>JAABKJ010075445.1:204524155-204627919 GCA_011634705.1 Andricus grossulariae | reverse complement strand
AAATGCTTGTTGAGGAAGGTAATTTGGATGAGTTGATGGCGGCCGCTGCGGCGCTCGCCCCAGGTGAAAGCAAGAACATCATCAGCGATGCGTGCGTCCGCGCGGCTGCGAGTATTGGTGTCAGCATCACAGAGCGCGATGACTTCAACGAGCTTGGCAGAACCCCTTTCGTCGCTGCCGTAGAAGTGGCTAGAACGCGGGCCTCCAAACCGTTGAATGCGCCTATTCCCATTAAATGGCTAAAGGGTAACTATTACGAGCGCAAGGAAGATCTGGCGACACTTGCGCACCACTGGTTTTTCAGCACCGTTCAACTGAGCCTGTGCATGGCTGCGGAAGGTCAAACCGCCTTCGAGTTCGTGCGGGCTCCCGTCTACGAAGATCGGAGGAACATCACTGACTTCCTCAACGCGCTTTCTGTGGTCGCGGCACAGGTTGCACATCATTGGTGGCGAGGAGAGTTCGTGGAAAAAAATTTAATTTTCATCTAAAAAAAAAATTAATTTTTAACAAAAAAAAAAAAAATGGAATTTTGAACAAAATAGTTCAAATTTAAAATATAAAATATCAATTTTCCACCAAACAGATAAATTTTAAATTTAAATGATGAATCTTAAACCAAAAAAATTAATTTTTAACAAAGCGGTTTAACTTTCAAGCAAATGATTGAATTTTTAAACAACAAAAAAATGAATTTTGCGCCAAGAAGATTTATTTCATACCAAAAAAGACGAATTTTCACCCGAAAGATTTAATTTTGAACTAAAAAAAAGATTAATTTTCAACAACAAAAGAACAAGCAAATTTTTACACAAAATAGTTCAATTTTAAAATAAAAACGATTAAGTTCCAGCCAAAGAGATGAATTTTCAATTAAAATGATGAATCTTGTACCAAAAAAATCATTTTTAACAAAGCGGTTCAACTTTCAACCTTAAACAAAATTAATTTTCAACAAAAAAAAAACGAATTTTTGTACAAAATAGTTCAATTTTCAACCAAAGAGTTTAATTTTTCTCTAAAAGAAACGTCAATTTTCAACCGAAAAAAAGCGAATTTTTGAACAAAATAGATCAAATTTAAACTAAAAACAAACAACATTTTTTTTTAATAAAGCGGTTCAACTTTAAACCAAGTAATTGAGTTTGCAAACAAAAAGAAATTAATTTTGCGCCAAGAAGATTTATTTCATACCAAAAAAGATGAATTTTCCAGCCAAAAGATTTAATTTTCAACTAAAAAAAATGTTTAATTTGAAAAAAAAATAAATAAATAAGCAAACTTTTAAACAAAATAGTTCAATTTTCAAATAAAAAAGATTAATTTTCTATTAAAGAGACAAATTTTCAATTAAAATGATGATTCTTAAACAAACAAAATTATTTTTCAACAAAGAGGTTCAACTTTCAATCAAGAAATTGAAAATTGGAAAAAAACAATTTTGCGCCAAGAAGATTTATTTTTTACCAAAAAAGAAGAATTTTCAAACAAAAAATTTAATTTTCAACTAAAAAAAAAAAGATTAATTTTCAACCAAAAAAGAACGAATTTTCAAACAAAATAGTTCAATTTTCAACTAAAGAGATGAATTTTTATTTAAAATGATGAATCTTGAACCAAAAAAATGAATTTTGAACAAAGTGGTGAGAGATGAACCATTTTGTTGAAAATTTGACTTGTTGGTTGAAAGTTAAACTGTTTTCTTAAAAATTAGTCTTTTTTTATTTGAAAATTCAATTATTTTGTCAAAAATTCAACTATTTGGATGAAAATTAATTTTTTTGTTGAAAAATAACTTTTCTATTAAACATTCATATTTTGGTGTTAAAAATTCAGTTGAAATCTTTACTGGTTGAAAATTCAACTACTTTTTTTGAAAATTCGTCTTTTTTGTTGAAACGCAATTTTTTAACTGAAAAGTTAACTATGCCAGTTGGAGTTTCATCATTTTATTTGAAAATTCATCTCCTTGGTAGAAGATTTCACTATTCTGTTAAAAATTCTTTTTATTTGGTTGAAAATTAATTTCTTTAACTGTAAGTTAATTTCTTCAGCTGAAAATTTAAGTATTCTATTTTGGGTTGAAAATTGATCTTTTTCAATTGAAATTTTAACTACTGGTGTAGAAGTTGAACCACTTTATACAATTTTTTTTTCTTTTCTTTTTTTAAGCCTTTTGTTACAAAATTTGACCATTTGGTTAAAAATGAACTATTTGGCCGCAGCTACTGGTACCAAAATTTCGATGCAAATAGCCAGATTTTTTCGGTACGTGTAAACACTTCCTGTTTTGTTAAAATTTGTCTTTTTGGTTGAAAAATCAATTATTTTTGTTGAACATTCAACTATTTGGATAAAAATGAACTTTTGTGTTAAAAATTAATATTTTGGCGTTGAAAATTCAACTGAAATCTTCATTGGTTGAAGATTCAATTTTTTTTGTTGAAATTTCGTCTTTTTTGGTTTAAAATAATTTTATTAACTTAAAATTTAACAATTCCAGTTCAAGATTCATCATTTTTTTAGTTGAAAATTCATCTTTTTGGTTAGAAATTTCACTACTATGTTGAAAATTCTTTTTTTATTTGGTTGAAAATTAATCTACTTTCATTGAGGATTCAATTATTTTGGTTGAAAATTCAAATATTTGGTTAAAAATTAACTTTTCTGTTGAGATGAACCATTTTGTTGAAAATTTGACTTTTTGGTTGAAAGTTGAACTGTTTTCTTAAAAATTCGTGTTTTTTGGTTTGAAAGTTCAATTATTTTGGCAAAAATTCAACTATTTGGTTGAAAGTAAACTTTTTTGTTGAAAAAACACTTTTTCTTCTTTCCTTCACAAAATAATGAGCCTCTACTTTCAAACCCTCTAATTTCGACTTTTGAATGTCATCAAATATCGTCAATATCGGTGAAGGTAACTCCTTGAATGACAGAAATTCTTAACGTCTTTTCAGACTAGGTGGAATTTGAAAATTTAAAAATTAAACATTTCTTCAGAAATTGCGAAAATTTTAATTTATAAATTTTCAAATTCCATCTAGTCTGCAATGACGTTAAGAATTTCTGTTATTCAAGGATTTACCACCTTCTGAAATCAAATGATTATATTCATCGGATCTTTTGAATTTTCTCAAAAATCTACCCGAAATCTTTGTGCAATAATAGAAATCTTTGTGAAATCCTTTTAATCTATCAGACACATTTTCGAAATATTTGAAATCTTTGTGAAATCTTTGAGACTTTTAGAAAACGACTAAAATCTTTGTGAAATGCTTCTGATATTTTTGAATATCTTTGCGAAATATTTGACATATTTTTGAAATATTTTGTAATATTTGTGAAATTATTGAAATCATTGAAGGCTTCGTAAAATCTTCCAAATCTATTCGGAATCTTCGCGAAAGGTTTTAAATGTTTGAAATCTTTAGGCAATCATTGAAATCGTTGTACAATATTTCTGATACTTTTATATACTTGCGAAATTTTTTCTTCATTTGGTAATATTTGCAAAATTATTAAAACCATTGAATTCTTCATAAAATCTTTCAAATCTATCAGAAATCTTTGTGAAATTTTTAAAACATTTTCGAAATATTTGGTATTATTTGTGAAATTATTGAAATCATTGAAGTCTTCGTAAAATCTTCCAAATCTATTCAGAATCTTCGCAAAAGGTTTTAAATGTTTGAAATCTTTAGGTAATCATTAAAAACTTTTTTGTAATATTTCTGATATCTTTGGAAATAATTGCAAAATTTAAGAAAAAATTTTGAAATGTTTGTCAATATTTGCGAAATTATTAAAATCATTGAATTCTTCGTAAAATCTTTCAAATCTATCCGAAATCTTCGCGAAGTGTATGAAATCTTGAAAATATTTAGGCGATCATTGAAATCTTTGTAGAATATTTCTGATATCTTTAAAAATCTTTGCGAAATTTTAAAAACATTTGTGAAATATTTGGCAATATTTGCGAAATCATTGAAATCATTGAATTCTTAAAGGTTTAATTCCATGATATTCAAATGTGATTTTATGGCATTTCAAGCCTTCCGGAAAATAACTGCAGAAACTAACGAAACACACTTCGAAGCTGACAAATCATTATTTACAATATTTATAATTTAGGCTGAAAGAACCCAGTTGTTCATGTAGAAAAATGTCTACTTTAATTAAAGTGCGAACTACTATATTGCACTAGCGCATGGTTTAAACCTAACAAATATTTATTTGAATCAGTGGAATTTGTTTTTGCCTAAATTATTCCGGAATTTGGTGTGCAAAAATAGTTTTTGGAGTTTATAAAACATATGCTTGGCATCAAAATAAATTTTTTCCTTAAATTCACATTTCCTCAGTTTAAAGAAATATTCATTCCAATTCAAGGCACATTCATTTGGGATGTGTTTGTCACATGGTACACGTAACCTTTTCTCAGTGCATGAGTATTATATTTACTACACTTTGTTAATTTTTTTAAATTAAATTACATCGTGTATTAAAATTCCGATACATTCGTATATTAAAAGTATATTAATTTTAAAAACATTTTTAACACTGTTCAAAATGTAACTATTTTTGTTTGATTTTTAGTATTTTCTTTGTTTGGAAATTCAACCATATGATTGAAAATTCAACTATTTGGTTGAAAATGTAATGGTTTTGTTGAAAATTCAACTATTTTGTAGTCATTTGTTTTTGTTGAAAATACAACTGTTTGGTTGAAAATTCGTCTTTTTAATTTCAAAATTGATCTCTTTTGGTAGAGAATCTTATTTTGGTTGAAAATTTAATTATCTTGTTGAAAATGCAACTCCCCTATTTTGATAAAAAATTACCCTATTTCTCCTTTTTTGAGAGCATTGTGGGCTATGAAGTTTGATATTTCAATATTTTTAATTATTCTTGATTCAGTATTGAAGCTTAGAAACACGAAAAAACGCGGAGCAAACGTGAACTCCGTGTTTTGCCAACGGCTGCGTTACTTTAGAGGGGGTTTAAAACAAAAATATGGTTTATCATCAAGGATCCGGGGGGTGGGGGATTATAAAATAGCCAAGATTTGTAACGTAGTTTATGGAAAGCCCCTTATTAAGTAAAATGAGCTTACTGAATCTGAAGTTTAGAGTTTGAGTTCAATAACAGTAAATAAATATAACATAGCACGTTTTTCAATATGTTGAATTTAAACTTAAATTATTATTAAATTTTGATTATTACACATTGATTATTGAATTAAAGCAGTTTAGTTTTCGCTTTCCAGTTGACGGAACTAAACTTTATTGTCTAAACTGAAGTTTGTGATTCTAAATGTTCCTTATGTCTATAAATTATTTATTATTTCAACAAATATTATTTATTTTTTTATTATTTTCAAATTATTATTATTATTGACTCACCATAAAAGTAATTTTTCGATAAAATTCTGTCAGTGGAAAAATCTTTTTAAATTGTAAATGTAACTATTCCATTATTGGGTGAATATTAATTTTTTAACTGAAAATTTAACTACAAATTCCATTTTTAGTCGACATTTGGTTTTCTTATTTGAAAATTCGTGTATTTTTTTCAAATTTCGTTTTTTCTGGGAAACTTAATCTTTTTGCTTAAGAGTTCATATTTTTGTTTGAAAATTGAACTATTTTGGCGAAGAATTAACCTTTTTTTGTTGAAAATTCACTTTTTCATAATTGTAAATTAATTTTTCAAACTAAAAATGTATCTATTAAATTTAGTATTGCTGATTTATACTTTTCAATTGAAAATCCAACTAATTGGTTACAAATTTACGTATTTTGTTAAAAATTCGTGACTTTTGGTAGAAGATTAATCCTCACACTTGAAATTTTATCTTCTTGTTTGAAAATTTAATAATTTTGGTGAGGAATTTATCTATTTTATTGAAAATTCGTTTCTCTGAGCTGAAATTAATTTTTCAACTGAAAATTTAACTATTTCAATTTTTTATTGTAAATTTGTCATTTTTATTTAAAAATTCAACTGTTTGGATAAAAATTAACCTTTTCTGAATAATTATTCGTCTTCTTTGGTACAAAATTATTCTTCTTGCTTGAAAATTCATCCCTTGGTTGAAAACACATTTTTTTTTGTTAAAATTTATTTGGAACTTTTTTTTTGTTGGTGCATAATTTTAGTTGAAAATTTATTTATTTTTTTTTACTTGGAAATTTAATTATTTTTGTGAGGAATTCAACTATTTTGTTGAAAATTCGTTTCTTTTATGGTGAAAATTAATTTTCGAAATTAAAAATGTAACTATTCCGTTTTTGGTTAACCTTTTTTTTTGTTGAAAAATCAAATATTTGGTTGAAAAATCACGTATTTTGTTAAAAAATACCGTTTTAATTTAGAAATTCTGAAATTTTTAACAATATTAAATTTAGTTAATATTTACTGGATCATCTTCCAAATTGTTGAATTTTTAATTTTAGATGGTAAAATCTAAATTATATTTCCTACATCCTAACTTTGAGATTAGAATTTGAATTGAAAATTTCTGAACGAAGGAAAATGCCCCGTTTCGAATTAATTAATTAATTCAGGATTTACCAAATAGTTTAATTTTCTACGAAGACTAGTTGAATTTTCAACCAAAAATATGAACTTTCAATAAAAAATATGAAATGTAAAAAAAATATCATATGTCCAAAAAAAGACGAATTTCCGACAAAATACATAACTTTTCAACCTGAAAAGATCTTTATCAATTTCAAATATCAATTTTTGATTAAAAATAGATTATTGACATTTTCGATGAAGAATATTAATTCTGAGCAACAACGAAAAACGAATTTGTAGCAAAATAGTAAAATTTTCAACTAAAGAGATGAATTTTGAACTGAAATTGTGAATCTTCAACAACAAAATTAAATTTTTAAGAAAAAAGCTCAATATTCATCCAATAACTTGAATTTTAAACCAAAAAGTTGATTTTTTAACTAAGAAGAATAATTTTCTATAAAAAAGATGCATTTTCAACAAAACACATAAATTTTCAATCAAATACTTGAATTTTCAAATGAAAAAGATCAATTTTTAACTGAGCCGTTGAATTTTAAACTGAATAGGATAAATTCTTAACTTAGAAATGGAATAGTTTAATTTTAAATTAAAAAATTTGAGTTTTAACCGAAAACGAAATGATTTTCTAACAAAATAGTTAAATTTTTAACCCAAGAGATGAATTTTCAACTATAACTAGTATGATGAATCCTCAATAAAAAAAATGAATTTTTAACAAAATAGTTCAAGTATAAAACAAGTAGTTAAATTTGTAACCAAAAATTTTGACAAAATACATGAATTTTTAACTTGAAAAGATCTATATTCAATTAAAAATATTAATTTTCAATGAAAGAGTTGAATTTTCAACCAAAAATTTGAATTTTAAATTTAAAAATATCAATTTTCAACCAGAGTTGAATTTTCAACCAAAAATTTGAATTTTAAATTTAAAAATATTAATTTTCAACCAAAAGTGAAACGATTTTTTAACATAATAGTGGAATTTTCAGAAGAAAGAAGTTAATCAAAGTAGTCAAACTTTCAAGTCAGAAGACGAATTTCCTGTACAAAAATTGAATTTTCAATCAGAAGATGTGAATTTTCAGCGAAAAATTTATTTTTAACAAAATAGTTCAATTTTCAATAAAATACGTAAAGTCTTGATACAAAAAAAATGTCCAAACAATTATTTAAACTTTTCCCCATGCAATTCCGATGGCAATCATTGTTAATTTGACTTTCTGCAGTGGGACTGATGCTGTTTCGAAGTCGAAAATCGAACGAATGTCTTTCTATCTCCATACTTTAGAAAAAGAGGTCCGTTCGATTTTCAACTTTCGACACGGTATGGGAGTCCCACTGCTGATTTCTGAGTGACCAGCCCCTACAGCCGACGACACGACGACAGAAACCATTTTAAAACCATCATGTCAATGATGCGCGTGTATTCTTGCTAGGCAAGCATCCTACAGCCATCGCGCTCGATGTTCTCATTGAGATCTCCACAAAGGCGGCATCTGTCAATAACTGCCGCTATATTGAGTATTTGTTTTTGGTCATTCCTCGTCTTGATTACCCTGTCAGCTATTTACCTCGCCACTGAGCAGCTAGCTGTTCAGCATTGAGATATCCGATCTTCTAGAAATCAACAGCTGAATCTAAATTCAGGGGTTCTCGAAACGTGGAGACTTAAATAAATCCATGATAGTCGAGTGAAGTGGGAAGATCGACATTAATTAGTCACTCGAGTTAATTCAACTAAGTTTCTTCAAATAATTTGCGAATAGACTCCCGCATTTGCCTGCGCATCCACATTACCAAATTTCGTTATGGCGTTGGTTCAGATCAACCTGACCAAAAAAAAACCACTTAGTAGGAAAACCTCCAGGGGTGCTATTCTCGAGACCACTCTAATATTTTAGCATGCTAAAATGGCTGATTTTATAATGGTTTGCCGAAATCTGTATTCTCGAGAGATTTTAGTGTACTAATTCCGATTGGCATGCTGAAATTTTAGACCACTTTGCATGGAGCAGGTCTATACCATTCTAAACGAGAAATAGCATACTAAAAGCAGACGAAAAATGATGCATAATTGTAAAAATAACGTCAAAACGAAATACATACGATGTATAGAGAAGTGACAGTTGTGAATATGAAACATTAACTGACCACAAAATCAAATACAATAATTTTCAACAAAGTGGTTCAACTTTTACCAACGTACATTGCTGAATTTTCAATTTAAAAAAATGCATTTCAAGCCAAAAACGGAATTGTTACATTTTCAACTTGAAAAATTAATTTTTTTACAAAAAAAAAAGTCTTCAATTAAGTAGTTAAAACTCCAACCAACGAAATGAATATTTAACAAAAATAATTAATCTTCAAGTGGAGTAGTTCAATTTTCAATTGAAAAAATAAATTTTTAGCCAAAAAGATGAATTTTGAACTAAAATAATAAACTTTCAACAATAAAAAAATGATTCAATCCAGGTAAATATTTCACAATTTTAGTTGAAACTTCATCTCTTCGATTGAAAATGCAACTATTCCAGTTGAAGGTTCACCATTTTAGTTCAAAATTCATCACTTTGGTTCAAAATTTAACTATTTTGATGAAAATTCGTTTTTATCTTGTTGTAAAGTTAATTTTTTAAACTGGATATTTAACTATGACATTTTTGAATAAAAATGTACCTAGTTGGTTGAAAATTTATCTTTTTTATTTAAAAATTCAAGTATTTGGTTTGAAGATTCGTTTTTTTTGTAGAAAATTAATGATTTTGGTTGAAAATTCAATTACTTGATTCCAACTTAAACTCCTTTCTTGAAAATTAATTTTTTTTTTTTGATGATTCGATTATTTTAAATTAAAGTTTTTAACCAAAAATGTATGTACTTTGTTGAAAATTCGTTTTTTTGTTTGGTTACAAATTAATTTTTTTTACTGTAAATTTAAGCAATTCAGTTGAATATTCCACAATTTTAGTTAAAAATTTATTCATCTCTTTTGCAATTGAAAGTTCAACTATTCCAGTTGAAGATTCACCATTTTAGTTTAAAATTGATCATTTTAGTTGAAAATTTAACTACTTTGATGAAAATTCGTTTTTTTGTCGTGAAGGTAATTTTTTAACTGGAGATTTAACTATTCCATTTCTGGTTAAAAAATTTTTTATTCAAAAGTTCACCTAGTTCATTGAAAATTTATCTTTTTTGTTTAAAAATTCAAGTTTTTCGTTGAAAATTCGTTTTTTTTGTAGAAAATGAATAATTTCGCATATGAAACTTTTTTTTATTTCTACTAGACCTACAAATTTTACTATATTTCGTGAAAAGTATTTTTTCACTGTAAATTAAGGACGTAGAGTCACGCATGCGCAGATCGCGATTTTACGCGTTTATTTGCGAGGTGAAACATAGCAGGGAATAAAAGAGCTGCGTCAAGGATAAAATATCAAGAATAACCTCAAAATCTAAGAATAAAATTTTCTTCTGTGTACTTGCGATTCGTTCTGCAAGATCGACAAGAATCGTATCAGTAAAAAGAATCAGTATCAGTATATCAGAATCGTATCAGTAAAAAGAAGTTTGACGGACCAAAAAGAAAGGTCAAGTTTGTTAACCAAACATTTTGAATGAAAATTCAAAAAGTTCGAGCATTTTCAAAATTTGTCAGGTTATTTTTTTCAAGACTTGAAAATTCGATGTACGGTTGTTTGTAGTATTCTAACAGTCGAACATCTTATCCTAATGAATATTATTGATAATAGGAAAGCTATCAGAGTTATAGCATTTTCAAAATCCAAAGAGATAAAAGAAAATGTTCATTTTAAGCCAAACAACACAGGATATGAAAAAAAGTCGCGAAAAGAACAACGTTGCTTTTCAAAAGCCCTGCAAGATTGTCATAACAACTTTTTGAATTTTCTTGAAAAATCGAAACTTCAAATTTTGATCGCACAAAAAAATAATGAAAAAATTCCATTTTGCGGTCAAACTATGCAAGAGACGAAAAAATATGTGATGATTAAAATTATGCACCTAAGAAAGATCTACAAATTTGGTAATCTTAATTTTTTTTAAAAGTGTTCCCAAACATTTTTTTAATGCGCTCACTTTTTGAATTTTCATCCAAAACGGCTGACTAACAAACTTGACCTTCATTTTAGGACACTTGAAGAGTATTCCAAAGCCCAATCGAATCTGTAAATTCTTTCGAACGTTATCGTGCTTACAGACTAAAAATTTACATGCATACATACATACACACATACACACAGTAAGACAGACACATTCGCGAAAACCTGTTTTTGTTTAAATCGTAAAAAATATCATTAAAAATATGGAAATTAAGTTTTCGGAAAAACGACACAAGATAAGGAAGAAATTAATAGACAAAACTTGTTCACCCGAAAAAGATCTACAATTTGTTATGAATTTTTTTTGATATAACGCGTAGTTTTTGTTTAATTCGTAAAGAATAAAATTCAAAATTAAAAATTTTAATTTTTTGAAAAACGACACAAGGTAAGAAAATTCTGTACCTCGGTCTGGGATTGCTTATTCAGATATTGCAAAATGAAGTACAAATTTTATTTATCATGATTACTTTAATATTTGTTCCTTATTTGGCATTAAATTTCATTCTGAACTACCCTGAAGAAATGTATCATTTCAATAAATTCGTACTATTACAAATCATAATATGCATTGGTATTAAAACAGACGTACTATCATTGTCTTGTTTTTATAAATAAAGAAATGCGCATTCTGTAAAAAAAAATTCATTCAACATTTTTTTGCAACTTGTGTCGTTTTGCCATAAACTTAATTTTTTCATTTTCAATGTTATTTTCTACAATTTAAAAAACTCGCATCCTAGCGTAAAGTCGTTCTAAGAAAATTTGTAGATATAATTAAGGCGAAAAATGTTATTGAATGAAATGTTATTGTAACTGGCGTCGTTTTCCCAAAAATTTCATTTCTTTATTTCTAAAGCATTTTTATAATACATTTTTAGACAATTTTTACTTGAACAACTTTTGTCTGTTCATTTTTTTTCGTCTTTCGTGTATGATATATTTATAGCTCTTTTTTGAGGTAAAAACTTTTGTCTTACTTTTTTTTTCTTAGCTTGTGTCGCTTGTGCATAAATTAAATTTTTTTATTAATTTTTGATGTTATTTTTTACAAATCAAATTGAAACTACGCATCCGATCAAAAAGTGTTTAATGACAAATTTGTAGATCTTTTCTTAGTGCATAATTCTTGTTCATCATTTTTTGTCTTACCTTACATAGTTTGGTCACAAAATGGAATTTTTGATTTCTTATTGTTTGTTGTGCGGTCAAAATTTGGAATTTTCGATTTTTCAAGAAAATTCAAAAAGTTGCTGTGATAATATTGTAGGGTATTCAAAATTCAACGTTTTTCTTACCCTAATATTTTTTCATATCGTGCTTTGTTTGACTTGAAATGTTTATTTTCGTTTTGTTTTTTGCAATTTTGTAAATGCTATAACTCTGGTAATTTTTTTTTAATCAAAAAAAGTCATGACGATAAATTGTTCGTCTTCTTAAGCACTACGAACAACTGTACATAAAATTTCTGAATCTCAAAAAAAAGTGGTCTGGAAAATTTTGAAAATGCTCTTTTTGAATGTTCATCCTGAATTACGTGCTAACGAACTTGACCTCCATTTCAAACAAATCTAATAATTGCACAAAAAGCTTCAAGACAAGAGAAGTATTTTTACGTAAATCAGTTGGTAAAGAAAAAACAGAAAGTCAAAAGTCAACTTGTGTAACAGAATATGAAAAAAATACGTCAACGAACGGAAATATGTTTACAAAAATTATTGTAATAGGCCTATGAGAGGTAGTTGTTAAACAGAGTAAAAATTTCACATTCTTTGCCTCTTTGAAGGAATTCCTCTTTCCTCCCTTCCACGCGTTTCTCGCTTGCATGCAAACTGAATTAATTGAACTCAATGAGAAGCTTCAACTATTTTGGTTGAACATTCTACTCTCATATTATTGGTTGAGAATTCATCTCATATTTTTTGTTGAAACTTGCCCTTTTGTTTATGATTCAAAAAACTGACTGAAATTTGTTTTATTCTTATCAAACTCTTTTGTTGAAAATTAATTTTTTCTTGCAGATACATCATTTTAGTGGAAAAAACTATTTTGTTGAAAATTGATGTATTTTGTTAAAAATCTATCTTTTGTGCCTAAAAATTGTAGAATTATTTACTATATCTCTACAGACGTTACTTTATTTCTAAATTATAATAGATAATGTTCTGAATCTATATATTCAAATTCAGAATTTTTATTATTTTACCAAATTCTTTGTTGCAAATAATAATAATAATTTTGCTGACCAAAATTATCTGATTATCTTAAAAAATCGTTTAAAGCCATTAAAATCTTTTGAACTCTTTTGAATTGACATACAAAAAGAGACATTTGACCGTTAGCAAACCGGGAAATGACGAAATTTTTTTTTCCCCAAAATTCGAAATTTTTTTCATACGTTTCTAATGATCAGAATTGACTCTCCATTTTTTTTTTAAACCGCTGTGATATATTGTTCATGTTAGCACTCAAGATTCATATCTTTGGAAGAAAATTGGACTCTTTTGTTGAAAAATCAATTTTTTTTTTCTAAAAAATTGATCTTTTCTGTTAAACATTAATCTTTTTCGATTGAAAATTCAACTACTTGGTGCCTCACTTTTTTTTCGGTTTGAAATTGATTTTGTTGAATGATAATTAACTAAATCTATTTTTGGTAGTCACACAGAAAATAGCAATGGGTCTGGAATGAGGATTGAATAGTAAAAATTCTGCTTTGTGTGAATCGTAAAAAAATATAGATAAAATTATAGAGAATCAACACAAATCCATGCTGCTCGAATATCTGTCCAAACTATGAGCATTTCTTATACATTGAAAATACTTTATATAGAAATATTTCTCAATTTTACGTACGAAAACTATCAATTGTTATTCTCCTTCTCCTTCAATATTTAATTATTCATACAATCCGACCTTAACTATCCTTACTTGTAATAAAATATTAATTTATATAGCATTGAATGTAATTTCTTTTATATCATTTTTTTTATGTTAAAATGCATACTAATACACATACATACGATATTATTTTACAAGAAATTTCAAAATAAGCAACACAGTATTTTCCATGAATAAAACCAAAATGACAAGTCCCGTCAGAAAATGGCTAAACCAAATTGTGGGATATTTTAAAACGCTTCATTTTTTTTTTTCTCGTATCTCACGTCGTTTGGCTCCAAATTTGAATCATATATTTATATATTTTTTATAGTATTTGAGACGAATAGAACCAAAAAGGCAATAGCTATCAAAAAAAGGTTAAGTGAAAAATCATAGATATTTTGCGAAACTTCAATTCGTCGTTCAAACTTTTTTCACGTACCTGTCGTCGTTTGGCGAAAAAAAAAATATTTGATTTTTGCATACAATTTTTGATGGATGAAACCATAACCGTTGGTACAGGAATGTTAGTTAATGAACTGTTTCTTTCTTTTAGGAAAGCGAAAAAAGTGTGCTGAAGCTCGACTGGAACTGTCCAATTTTTTTAGTTATCTTGTTTACGGACATACAGACAGAGACACACACTATCGCCAAAACTTGATTTTTGGCTTCAGGGGGTCTCAAAAAATTGTTAAAACTAATTTAAATAAAAAAACACATATCTCAAAACTCATCCGTGGAAAAAAGTGAGGTATGTGAAATTTCAGACGATTCTAATATTTTCTCAATCACAAATGATGAAAATGTATACTCCAAGCAAAGAAAAAACAGATTTCTAACGAAACAGTTCAATTTTTAACAATGAAATACGAATTTTGAATATAAATTTGAATCTTGTACCAAAAGAATAATTTTCAACAAAATTAGTTCGAATTTAGACCAATAAATTGAATTTCTAACAATAAAAGATGACTTGTCTACTATAAAAGATTAATTTTCCATCTAAAATAACAATATTTTAACAAAATAGTTGAATTTTTAGCCCGAACGGATTATTTCCACTGTTTTTTATTTAAGTGTGGAATAGTCCTAAATATCTTTTAAACTGACTCAAATTATTCTTAAAATTTTGTAAAATTTTGGTCATGAAAATTCATCTCTTTTGGTAGAAATTTCAAAGTTTTTTATTTTTTAGAATTGTCCAAACCTCTCTCCCTAGGGACTGCAAAGTGACGTCAGAGGTGAATAATGAAAATTATACATCTATGAGCTCACATTTTACAATTATCAGTCCACTCAACGTGAAAATTGTGAGGAAATTTTGGTTGCAGATGATAGAATTTTGCGGTTATTTATGCAAATTTACCATATATAAGTGATTAAATTACCGTAAATTACCAAAATTTCTCATAAATATCCGGAAATTTATGGAAATTTTCAAAAATGAATATTGTGTAATTTATGGTAAGTTACCATATTTACCGGTACAATTACCATAAATGACCGAAATTTTTCATAAATTTCCGTAAATGTATGGAAATTTTTTAAAATTAATTTTAGATAATTTATTGTTAGTGACCATATTTACCTGTAAAATTACCCTAAATGGCCGAAAATTTCCATCAATTTCCGGAAATTTATGGAAATTTTTAAAAATGAATATTGGGTAATTTATGGTAAGTTACTATATTTACTGGTAAAATTACCATAAATCACCGAAAATTTTCATAAATTGAGGAAATAAAAAAAAAAAATTGGGTAATTTATGGTAAGTTACTATATTTACCGGTAAAATTACCATAAATTAACAAATAATTTGATAAATGTTCGGAAATTTATGGAAATTCTTAAAAATGAATTTTGGGTCATTTATGGTGTTTTACCATATTTACCGGTAAAATTACCATAAATTATCAAAAATGGTAATAAATTTCCGGAAATGTATGCAAAATTTTTATAAATGAATGTTGGGTAATTTATGGTAAGTTAATATATTTACTGGTAAAATTACCATAAATTACCGAACATTTTCAAAAATTTCCGGAAATTTCTAATAATGAATTTTGGGTAATTTATGGTAAGTTACCATATTTACCGGAAAAATTATCATAAATGACCAAACATTTCCATAAATTTCCACAAATTTATACACATATTTAAATTGAATCCGGCAATTTTTGTATTGAATTTTTGATAATTTGGAATAAGTTAACATAAATTTCATGCTCAACAAAATACATCAATTTTCAACGAAATAGTTAAATTTTCTACCAAATTGTTTAATTTTCCAGCCGAAAATACGAATTTTTTACAATGGAGTTTAATTTTTAACTCGAAAATGTGAATTTTCAACAAAAAAGGTTAATTTTCAACCGAAACAGATCAATTTTTAACAGGACAGTTGCATTTCAAACCAAAAAAGAATAAATTTCTACAAAGGGAGATACATTATAAAACCAAAAAGATGAATGTTCAACAAAATAGTTCAATGTTCAATAAAATAGTTGAATTTTCAATTTAAAAAAATGTTTTCAAGAAAGAAAGAAAATTTTAATCAAACTGTTGAATTTTTAATCAAGAAGTACGACTTCAACAAAATTGTTGAATTTTCAATAAAGTAATTCAATTTTGAACGAAATAATAAAATTTGTAAATAAAAAATATGAAATCTCAACGAAATCTTAGTAGACTTTTCAACCGAGAAGAATGAACTTTGAACCAAAAATAGTAAGATTATCTTATTAGGTTCTATTAATTAAGTTCGCATTTAAGTGGACAAATAAGAAAAAGGGGAAAGATCGTGAAGCTCGCGATAAATAAATAGGATTTTTGATAATTTATAGTCTAAAGAAAAACATTTTAAATAAACATTGAAATTTATTTTTAATACTCGAAAATTTTAATACGCTATTTTAACACTTTTTTAAATTCTGGACACTATTTAAACTATTTTTGATCTCTAAAGTGAGTCTGAGGCCTGTTTTCGATAAATTTACAATTTCGGAAATCCTCAATACTCAAGGAAAGAAATATACTTGAAAGTTTGAGGAATTAATTTTTCCCATCCTAGCATAATACATCTAAACTTTTTTTAAATTAAAGACTTTGATAATCTGCCATTTTCAATCTCAGCCTAATAAATTTTGTTTATCATAAAAAATATACTTCATTTTCAATAAATTTTTGTCCAAATAGAAAATTGCGTTACATTACACGGAGAAAAATGGATGTTTAAATGTAGATGTTCAAAGGGTAAGATTGTACCGCCTAACATGCAGATATTCATGCCAAACATTTACTATCTTTTTGAGATTTTAGGCGTAAAAATATTTTTATTTTAGACTGAAATACATTCAAATGTTAAAATCAGCCGAGCGCATGCGCATCGCGCATTGGAATTTTACGCTTATTGTTCAAAATTTATCTCGCGTGGTACATTTAGCCATTGCGTCACACACTTGAATTTTTCTAAACTCCTTCAATTATCGTAATTCCTTGAATTCTATGAATTCCTCGAATTTGGTAAATTATTAGAATTATCGAAAGTTCCTGAATTCTCTGACTTTTCTGAATTCCTAAAATTTTCTGATTTACTTGAATTTCTCTGAATTATCAACATTCTCTGAAAATTTTGAATTCTCTGAATTCCCTGAATTTTCTGAAATATCTGAATCCCCTGAATTCCTTGAATTCCTTCAATTCTAAATTCCTTGAATTCCCGAATTCCTTGAATTCTCTGAATTTCTTGAATTCCCTGAATTCCTCGAATTCTCTGAATTCCTAGACTTTTCTGAATTCACTGAATTTCTGGAATATTCTGAATTCTTTGATTTCTTTTCATTCTCATCCTAATGAGAAAGTATTGGTTTTATGTAAAATTTGACTTAGTCGATTTTCATCAAATCTCTATGTAACGTGTAGGCACGATAATGGATTGTGCTTTGACATACTTTTGTTTAAGGCCTAAAAAGAAAGGACAAGTTCGTTGAACAGCCTTTTTTATACTAACTTAATGACCCGGCATTGTTTGCCCAATATCAACTTAATCATCAGAACTTTTCTGCTGTGAGATCCACTTTGTAGGTCAGAATTTCACTGCCCAATATCATTTTAATGATCAGAATGTATCTAATATGTATATGTATAATTATTCAAGGTTGGGTAGAGGAGTTAATTGAAAATGAAGCCCACGTTCATTCATTACATTCAAGGACAACCTTGCAATTATCACACATCCTGCCTTGACTCATCTTAAATATATCCACACTCCAACAATCTAGAATTCAATGTGCAAAGAATGAACAATAATAATATTGAATTAATAATAAGACATCAATTATACCAAGCAGCATATACATAAACATACATACACACATTAATAGAATGATTTAACATTAAAAAATGTTTGAAATTTTAATATACATCAACTATATATTTGTAAATTAAATCTACAAAATGATGGTATATTAAATTTTCCTCAGGTATATACATATGGCTTCCATTTCATTTATAGTAAAATCGCTATAGATATTTCCAACAGTGCAATCAAATTTGATGATTATAATCAATATATCCTACAATACTCAAGGCGGGCGTCTTTCAATCCGAAACGTGGATGGTAACAGGTCAATAGACACGCGAAATGGCATGGTGTGAATGCAGGTGCCTCGGGCGATCGCAATGAAAGCAACAGGGTGTTTCTGGGACGTGGTGTGTCGGTTCCGGGCAGACAAATTAATGAACTCGACGCAAATCTAAATTTTTACTATTGTTGTGAGATGAATTTTTATTAAATTGTTCAACTTTTTTAGGTAATATGGAAAATTAAAGTTCTCTCTCGCTCACGCGATTCCCATCCCTATTGTTTGTCTTGTGTGGTATTGGAGGTGAGCTAATAGACACAGACCCGTCTGAACATCGTAACCCAACAGTGCTACGGTATCAATTCCTCCTGATACCTCATCTACGCTCATCTAGAATCCGTAAATTAAGGTTTTCTGTCCCTTTTCCAACGTACCGACCAAAAGCACCCTCAACGCCCTATCACTTATTCAGTGATGTGCGACATCCTACTACGGAGGATGTGTTTTTTACTATTGAGAAGGAAGTGCCAGAAAGGGAAGGTCTAGGAATCCAACCCAGACGATTGCATTTCCCACTCTCACAAGGTGGTCGCCTACAAATGTAGGAACCAATCCAAAACCTAACTCGGAGAGATAAAGTCTGCTAATGGAATCAATCATGCCTCACATAAACGTCGCCGATTATCACAGGACCACAAAAAATTGAGTGGAGGGTTCCTTAAACCAGACCGAGGTGATTATATGTTTTTTGGGTCGCTGAAACCGAATCCAGAACATGTTTCACGTCATCACGTCAGCGTTTTTTTCTAATCTCCAAAAACAGCTTAAAATTATAAAACTCAACAATATCAACCCTGAAGCTATGTAAACCTATACTTTCATAGATCAATAACCTTGAAAACAATAACCTATAAACGTAAAATCTATAACCTAATCTGTTTCACTAATATATATATACAGATATATGAAACAGATGCCTAGCGATGGAGTCTGAATTTTGTCAACCACGCTCAAGAACGTCCCGACCGATTGCATATAGTGTCCGGCATTTGTTTTTCTTCAGTGGCGTTAAGGCCATGTGACGAGTGGGTCACGTGACCAAGCTAGTCCTCAATTTTTCATTGTAAACTTACATCCAAATGAAATAAGATATCGCGCTTAAAGTTTGGGAAATGAAACGTGGACATTTGACAAAAACCGGGGGGGTCAAATTTTACACAAATCTAACACCTTCTCTGGATGAGAATGTAATAAAAAATAAAATTTCCTCATTTTAACCTCAATAAAAATGTTGAAAATATAATATTTCCCATTCTTACACGGAAGAAAAATTCGAAACCAAAAAAGTTCCTCTTGCAATTGGGGGGAAAAAATACCAAAATTTATTTTATTTCTTTTAATTTTGGTTGTTTCAAATTAATAATTTTCAATTGTTTCTCTCGGAAATTTTTACCACTCAAGGCTTTCTATTTCAAACAATTCAGTTTCAAATTGTATCGTTTTGAATATTTGATTTATATTTGCCTATTTTGAAATTTTTTGAATGAAAAAATTTCAAACAGATTCAGGTCAAAATTGAATATTTTAGACTGACACAATATTTGAAGGGGATTTTAAATTGAATAAAATCGTTCAATTATGAATATATTAATTTTAAGTTATTTTTACGTTGAAATTACTTTATGAAGCTTCAGACATTTCAATTTGTTTAATTATTAAGGCTTTTGTATAGAAAAAGTTGAGTTTTAAAAATCATTAATTATTTTTTATTTAAAGTTTGATAAACTTCAAACGTTTTTTATAAACAATTTTAAATTTCAAGCGCTTTAAATATTTTATTCTTAAAGTCTTCAAAACTGAATTTTTTAAATCTTTCATTTAAAATTTACGTTTAAGAATGAAGACATAAAATGGAAAACTTGTGAAGTAAAATATTTTAGAATTAAGCGTTGTAAACTGAATGATGTAGTAACTGAAACAGTTAAAAATTGAACCTAACATTGAAAAAAAGTTGAAATTGAACTTATTTTTAATTGAATTATATTATGTGATATGCTACGGTTTTCGGTCCAGCGACCTCCCCGTAAATTATAAGTTTCACAAAGCTTCAGATATAAATTATTATTGGGGAGATACATTCCAGTAAATGGTAGTGTTAATTGACGAAAAATGTTGTTATAGGATTTACTCCTTCAGAGTTTAGACACTGACAAGTCGTAATGCCTAATAAGACATTAAATTGCGTTCTACGTCTGCTCTAAGAGTAAGTAAAATATTGAAAATTTGAAATTGTGTTGAGAATTTAGAGTTTCACATTGCCATAATTATTATTTTATTTTAATTACTTTAAATAATGTCCCCATAGAGTATAAGTTCTAGCTTCCCTGGCATTCTTGAATGAAAGGGAATTTCATCCAGACATATATGCCAGAGAATTACGTCGATTCGTCGTCCTTGGAGTTGCTTTTATCATTCCCTGTGGGTGAAATTGGTGCTGGTTTCGCCGTCTCAAAATTAAATGCATGAGTTGAGTACCACCCCATGCCAGCTTGCTGTAAAAATATGTCAAAAGAAACAGAAATAAGTGTTTGAGATTGTAAAAAAATAAAATTGGAACTTCATTGTCTGGCAAGTATCTGGATTAGCTTTTAATCTAACATAACCTCACGTTTCTAAGTGGGTAAGGATTCCCATGTAATCAAGATATTTTATTACTCAATCTTAGTAAATAACATTAAATTTAATGAAACTGATCAACGACTAATTAATCAGTATAATAACAAACAGTCAATTAAAAGAATGAGTTAATTATGAGTTGATTAATACTCCTGCTGTTCCAAAGCAGCCAAATAGATCTCGATTCGTTGCTTTAGATTCTTTTCCCCTAGAAACTCTGGGTAAGATTTCCATAACTATTATTATTTTATTAGGGTAATCAAATACCCTGACACAATATATATTCGATTTCGGTTTCGATTCCTGTGGAATTAAACCTCGGGTCGCGGATAGAGCGTCCCTGTAACAAGTGTTTCTGCTGAATATGGTTACAATAATTAATAAGCAGTCGCACAAAATTGTCCAAGGATGGTCCTGAAGGAATAACCTCTAAGCGGAGGTGTAGCAACCGTGCCGAACGTTGAATAACACCTGGGTGAGGTGTGTTAAACACACAGGAGGACCTGGCTGAAATGGATACCTCCTTTCGTGAGAATAGCTCGGAGGATTCCAAACTCTAGACCATCAATTGTCCAGTTCGTGGTGCTGCAAGAGGTTTCGCTGATTCCAATCAAAGACTAAAACGGGCGATGGATTAAAAGCCCAAAAGATGCTTACATCAACTGAACAAGAAGATTGGATAGGAAACACAGAATCCATCCTATGTTCAGTATGTGATTGACTACATAACATCTGGTAGAACATTCACGAAAAGGGTTCGAAAGTTCACCCAAGAACTAAGGAGCTACAATCACACACTCAACAAGTCAAAGCTGCTGATAATCGAGCAGCATACTTTTGACAAAATACGGGTGTCATCGATTCGAACTGATGGCGTCGAAATTCGATTCAGAAGACTTTCGAATCGCCGAATTCGAACTGATTTTCTTTCCATTCGAACTGAGGTTGTTTTACTAATAGTTTTTCAAAAATGTTTGTAGGATTACAAATATCTGAACAGTGTCTTATTATAGAAGTTGATAGATTAATTCAAATTTAACTTATATTCAATAAATTTCAATTATAATTCAACAATTTCAAGGGACACGAAGGAATTACTAAACTGAGGATTTAAAACATTTTATGGTATTTCGAAAGATTCTGAAGATATTCAAAAGATTAAAAAATTCAAGCTTTTTGGAAGAATTTTATAGGATTTTCGGATTCTGTGGATCTTTTTTCGATAAAGTCTAGAGCATAAAATTTCCGGGTTTTCAAAGATTTCTGGAAATTTGAAGGTGTTTCTAGAGAACTTGAATGAATGAGTTTAATTTAATTGATATATTAATGGGATTTTGAAGAATTTCGTAGTATTTCCAAAGCTTTCAAAGAATTTCACAAGATTTAAGTAATTTCATAGAAACTCCAAGAGATTTTACAAATTTAAAGATACTTTATAGTTTGTCTACTTTTTACATTTATTCCCTCAGTATTATTTATCATACTTCTTTATAACAATTAAATGGATCAATAAGAAAATTATTTGTATTCTGCGAGTCCACTTGTGTTCATTTAAGATAATGTAAAGTTTTTGCATTGTGCGAAACAAGTGTCTCGTAATTTTGTTGACACTCCGGGATGCTCTTCTAGCTACAAATCACTAGAAGTACCAGCATTCTCTTATGATTTTCAAATGATTCCTGAATAATTTTTTTTTCTAAGTGCGCATCTAATATTTCCGAAAATAATGATCAAGTACTCCTATTTATGAATAATTTAAAGTCACCAAACGCCATCTCTCTGCAAGCAATCGTCGCTTCATTATCCATACACCTTTCTTTTCTTTCTCCTTGGTTGTGACGTTCTTACCAGCTGGTGCTGAAAATTTGATAACGAACATGGATCGCTTCTCGAAGTCACGTGAAACTACTTCAGGGCTTGAGTGCGATACTGAACACGTCGAGAACATGTACTTACAGTGTATTTGGAATTTCTCATTCAGTACAATTGACTCTATTTTCCTTGGAGCGTTTGACAGAGTGGCCTAAGGATCAATGATTGTTGTTATTGAAGCCGATAGTGCTTTTGACATTTTTGGGAAAAAACTTTTTCTTCAGAAAATTTTTCCTCAGAATATTTACTATCGAGTTTTTTAATGTTATTTTTGTTATTGAAGCCGATAGTGCTTTTGACATTTGTAACAAAAAATGTTTTGCTCAGTGAATTCTTCTTCAGAAAACTTACTATCGAAATTTTTATTGTTATTTTTGTTATTGAAGCCGATAGCGCTTTTGACATTTGTAACAAAAAATGTTTTGCTCAGTGAATTCTTCTTCAGAAAACTTACTATCGAACTTTATATTGTTATTGTTGTGATTGAAGCCGATAGTGCTTCTGACATTTTTGGAAAAAAAATTTTTCTTCAGAAAATTTTCCCTCAGAAAATTTATCATGGAATTTTGTAATGTTATTGTTGTTATTGAAGCCGATAGTGTTTTTGAAATTTTTGGGAAAAATTTGTTCTTCAGAAAATTTTTGTTCAGAAAATTTACTATCCAATTTTATAGTGTTATTGTTGTTATTGAAGCCAATAGTGCTTTTTACATTTTTAGGAAAAAATTTTTTCATCCGAAAATCTTTCCTTAGGAAATTTACTATCGAATTTTTTAATGTTATTGTTGTTATTGAAGCCGATAGTACTTTTTACATTTTTAGGAATAAATTTTTCCATCAGAAAATCTTTCCTTAGGAAATTTACTATCGAACTTTATATTGTTATTGTTGTGATTGAAGCCGATAGTGCTTCTGACATTTTTGGAAAAAATTTTTTCTTCAGAAAATTTTTGTTTAGAAAATTCACTATCCAATTTTATAGTGTTATTGTTGTTATTGAAGCCAATAGGTCTTTTGACATTTTTGGGATAAAATTTTTTCTTCAGAAAATTTTTCCTCAGAAAATTTACTATCGAATTTTTAAATAATATTGTTGTAATTGAAGCCGATAGTTCTTTTGACATTTTTGGGAAAAAAGTTTTCTTCAGAAAATTTTTCCTCAGAAAATTTACTATCGAATTTTAGAATGTTATTGTTGTTATTAAAGCCGATAATGCTTTTGACATTTTTGGGAAAAAAACTTTTTCTTCACAAAATTTTTCCTGAGAAAATTTACTATCGAATTTTATAATGTTATTGTTGTTATTGAAGCCGATAGTGCTTTTGACATTTTTGGGAAAAAAACAATACCTCTATTCCAATTACACAATTTTTGAAGATATTTGTGATATTGTGAAATGAGTAAATTTATACAATGTTTATTTATATTAACAATACCTCTATTCTAATTACAGAATTTTAAAAAATTTTTGTAATGTGAAATGAGTATCTGAGTCCGATTTTTAAGATTATATATAAAGGAGGTTTATTTTTTTCTGAAATTAGTTCAAAAGGTTATCAATCAATCAAATTTATAGAAACGAAAGTTTAAATTTATAAAATTCATATGAAGTTTATTTATAATAACAATACCTCTATTCCAGTTATATAATTTTAAAAATGTTTGTGCTGTGAAATGAGTATCTGAGTCCAATTCTTAAAATTGTATGTACATAAGGTTTATTTTTGTCTGAAATTAGTTTAAAGGGTTATTAAGCAATCAAATTTGTAGAAATGAATGTGTAAATTGATTAAATTTATATCAAGTCTATTCATATTAACAATACCTCTATTCAAATTAGACAATTTTTGAAGATGTTTGTGATGTTGTGAAATGAGTATCTGAGTTCAATTTTCAAAACTATAAGTACACATGTTTTGTTAACGTGCGCGTATGCTATTCTAGTGCACTTTATAGTTTACTTTATAGTTTAATAAAGTTTATTGATATCAACAATACCTCTATTCCAATCACATAATTTTTTAAAACGTTTGTGATGCTGTGAAATGATTAAATTTATAAATGTTTATTTATATTAACAATACCTCTATTCTAATTACATAATTTTTAAAAATGTTTGTGATGTGAAATAAGTATCTGAGTCCAACTTTTAAAATTATATTTACACAAGGTTTATTTTTTTTCTGAAATTAGTTTAAAAGGTTATCAATCAATCAAGATTGTAGAAATAAAATGTTTAATTTAATCAATTTATATGAAGTTTATTTATATTAACGATACCTCTATTTCATTCACATATTTTTTGAAAATGTTTGTGATGTTGTGAAATGAGTAAATTTACACAATGTTTATTTACATTAACAATGCCTCAATTCTAGTTACATAAATTTTAAAAATGTTTGTGTTGTGAAATGAGTATCTGAGTCCAATTTTTGAAATTATATGTACATAAGGTTTATTTTTGTCTGAAATTAGTTTAAAGGGTTATTAATCAATCAAATTTGTAGAAATGAAAGTCTATATATAATTGAAAATGCTAATGAAAGCAAAAGTAATAATGTTTCGTTATTTTTGGACACTCACATATTTGAAAAATGTTCAAACTTCACTTTTCGAAACAATCTTTGAATTTGTCATTTCCTAAAGTCAGTATTTTTTTAACAACCTTGGACGTGGAATTTTCCATAATTCTTGTCGAGTTTGTTGTCGATTTAGTTGCAGACATTTCCTATATTTTAACATATCTACGATATCCTTTTTCATACACTGTTTTTGTCATTTTCAATTTGTTTGCGACATTTCCAGATATTCCAAATCGAGAAAATGATTGATTCTGAATCATCAAATCTGTGCCGATCAACTTCAATCAACGTTGAATCAAATTTATGAAAATTAAACTAAGTTACGCAACTCTTTGAAGTTTGGATATTATTGTTTCCTCATATCGATGACAAAATAACAAAATTGTATACGATTTAGTGAAAGCCAGCAAAAATAGAAGCCTCTTTTTTCGATAATTAGATGGAACGCGAACAGATGTTTCGTCGAGTACTTACACACAAATCGATTTCCTTCTCATATTCAAATATGCAGCAGGATTCGCAAGCAGTTGAGTACGAAGAAAACCAGTCATGTATCGACTTTTGCAATAAAATAAAACATGAATTGGGAGTAACTGTCGCCGTTCATGTGAGAAATATTCTTTCTTCGGGCGGCTTCGACAACCCCGTGTCATTTATGGATGATTCTGAAGAGGCTATAAGCGATCTAGAAACGTACGCAAAGATATCAATGTTACACCTGATTGATGAAAGTAATGTGAACTCGAAACATTACTATGGCAATTTTTTCAGGACACCAGAAATTTTTTTTTTGTTCCCAGAAAGAAGCCATTGTTGCGAAGATTAGCTACGTTCATTCGTAGTAACCCTGGAAAGTATTGGACTAGTCCAGCAAATATTTCAAAGAAGAAAGTCACAAAGATTCCAGAAGCAAATGACGAGTGCGAAGCAAAAAAACTACGAGAATCGATCGTAAAGAACATCGATTCAATTAAGACGGAAAATGCGAAGCTCTCCACCGTGAAGGAAACAATGAAGCAGGAAATAAGTGTCAATGTCTTCCACGATTTCGATGATAGAACTTCTGTCCCACTGTATGGGGCACGAGTAACTTGCCCAATTTGCAGGCATGTTTTCACCTTGCTAATCTGCAGACCGTCGAGGGATTAGATAGCAACTACTACTTCCTAATGTCATCCTTAGTGTACATGTTGGTGAATATGATATAAGTTGTCAATCAGGCCAATTTCTAACTCATCAAGCATACATAATAATTTTTTCAATTTCAAATTTGTATTTAATAACCCCAAAGGTTTCTCAGTTATTCTAACTATGATAATGGGATTTGTTACGTTCTGCAAAAACATCTGTTTAGTCAAAGCAATCCTGACTATATGATGTTTCATTTTTTATCTGAAATATCTATTATTTATCGAAATCATCCAATCTTATCAAACATACCAATATTGTTTCTCGACCTATTTCGGAGATTTATACTTCTACGGTATACGTAAATTTTCATGCCTCAGTCCCACTTAAGATTCTTTTAGATTTATATCTACACTGTCACTTCAGCAACTATTGGACTTTACTTAACCCTATTTGTGAGTACTTAATTTGGGCTCTGTTGGTCATTGATCATGTAATTTTTATTTTTACTATCTTTTCCATTGTGCTACCTTTCTCCCAGGTAACTTGCAACTTAAAACTAACCATTTTACATTTTCAATGGATATCCTAAATATTGATCACGTTAACTTGTGTAAACTTGAATTGTGGCGTTCTTCCTGATTTATTACCAACCCTGTATTTCCCAAGTACTAAACAAAACAGTTTATTCAAGTGAGCGACA
Source organism: Andricus grossulariae (assembly GCA_011634705.1). Lineage (NCBI taxonomy): Eukaryota > Metazoa > Arthropoda > Insecta > Hymenoptera > Cynipidae > Andricus > Andricus grossulariae. Next base: position 204,600,818 of record JAABKJ010075445.1, on the reverse strand, counting down.
GAGTATCTGGATCGATTATTTAAGAGAAAGTTCTCTTTTGAAACAAGATGTTTAGCGGTCCGCGAACGCTTCAAGTACGTCAGCAGGAGACACATTTATTTTAACGTGTAACACCAAACTTTCCTTCTTATTTTCGTTAAATATTTAGTTTACCCCTGTCTCCGTATTAAAGAAGAAAAACTATATTCAAAATATTTTTTATCACGCAGTAAAATCCACCGGAAACGGTTCATACGCCCCGGACTGAGAGCTTGTATTTTATATTATCGTCACTTCCAAAATTGACCTTAAATCCAGGTTTGACTGCATGTACTACAATCGATGGGCGAGCTACTTAGTTGCACTCCAATAAATATTTCACGCCAATGACATATTATTTGGATCAGTGGGATATTTTTTCTCTTTGCACATTTTAAAATTTGATGTGGAGAAATAGTTTCTTGATCCAACAAAACGTTTCGATGTTGACTCTACTTGAATCCTAGCCAGAACCTGGTTGTGGCAACGCAACTACTTCTCCACTTTTTGCTAAAGTACAACATTCTGAAATAATATTATTATTTTGTATGAACTTCAGTACTCAAACTATTGGCTTCAATCTGCAAAAACATATATATTTTTTTTTCCTTTTTTTTTGTTCAAATGGGGCTTAGTACGTTTGAAACCTTAAATACACATTTCTTATGAAAATGTATTTTTAAAACCATTTGATCCTGTCTGAAAGATAATAAGCATTCACCCAGAGTTGGAATAAAATAGTTTACTACTGAGTATATACACCACAAAAGCGAACAAATGTAATGATATTGCTGAAAGGTGGGAACTAAAATCTTATATTAGTGATGAAGAGTCTTATCGTCTGAAATCTAGAGATTCAATTGTCGCTGAAGCTTATGCTCTTCCAAAGGTTCACAAACCTAACTTAAAATTGAGGTTATTAGTCTCGTCCATGAATTCACCACCGTATAATATGGCTTTCCATTGAGCTAATATATTTACACCAATCCTAATTCAATCTTTTTCTCACATCAAAGATAATTCGTCATTTGAAGAAAAATTTAAAAATGTTGAAGTCCCGAAAACTTATTCCACGTTATTATAGAATGTTGTCTCAATGTACAAAAATATTCTACTTCATTTAGCTACTAAATGTGTTAATAGAATAATAAAAAAAAATCGTCACTTAACTAGGATGTCTAAAAATGAAATAGTAATCGCTTTTACAACAGTTATCAATAATACTGTTTCTTCATTAATTCAAAAATTTCACAAAGAAACAACAGGCTGCACAATGGGCTCCACCTTATCCTCTGTCATAGCTAAAATTGTTTTAAATGATATTGAATAGAGGGCTTTTTCAAAATTTAGTTTCAAACCAATTTTCAATGTGAGATATGTGGATGATGGTTTTTACTATGATTCCTGCGGATAAAATCAATGAGCTTCTGGACGTTTTTAACAATATGGAAGATTCAATACATTTGACGTATGAAGTGGAAGACAATAATGCAATAATCATCAAAGATGAGGATGGTTACTTACTGATTTGTTTAGGAAACAGTCCTCTTCAGGGCAATTTTTGTACCATAACTCTCATCATTATTTTGTACCTAAAATTGAATTAGTTAAAAATTTAGTTGTACATGAAGTAGACGCAATTTTGAGTAATTCTAAAAAAAATGCAATGACCTAGCCCCAATAGGTCATAAGTTGTGGCCTCCTAAAGTTGACCACTTTTGACCCATTTTTCAGGGCAAATCACTCGTGTGCAGTTTTTTCAAAATACATCGCTTCTCGGTGAAGTTACGTAAGCGGTGCAGAAAAAAAGCTTCACGGCAGAAAATTTCGCGTAAATCTAAAAAAAATAGAATCTTCTAGTCTTCACAGGTCAAGAGATATGACTCTTCAAAAAAATATAATTTTTTTGCTATTTCGAGCTATTTGTAGCCAAAAAAGTTTTTTCAAAACTGTTCGTTTCACACATATCCTACAGAAAAACGTTACGAAAATAAATTATAGAGGACTAAAATTTGCGTAAATTAAAAAAAAATAAAATGTTTTAGCTCTTATAGGTCACGAGTTATGACCATGAAACTTTGACACTTTCCATTGAAAATAGCAAAAAAATTCTGTTTGTTTGAAGAGTCATAACTCTTGATCTATAGAGACTAGAAGATTCAATTTTTTTTAGATTCACGCACAATTTCCTGCTATAAAACTTTTTCTCTTGCACCACTAACGCAACTTCATCAAGAAGCGAAGTATTTTGAAAAAACTGAACAGGAGTAATTTGTCCTGAAAAATAGGTCAAAAGTGGTAAACTTTGGGAAGCCACAACTTACGACCTATTGGGGCTAGGTCATTGCATTTTCTTTAGAATCACTCGAAATTGCGTGTACTTCAATTAAGGTATTACACAGTTTTTTGTAAAGTCAACAAGTTCCAAAGTACAGGTACAAACTGCAGAATTAGGTTTTTCCGCTTCTTTTTTCAAAAAAATCCGGGTTCTTCGAAGGAGTATAACTCGGCTCCTATTAGAGATAGGAGCTTTTTCTTTCTCTCAACAGTTTTAGAATTTCCTCTAGTTTAATTTTTCTGTTGAACATTTCACTCTAAAATGCAATGGGGCAGGTCAGTCTACCTTAAGAAGCCGTTTAAGCAAAAAAAACGCGCATTACCTATACCTAATACGGTGTAAAAGTAGCAGATTCCTGGACTACTATCAGGATTGGAAATGTAGGACAAAAATAAAAATAAAATTTTTAAACAAAGAATGGAAGAGAGTGAGGAAAGGGTGAAAGAGTGATGGACAGACGGAATATCAGAGACGAAAGACTTCTACCGCCACATTTGATTAACTTAAAACTTAATGTAGAATTTAATCACAATAGAAGCAAAAAATAAATTAAAAGAATTTCATTTAGAATGAAAATAAAAATATTAAATATAGAAATCAGAGATCTTTGTTTGGAAATTAATAAAACTAAAAAATTAGTAAATAATATAGACACATATGTCAGGAATGATTAGTCATGAATTATTAGAGCAATTTTATGATTTCCAAAAATAATTATTAAATAAACTTACCAAAGAAATCATAGATATTTCAAAGCGGAAATTTGAATGGATTAAAGAAAAATATTACAGTTTCGACACTACAAAAATTAATGAAAAATGGCTAAAAAAAACTTATCAGATTGTCAAATTCCTCAAGACATAAAATATTATTTAAGTTGAGGCCAAAAATTTTGTATGGCTCCGATAAATAAATGTAAAATTACAGAAGAAACTTTAGCTTGTATAGAAGAAAAAACCTTTTTTTATGGATTCTAAAAATGCAGATAATACTAGAGCTTCAATAGCGCACATCATGTCTAATTATTTAAACCCAGATTCTGAATGTGATAAATGTACTCAATTTAAAGTTTTAGGCGAAAAAACCAAAACTTTTATCAAAGAAAATAGTGACATAGTTGTATGTAGAGCAGATAAGGGGAACATCACTATCATCTTAAATAAAACCGATTATATACAGCAATGTAAACATTTACTACTTGATGAAAAAACTTATAAGCAGGTAAATAAAGATCCAACAAATAACATAGAAAAAAAAAAAACATAGATTTGAACAAACAAATAAACTGAGCTATCAAACAAGAAATAATAAAAACAGATACTGAAAAATGTTTGAAAAGTTATAATTGTATATCACCGAGGTTCTATGGACTATCCAAATATTTCAGTATTCCAATAAAGAAAATCCTTGGCAAGTCTAGCGCTAATGTCAAAACAGTTTTCATCTTATACAAAAGATTAAATCAATTAACAAAATTTCTAACAATAATAGACTTTTTTTAATCGACGCCAATTCACTATGCACAAACATATCTCATAATTTAGTTATTGCCATTATAAAATGAAAATGAAACCTAATTAAGGAACACACCAACTTCCAAAATTCCTTCCGACTATTCTCAAACTTATGGTGTACCTATGACTCCAAGGAACAGTGTTGAACGATGTTTTCTCGCGTAAATTTCCCGCTCTTGCTTACCTTCTAGGATAGAAGGAGCTGAAGTGGATGACGTACACGTTCCAGTTGCATCGGGCATTTTATCTCACCAAATTGTTGACAGATTTCAATATTTTTAAATACTCATTTGTTTTCTAAGAATACTCGTAAATGTTGAAACAAATTAAAATTAAAAAAAAAATTTATCTCACTTATCTGGGTGTTTTTTTTATTAGTAAAGAGGACAGAATGTGTTTCTTTTTCATTTTTCCACAGATATAATTGGTATGGGTTATCTGTTTGTTTCACACGAACGCTTTTAATTAATTTGATGAACAATTTTATATCATTTAAACATTTAAAATTATTCTTATAATACGAAGTAGTAGTGAAAACCGCCCTACAGTATATAATGACCGCGCGGTAGATAATCATTCATTATAAGCACAAATATAAGTAAAACAATTCATTCGAATTTTAATATTATAACGCGTAACATGTCCTTACTATTAATTAAATTATAATTATTATTTTACATACATTTGTATTTCAAATTAATGATTATCTACTGTAAGACCACTATCTACTGTAGGGTGTTCTCCCTTGTGAAAATATTTCAATTTTTTGAAAAAGGGCAAAAATTAAATATTGAAACAAAATAAAAATTTTGTAGAGAATGTTGATGTACGTTCTCGGCATCAAATTTAATGTACGTGAGCAAAAAAAAACTTTCGATACATGGGCATAGCATTTAAAATTGGCTTGGTTTAATTTTCAACCTTCGCAAATTGTACATAAAAAAGAAATGATCAATGAGTTATTATATATAATAATTTATAAGCAAGAGCGTTTGAAATTACAATTTTAAACAAATATGTGGAATATTTCCATCATTAATAATATGCTTGAAATTGAAGCAGACTTACATGATAATAGTTTAAGCACTGTACATCATGAGGGTGGTCCAAATTTATATCTGTAAAAATTGGACTTCCGATTTTTAGTGATCGAACCGCCCCCCACCCCCTCCCATTTGTTCGGTTTTCGGAAAAAGACACTTCATTTTTTTTTCAAATTGGTCAACATTAACCCGGCTTTTAAAATTAACATGGGGGTTTAAGTAGGATAAGCACGGTTTTCGAAAAAATGAAAAAAAGGACTTTTCCTTTCCCCTCGACATCCTTCCGCAGCCTCTCCGCCACCACCATCGCGTATACTTTATACGCCGTATTCATTAGCATTATTCCTCTATAATTTTCCTGTCTGTTCCTGTCTCCTTTCTTGTACAGTGGCACTATTAACCCTTCTCTCCACCCTCTTGGGAATCCCTCTCCCCTCCATACTTTCTTCACCACCTCCTTCAGCCTTTCCCTAACCTCTTGTGTACTAAACAGCCATGCCTCGTTCTCTACCCCATCCAGCCCTGATGCTTTTGACTTTCTCAACTCTTTATCTGTTTTCTATCTCTTCATCGTCCAACTCGTCCATCTCTGCCTCCCGCGTTCTTCTTCTCCCAGCATCCCCCTTCTTTGAATCTGAGCCTTGGAATGATTCTTTAAAAAACTCCGTCCACTGCTTACTCCTTACCTTCTCGCTTATTTCCACTCTTCGCTCTCTAAACCTATTTTTTATCTTCCAGACATACCCCTCGGTCTTAGCATTTCCTAACTCCTCTTCCAGATCTTTCTTATTTTTCTATTCTTTCTTCTTACACATTACTCTAAACTCCTTTCTCATTTCTACGTACTCCTCCCTTTTCGCTGTGCCCTCTTTCCACTTCTTGTACTTCCTCTTCACCTTCCTTTTCATTTTTTAACATTCCCTATCCATTCACGACTTCACCATTCCTTTATTCTTGTCGTTGAACACCTTCTTTTGCACGCAACCTTTTACTTTCTCTTTTACATCCTCCCATATCTCTTTCACCGACCCTTATATTTCAATATTTATTTCAATTTGTGATTAATAATTGGAATTTCTATTACGTTAAAAAGCATATATTTGAATATGACAATAGGTAAAACAAAATAAGCAACACGGAATAGGCTCGCCTAGGGCGCTATTTTTGCTAGCAGTATCGTGATATTTCTAGTTACTTATAATACTTTGGTCCAACAATAGATCACCAACAATATTACACTTTAGTCTTACATCTTTTTAAGCACTAAAATTATCTTGTGGATTAGGGTTGTTTACGTATATTATTTTAAAATGCGTCGAAATTGGGTGTTTCTTGCCTAAGGGAGATTCCGCAGTTTCTTCCTGGTTCATATCTTCGACCACGCCGCTGTACATGTTAAGTTTTACCCGCTTTTCCGTCTTGAATTCCGATTGACAATAACAATTAGATTACTTCAGGTTACAAGTTAATTACTTGGATTACCTAAATTACTTCGAATAACTAGGATTATCAGTATATTACCCTGGGTTATATGTGGATCACAAGTGGGTTTTTTGAATTATCCTGATTACAAGTAGATCAATCTGGATTACTTCAGATTATGAGTGGATTACTTTGGATTAGAAGTAAATCCCTCCATAATATAGCTAGATTACTAATAATAACAAATAGATTACTTCAGGTTGCAAGTTAATTACTTGGATTACCTAAATTACTTCGAATTACCTGCATTATCAGTATATTACCCTGCGTTATACGTGGATTACAAGTGGGTTATTTGAATTATCCTAATTAGAATTAGATCAATCTGGATTACTCCAGATTAGAACTGGATTACTCTCGACTACAACTGTATTACGCTGGATTACAAGTGAATTAATTCTAATTATAAGTTTATTACTGTGAATTACAAGTTAATTGTAAGTATATTACCTTGGATTATAGATGTATTACAAGTGAATTGATTAGATTATCTGGATTACAAGTTGGTTACTTCAAATTAAAACTGAATCGCTCTGAATCACAAGTTGGTTATACCTGGATTACTCTCATTTACAACTGGAATACTTCAGATTACAAGTGTATTACTTCAAATTACCAGTGGATTACTTCAGATTACAAGTAGATTACTTTGGATTACAAGTTAATCACTTAAATTACCTTAATTACTTCGAATTATCTAGATTATCTATATATTACCTGGGTTATATGTAAATTACTAGTGGATTACTTGAATTATCTTGATTGCAAGTGAATCATGTTGGATTACAAGCGTATTACTTGAATTAAGCGGATCAACCTGGATCACTTGAATTAAGTGGATCAATCTGGATTGCTCCAGTGTATAACTGGATTACTCTTAATTACAAGTGGATTACTTCAGATTGCAAGTGGATTACTTTGGATTACAAGTTATTTACTTAAGTTACCTAAATTACTTCGAATTATCTGGATTATCAGTATATTACCTCGGTTATATATGAATTACAAATGGATTAATTGAATTATCCTGATTACAAGTGGGTCATTCTGGATTACTACAGATTATAACTGCATTACTCTTAATTAAAAGTGGATTACTTCAGATAAAAACTGAATTACTTTGGATTACAAGTGGAGTGAAATTGTAAAAGATGTAAAGGGAACGGAGCCCTCAAACCCGTAAAAGGGAGAGTAATAAAATACAATACAACAATTATAATTATTAACTAATTAATAATTATATTAATTTTATTATATTAATATAATATTATTAAATATTGAATATTATTTACAATTACATTATACTAATTATTATCTAATTAATTATTAATAACAATAATCATTTTTTTAAATGCCTATTAATTTAAAACTTTTTTAAAAAACTCAAAAATAATTAAATAATTTATAAAAAATGAAAAACTGAAATAAGATAGAAGAATAAATAACTAAAAAATATGTAACACTCTTAGTCTGGGTGTAATTATACAATAATATAAATTATAATGTAAAAATATATAAAAATTATAATTATCAAGTAATTAATTATTATTACCGATTATATAAGAAAAATATTTTTAAAAAGCCATTATTGAAAACTTAAAAAAAGAAGTAAGGAGAAGAAAACAAAAAATTTATAAAAAATTGGGAAATGAATAAATTGAAATAATAAATAACTGAAAAACATTAAAATCTCCCAGTCTGCGTGTATATAATATAAATTATAATATAAATTATAATTTAAAAATATATAAGAATTAAAATTATCAACTAATTAATAATTATATTAATATTATATTAATTATATTCTATTATTATACTTTTATTAGTTAATTATATTAATTATGAAATAAAGAATTATTATTGATAACACCGGCACACAAAAAAAAAGTGGTCTGCCCAGCGGACTACACCGGCATATCAATATGTTTTTGGGGTCGCTGAATCCGAATCCGGGGTCCAAATACCCATGTTAGCTCGTATTTAAAAAAAAACGCAAAAATAGACGTAACATCGACGAAAACAGCGATTTTTCTTGTATATTTTTACAAAAAAAAACAAATATTCTCATGCCCGGTTGACTTAACCAGCATATCAATATGTTTTTGGGGTCGCTGAATCCGAATCCAGGGTCCAAATATCCAAGTTGGCTCATATTTTTTCGAAAAACGCAAAAATAGACGTAAAATCGTCGAAAACGGCGATTTTTCTTGTATATTTTTACAAGAAAAATATCTTTATGCCCGGTGGACTTAACCAGCATATCTATATGTTTTTGGGGTCGCTGAATCCGAATCCGGGGTCCAAATAACCCAGACATCATCAAAATTATAGCTTTTTAAATTGTAAAACTTAAAATTAGCCTAATTTTTAATTGTAACACTTAAAATTTTTATAATTTTCAATTGTAAATTGTCAAAGTTAAAAACATTTCAGTTTTAGAGATTTACAAAATTAAAAACTATTCTAATTTTAATGATTTAAATTTTAACGTTCTAAAATTTTTAAGAGTTACAATTGAAAACTCTTGAATTTCAAGGATCCATAAATAAATATTCTTAAATTTGGATGATTTTGGAAATCAAAAGTCAAATTTTTCATTCCAAATCTTCAAAACTGAAGACATTTCAAATGTACAGTATCAAAGTTACAACATCTTTTTATTGTCAAACTTAAAAATTGCATAATTTTTAATTGTAAGACGTGAAATTTTCATAATAATTTCATAATTAAAAGGACACGAATTCTGAAAATATAGAATCGCAGTTTATTCAATTTTCAAGATTTATATTTGAAAGCTATGTAATTTGGAACATTTTTTTTGAATAGCTCAATTTTGAAGATTTACAATTGAAAATTCTTCAATTTCAAGAAGTATAAATAGTATTTTTTAATTTCGATGATTTTGGGAATCAAAAGTCAAGTTTTCAAATCTAAATTTTCCAAGTTAAAGAAATTTAGCATACAAAGAATCAAAATTACAGAATTTTAAAATTTAAAACTTAAAACTTGCAAAATTTTTAAATGTAAATTCTCAAACTTAAAAATTCTTCAATTTTAAAGATTTACAATTCAACGTTTTAAAATTATAAAGAGTTACAATTTAAAACTTTCGAATTTTAGAGATGTATCACAAAAAATTCTTAAATTTGGATGATTTTGGAAACATAAAGTCAACTTATCAATTCTAAATCTTCCAAATTGAAGAAATGTAGAATGTACATCATCGAAATTATAGCTTTTTAAATGGTAAAACATAAAATTAGCCTAATTTTTAATTTTAACACTTAAAATTTTCATAATTTTTAAATGTAAATTATCAAACATAAAAATTCTTCAATTTTAAAGATTTAAAATTCAACGTTTTAAAATTATAAAGAGTTACAATTTAAAACTTTCGAATTTTAGAGATGTATAACAAAAAATTCTTAAATTTGGATGATTTTGGAAACATAAAGTCAACTTATCAATTCTAAATCTTCCAAATTGAAGAAGTCTCCCAAAATTTCGACACGCTAACTTATTTAGTTTAAAAATAAGAAGGCGGACAAAATTAACATTACAATGTCAAGTTTTGATTACGTCTTAGACTACCATTTACCCTTAACCTTAAAAAACTGTTATAACATATAAGCAAGGTGACCATTTTAGTGATTTTAACGCAAAACTAGTGTTTTTCAAGGGCCCGCTGTTTTTTTGGGATTGTGTAATAACACAATTTAGTATTTTTTTTACAGTATTTAGTGAAAAATTGAGTGATTTTTCACATTTTTGGTTCTTTTGGTTCCAATTCATTAATTGACATCAAGAATGTTGCCACAATTATGTGATGCCAAAAAGAGTTTTAAGAATGATATGAACAAAGGAAGTGTACAAATCAAATGCTCGAAGTAAAACTGCCAATACTTAACAAAATAATGCAGTCAGTATTACGATAGAAGCTGATGAATAGCTTGATCAAGTATTCGGATTACTCGGCGTTCCAGATTAGATTATTTATTATTAATCTTGTATATCAGCCAGACATTTTACTTAAGTTCCCAGTAAAAAAAGTTGAATAGATATAACGCGAAAACGAATTCAGGTTATGTTTGGTGTATTCGATTTGCTTCCATTATCGAATTGGACCTTTCAATTCAATTCTGCAATGCATTAACCTCTATTCGGCCGATTTTATTTTATGAAATGAAGGGAAATTATAAGTGTTTCAGTGTAGCAATGAGTATAATTATGAAAAGTAAAGTTGCCCAAATACATTCGTGTGATTTGGGCGAGCGATATCAATTATTATTTAATTTAAAGTCGATAGACTCAATTCTGCAAGGTGTAGGGCGATGGACGCGATGGGTAACTGATAACTTCATTGCCGACAGTCGGTAACCCACCGTGTTCATCGCCCTGCACCTTGCAGAATTGAGTCTGTCAAATCATGTGTATTGCCGTGTACGGCCGAGGGTTGTGCTGGCTGTACTTTTAGGTCGAAAATTATTCAAATGCATGGGGAAAGTGTAAAAAATGTGCAATTTTGTGCTTTTTATATTATAAAAACAGGCATTTTAATTTTTTTGTTGCTTTTGAATTAAGATTTAAGGCTTTTAGACTGAAATTTTATCAAGTTTTTCTTTGTGATGAACGAGAATAATGGAGAGAATTTGGCCGAAAATTTCGCCGAGCATTATTTTCAGATAATCATGTGTGGCGTGTAGCTTGATGTCTACTAACTTCATGGCTTTATACCTTCTAAAATCAAGTGATATGGTGGAAAGGATTTATGACCAAAAAGTCTATCATTATGCATTTTCAATTATTTACTTTACACCAGTCAAAAAGTTAATTCACATTAATACAACCGTATAAATATATCAGTTTGCTTATCCGAATTTGTTACACTAGATTCATATTCACTCTTGCTAATATTCTGTTTTCTTTTCACCGTCTATTCTAACTCCTTCTTGGTGTGTATGACAGCAGGCCCTTCTTATACATCATTTTTTCTTTTTTTCACATCCCCATAGACCTCTTCTTCATCTTGCCTTATCTTTTTTCATATGATAAACGTGGATGACCTCTTTCAAAAATGAAGAAAGTTGCTCACCTCGCATCGTGTGCAGCATTATTCGGCCCATGAGTATTAAGTTCATCTTTAAAATGGGCCGACCAATCATTTTTCAAGCACAGTACATACCTACTCATGAAAAAATTCTTATTTCAATTCTTACTTTGCCACTTCTGATGATACTGTAGATCAAATACAATAATAAGCTTCTGTATTTCTTGTGACAACTGCCTTTCAGAGTCCTGATTTGTATTTTGAATATCATCCACAGTCTCATCTATCTTAAGGCTTGAATCTTTCTTATCTTTGGCATGAATATTTATTAATTCAGGTAACCCACTTTTGCTATCTAATACCAATGTTCTAAGAAATTTTCCGGATGTATATGCTTGCACGTTAGTCTTCTCATCCAAGCCAAAAATGTCTAAAACGCTACCATTTGTTGATAACTATCGTCGCTTCTGTAACCTAATTCGAGGTTAAAATTGGCTGTCTCAGAAACAAAAGTTACTCTTTACACGAAAAATTTTTAATTTCCTACAATCATTTAATTTCGTTGTTGATTCGTACAAATTTCATGCAACCAAATATTTGAAAATGAGCTTTCCTAAAATACCCACATTTTTTTGGCAAGCTTCTGGATTATAAATAATAATAATAAAAAGTAAGAGCTCCTGAAAAATGTTCTCATAAAATATTTTCATTGAATTCACCGTTACATGATCAAGTGAAAAATTAATTTTTTTATGTCGTTCAAGCATGCATTCAAGATAAAGATTAAAGCTCAAACTGAATTTTAAAGTATTTTAAATATTGTTAACAAATATTACGGTATTTCAGAAGATTCACAAGATTTGAGAAGAATGCAAAACATGTAAATTGATTTAAAAAGGATTTTCACAATTTCAAAAAATTTGAAGTTATTTCAGAAGATTTTAATAAAATTCAAAATATTTAAAGGGATTTCAACAGATTTTATGATTTTTCTCTCAATATAAATGAAGGTATTAAGTAATTTTCAAAGATTCCAAATAATTCAAAATATTCAAAGTGGTTTAAAAATATTTTAACATGTCTTGAAAGATTTTGAAGAATATAAAAAAATTCCACAAATTTTAAGACTTTTGTAGTATCATTAGATTACATTTAAATTTTAAAAATTAAAATTTAGTTACATATCTTGAAAGATTTTGAAAAACATCGAAATTGTTTATGATCCTATTAAATCCTTTTGAAATGTCTTCAATTATTACTATATTTCTATAAATTATATAAAATACCTGAAAATTAATTAGAATCACATCAAATTTATTAAAAGCCTTGAATGTCCATATATATTTTCCCTATTACCCTCTGGCACTGATCTGGCTGTCATGATCTGGCCCGTGTAAAGCTAATTTCATGGCCCAGAGTCGTGCCATACCAGATTGCCCGTTTCGCAGCACCAGCTTGTACATGTTAAGGAAAACGCTGAATTTTGTATCAGAATGGCACTGTTGTCTACTTTATTGGCACGTGAATTTCAGTGTAAACTTTTGACGTTTAATGAATATTTATGAGTTTTGATAAAATTATGCCAAAGTGTAAAAAAAGTACATTGCTGATTCGGAAGCACCGTAAGATAGCCGGATTGTCATATGGACGTGACGTCCCAATGGCCACCAAATTTGACAACGTCTTTACGACAATTTTACGACATCCTATACCACATGGACATAGGATGTCGTAAAGCTGACGTAAAGATGTCGTAACGATGTCGCCAAATTTTGTGCCCACTGGGGTGTCGAGTGACAGTATGTAAATCAGTAAACCTAACCTCAAAATGAAAATTACATTATATAATTTAAATTAAATTTATATATTATTCAAGCTCTTTACTATAACTAAAATTTCATTGCATTTTTAGATGTAGCTTGTGCCAAATTCAAGGCCACAGAGAAGAAAGTGCTTTCCCATATAAGTACAATATTTATTTTTTTAAAATCAGGAATTTAAAGCGGTTTAAATTGAATTTAATATAGTACCTTAATTAATTTTACCTAAATATGCATTGAATTTTAAGTATGAAAAGATGAAATAAAATTTTGTTTGAATTATTGTTCAAATTCATGGACTTTAGAGACAAATTCAAGAAATGATTAATTAGGTTTTTAGTATTATTTAATTATTTAATTAAAAGAGGGTGTTAATATGTTTAAGAATATCTTGTAATATAATTTGTAAAAGCTTTCTCAATTAAATATATTAATTGAATCCCTAGAAACTGAAAAAAACATTATTTATAATAAACTCGCGAAACTGTGTACATATTCCGAGTTGATTGATTTTTAAAAACTATTCATTCCAGGTCTATACCTATTTTTGAATTGTCTCGAATTCTTTGAAGTATTTCAAGGTATTTTTAAAGATTCCGAGAAATTTTTAATAGCTTTCAATAATTTGAAGGAATTTTTAAAATTTTATGGTATTTTTAAAACTTCTAAGGCATTTTCAGGAGCTTTTGATTTGAAATATTTTAGGGAATTTAAAAAGATTCCAAGGATTTTACAGAACATATGAGGTTTTAAAATATTTTAAAAATTTTTACATTATTTTATAAGATTTCCAAGGATGTCAATGATTTTAAGGAATTTTAAAACGATCAATATATATTTATACATTTTCCAGGATTTGAAAAAATATTATCATAGAATTTCACGGGATTTTAAAATATTTTAGTGAATTTTAAATTAAATACCAAATATTTAGATTTTGAACCAAATAGTTGAATTTTCAACAAAACTAGTAAAGCTTTCAAACGAAGAGATGAATTTTGAACTAAAATGAGGAATCTTCAACTCAGCCAAAGAGACGAATTCTCAACAAAAAATTGCATCTTCAATTTGCAAATACTAATTTTCAACCAAAAATATAATAGTTGATATTTAAACCACAAAAGGTTTTCATTTAAAATAAAAAAACAGTCGAATATAAAGAAAAAAGACAAATTTTGTACAAAATACTTGAATTTTTAACCATACATTGCATTTTTAATAAAAAAAATAGGATTTTCTACCAAAAAACACGAATTGTAAACCAAATACATATATTTTTCACCAAATAGTTAAATTTTCAACTAAGAAGATTTATGTTCTGCCAAAAAATATGAATAGCGATAATGAGGCGAAAGATTATCCAGACAAGGTTAAAAATAGGAAATTATCTTCGATTCGTGTAAAGTTTAACCGGCAAGGTTATTTTCTGTTGCAGCGAATCTTTCACCTGTATCGATGTAAACTTTATCTTTCGTTTTTTCTTTGATCTAATCTTTCACAATTTTAATGTTATTTGGGGAGGATGGGGGTATTTTCTCTTTACAATAATTTATGGAGTTTTTCAATACACTTCAATGATCCGACAGAATTTCAGGACCATAAGAATATTTTGAGACGTTTTTAAATCATAGATTCCAAGAAATGTAGGATTTCATGAAATTTTCACGGCATTTTATGATACTACATTAGGGATTTCAGATTATTTCAGAAAGTTTTTCAATTCTGTTGGAATACTTTCAAAATTGAGAGAATTTTCGGGGGTTTAAGACGTTTGAAATAATTCTAACGAATTCTCCAAATGATGCAATGGCATCAGGGACTTCGAAGAACATAAAGGGGTTTCGATACCTTTTTACATTCTCATCCAGAGAAGGTGTTAGATTTGTGTAAAATTTGACCCCTCCCCCGGTTTTTGACAAATGTCCACGTTTTGAGACCTCCTGAACCGAAAAAAAAGGTTTTTACGAATGTGTCTGCTTGTCTGTCTGTATGTATGTATGTATGTCCGTCAGTGAGCACGATAACTTTCGAAAGAATAGACCTATTAGATTGGCGTTTGGTATACTCTTTTACTCTCGCAAACGAAAGGTCAAGTTCGTTAGCCAGCCATTTTTTGATAAAAATTCAAAAAGTGAGCGCATTTTGAAAAACTTTTAGGCCATTTTTTTCACAATTTGGAAACTATAGGTGCGTCTGTTCATAGTAATCAAAAATTCAAACAATTTATTGACATGACATTTTTCAATAAAATGAAAATTTTCAGACTTAAAGCATTTTCAAAATCCGAAAGAGGAAACGAAAATTAACATTTTCAGTCAAACAACGCACCACACGAAAAAATTTGGGGCAAAAAAAGCGTTTCTTTTTGCCCGCCCTATAGGATTATCATAACAACTTTTTGAATTTTCTTGAAAAATCGAAAATTCCCATTTTTATGGCACAAAAAGTATTGAAAAATCAAAAATTCAATTCCACGGTCAAACTATGCAAGATACGACAAATAATAATTCAACAAAATTATTGCTAATTTATGGAAGTTTGTGGAATTTTATGGACAGTCATGAAAATTCATCGAAATTTGCAGTAATTTAAAATAACAATTCTGTTGGGCGCATAGGCAATAATTCCGGTTACAAATTCTGTAATTTGGAAGAAGACCGTTAACTGCAAAATGAACGAAGCCGAGAAAATCGACAAAAACTGTTCGAATCTCTATTCGCTTTCATCGCGGATTCTAATTCATTTTCTAAACTTTGTTTGGCTATTCTTGTCTAATTTGCATATGAACCTGTCATTAGGGCGGAGTGAAAATGATAAAATTATTCGAATCGTTTGAGCTGAGCGAAAAACATTTTTGGGTTGACATCCAAAAACAGTAAAATAAAAAAATTTCAATCGGTTAATATTTTCCGTTCGCGTTTCTGATTTGAAAATTCAAATTTTGGAAAATTACAAAAAATTTCCCTATTTCTTTGAAAATTATGGCGAATTTCTTCTATGCACAGTTTCTTTTAGTGAATAACATTTTGAAAAAAAAGTTTAACAAGTTGAACCTGACATTTTTTCAGCTTGAATCAAAGCTTTTTTTCTTGTTTTTTCAAAAAAAAAAATTTTAGGGCTTAGCATGTCGTCAAAATCGCTAAAAAAATGCTAAATTTACCATTTTTGAACGCTGGAAACATTACTAATAAAAATTTTTGTTTGAAAAAAAAAAAATTAAAGCATGCTTCTTTGATTCAAGCTGAAGAAACTCCAGGCTCGACATATTCACCTTATTTGCAAATGTGTGCATAGTACTGAATAAAAAGAAACATGTTTCTGGCCATTTTCAAAAAATTCTGAATTGAGCCAAATTTTTGTTGATTCCATAATTTCTTAATATTATTCACTAGAAAAAACTGTATGAAGAACAAATTCGTTGTATTTTTCAAAGTAGTAGGGAAATTTTTTCGAATTTCCAAAAATTTGAATTTTAAGACTTTTATCTTTTGGAGGAATGTAATTTGAATCTTTTCTTTTTTAAGATCTACAATCATAAATTCTTCAATGTTAATGACTTTCAATTTGAAATTCGTCGATTTTGATTATTTAAAACTAGAAACTTTTCAATATATGAGAGAAGTTTTAGGCTCCGGAAGCTACGATCATGGTTCCTTAAAGCAATCAATCCCGACGCAACTGGAACGTGTACGTTATTATCTACAGAACGATAAAAGAAACGATAAAAGAATTTTGATATGCAATAAATAAATAATGTATAAATTCACTTGAAAAAACGTTCTACACCACTACATTTTTTGTCATCAATTATTGTAACCTTTATCCAGAGATCAGAGATCATCCAGAGATTCAACTTCGTTTTTTAAGTAATTTAAAGCAAAGTAGTTTAATTTTTTTTTTAAAGTGAAAATTTGTTTCGATCTAAAAAATGGTGTAACGAAATATTACGAAAATCTCGCACACATTGTTTTGAAAGCTATATTGGCTTTCGAATTACTTGACATTTCCCCATCTGTTGGGTTTGAAATTAAAAATTAAAGTCTGCTACTTACATTCAACTTGTTAACAGCTTCTTTTAATATAATTTGTGATAGTTTTAGTGGCGAAATATGTCAGTGTGTCTTTTAAATTACCATTCACTTTGATAGGAGGATAAAACTTTATTACAGTTGATAAGAAAAATTATTCATTGCTGTTAATTCTTCAATATCGTTGGGTTGATCATTCAAATTTTGGATGTGTCCAAATTTGTTTTTATTTTCGAATTTTCATACATATCTCCGAAAAATTTTTCGGAATAAGCAAAACAAAATTCAAACGATTTTCTAATGATATTTTGGATGTGTCCGAACTTTTTTTCTCGAATTTTCCTACAAATCGCCGAAAATTTCTTTGAATGAACAAACAAAAATTAGAACGTTTTTCTGATGATATTTACAGGCTCCGCAAGCCCTATAAAGTTTAATACGCATTCTCAATAAGAAAACAATAAGTTTTTGTTCATTTTGTTCAGAATCGTCAATATTAAGTTAATCGAGTTACAACTCAACGTTTTAGTTCAAAATGATCCATAGAATACAAGCGAATCATCAGTTTGTTAATATCACCCCCATCATCTTATTTTATGGAGTCCCAAAAAAAAACCCATAAGCAAAACATTGAGTTTTGACAGTTTTAGGCGCTATTTATGATTTTTGGCGGTTTTTCGAACGCAAATTGTTTTTACTACAAAAAATACTATTCCGTACTGATAATTGGATTTTGCATACGTTTTTTAAATAATCTATCATTGCTTTTAGCAGTTTTATCTTGGAATAGAGTTAGAAAGTCGCAGGTTTTCCATATTTTTCAACTTATTTTTAACTTTTCAAATTATTGTAACCATATTCAGCAGAAACCCTTGGTACAGGGATCCTCTATCCGCAACCCGAGGACGCGTTTGGTGGCTTTGTCACAGGCCTTTCGGTTCGATTCACAAGGAGGGCGACGTCAGGAAAAATCCAAAAAAATTCACAGATATTCTTTGAACATTTCTGAATGCAATGCATTTTTCAAAATGCTGAAATATGCAATAGTTTACTTTTTACGGTGATTTATTTAGAAAAACTTTATCTTACGAACGAATGAAGATAGGAAGCCGTTTAATGGCTCCAAATGTGCAGTTTTTTAATGCGATTGCAGTGCAATAATTAAATTGATGATCAAATCATTCTTACGCAAGAGATATAATTTTGAATATTTCTGACTTTAATCAGTGTGGGTACATGACCAGCACAACGGGACAAGTGGCAGAAGAAAAATACGCTTTTTTGCTAATTATCTTATGTTTCCTGACCATTTTTAGAAAATGATCTCTGCCATGTGCAGCGATGTAAGCTTCACCTAGAACAATTCGGTTATGAAGACATTGGAGATTCAGAAGTTTCAGAGTATATATAATGTCTTCAAAAATTCCGAATGTATTTGGTGAAATTTGCTGAAATACTTATTGGAACATGTAATAATTGATATTTCAAGAAAGAAGTTGAATTCAACCAAGAAAGGCGAATTTTTAACAATATCTTTGAGCCCTCAACCAAAATGGATTAATTTTGAACAAAAAATCAAATAGTTACATTTTTAGCTTAAACAATTCATTCTCATAAAAAAAAGTATTTTTAACAAAGTAGTTACATTTTTAACCGAAGAGATGCATTTTCAACTAAAATGATGCACAAAGAAAAATTAACCTTCAACAAAAGAGTGCATTCAATCCAAAAAATGATTTTTTAGTAGTGCAGTTGTTGACAAAAAAAAAATGACTTTTAATCCAAATATGTGTTTTTACAACAAAATATTGAATTTTTAACCAAATGGTAGAATCTTCACCAAATAAGTAATATATAGTAGAAATATATTAGAGGTATAATAGTAGACTTACAAAAATTGATCGGAACCCAGAGTTTTTGGTTAACCCTCGGAAAATTCAAATTACGTTTCAACATTAAAATGCGTTAAATTGAAGCATAAACTGTGTTTAAATGTTAACTATGATTAACTTGATCATTTCAGAAAACTTATATTTATATTTATTTTTACAATTTTATTTTAGTTGTAAAATAATTTTAATTGGAAATTAATTGTAAGTAATTGTAAAAAAAATTTATTAGAATTTATTTTATAAAGAAATATCCCATGATTTTAAAAGGACAAAAGAATTTTGAAGGTAATTCTTTGCAGTATTTTAGTAACTAATGAACAGATTTGTAGAATATTTTTCCTTGATTCTGCCCTACGGTACTCTGTATATATTAATTTAAAAAATGAAAATATCAATACTTCTTATAAATATTCCTAAATATTATTTGAATATGTTACACATTGATTTTTATTCAAAAAATTCTTGTAAATAGTTTATCATTTTATAAATTGTACGTCATTTTTGTACCATGTTTGACCTTATGGAATAAATTTGAAGATTGAAATCATAAACAAGTCTCCATTAATTAGTGTTTAATTGAAAATTATATTTTTTTTTGAAATTTTTATTTGACATATCTGAAATATTGAAAAAAATTGTGAAACTTTGTCAAGAATCATGTTAAAATTATATTGATATAACCCTAAAATAAGCAAACAAAAAAACTTGAAAAATAAATAGTTATTCCAGATTTTGATTTTTCATACAAAAATATTTTTCGCCTCAAATTATAATTTGATTGAAATTTTCCTTTTTGTTGACAATTAACCTTTTCTGCCAGAAAATTAAACTATTAGGTTGAAAATGTTTTTTTGTTCAAATTTTGATATGAAATATCTGAAATTTATTTTTAAAATAATTTTTTTTTCAATTTATTTTTACAATTTTATTTCAAGTGTAAAATAATTTTAATTAGAAATTAATTGTAAAATAATTTTAACAATCTTTATTTTATATAGAAATATCCCATGCTTTTTAGAGGACAAACCAGTTTTAAAGGTAATTCTTTGTAGTATTTTCAACCAAGAAAAGATGATATTTCAACGAAAAAAGCTGAACTTTCAACGAAAAATGTAATAATTGATATTTTAATTAAAATATTCTAATTTTTAATTAAAAACAGTTAAAATCAATTTGATGAGAATGTATTTTCAAATAAAAAAATAAAATTTCCAATCAAACAATTTTTTAGTGAAGAAAAAAGGAAAATTGCATCAAAATTATAATTTAAGGCGAAAAATATTTTTGTAGAAAAAATAAAAATTTCTCGAAAAGTATTCTTCTGTTATTCGTTATTTAATACATTATTTACTGTTCAATATAGCTAGCACTATGGTAGTATTGTTTCATCATGGATGAAGAAAAGTCTTTTAAAAAACGAAGTATAGGAAATTCAAAACAAGATAAACGTTCGAGGAAGATACTTCATTCAACGTTAAATGAGTTTGATTGGCAGTCTCTTTGTTTTCTTATCACAAGGTTTTGAATGTTGCGATCTGTGCTCTTGATCTACAAGATGTAAAAATCTAGAAATACAAACTGACGATATGGAAGCAGGGACTGAATGTGAGACTGAAGATTAATTGTTCATATAATAGTTGAAAATAAATATAAATAAAAGTTTATATTCAAGCATTAATGTATATTTTGTATTAATAAATAGTTATTTTTATATGCATTTCTTTTAACAACATTAAATTTCTTTATTTCTCATTTAAATGTAAGGTCTAATTCGTTATCTTAGATAGCTATGCGATACTATCATTAATTAAAAAGTATAAAGTTACTATATCAATAGTTCGCAATTCGATATTTTGTTTTTCGGCTACTCGCCCGCTCTTGGAGAATCGGTGAATTTCCGAGTTTTTGATTGCAAATGTTGAAAGGGGGAAGAAAGTCGCCATGATAAAAAAGTTTTGCATGAAAATATAACTTTCGACGAGTAACCTCAAATGAAGAAAATTCAAAAAGCTCCAGTAGAAACCGAAAAAAAATGCATGAAAATGGCGCATTTTGGTTATTTTTCGACCTTAAATCGCTCGTAGCTCGAAAACGAAGCATTTTCGAAAAAATGACAAGAGTGAAAATGTGCTAATTTTTGCACACAATTTATAATAAATGTATTTCCCTATCAATTTTGTAATCCTTTTCAACTTTCAAAGTTTTTTTTTTATAACAGATTAGTGACCATTGGTACGAAAAAATGTCACTGAAGTTTTTTGTTTACAACAACATAATACATCGATTAGAAAAGGTTTCATCCTGGCGAAATTATCTGGTCGGTCAACTCGTTTTTTTGTACGTGTTTTTAGGGGTGCACCGCTCGCCTATCAGCTGTAACCACGTCTCACGATCGTGAGATAGGTGTTTACTGTCTGTAAAGGACTCAATGCAATGATCCGGAAAAAGTCTCGTGCACCCTAAGGACACGGAGCGACCCAAGGAGTACACTCGTTTGGTAAACTCACGGATTACCGGCTGTCGAACAGCGGTCCCGGTCCGAGAAGGTGCAGGATCCCGTATACCGCAGCGAATTTTCATGTCAGTCTCCACGAGTCACCTCGACACAACCATCAGTGGCCGAAACATTCAACCCCGATTTTTCTGGTTCGGATGACTTACCTTTGAGAGACTCAAAGGTACACAGCACAGAAGAAAACATAAGACATTCGAACAGAATCTCGAGTGAAGTTGCTGCGGGTCGATGAGGTCGACTCAGTTACAAGGTCTATCGTAAAAAAGAAGAAATTTGAAAAATGTTTTGTCAATGAAGCCCTACAGATGTCACGGAAGCCACGAGTACATCTCATGGAACTCAAATCCACGATTCCAGACTGTCCATCCCCGAATTTGTCCCGCAGAAGACTTCCCCTACCACCACCGTCTAAAACCCTTCGTCAAATTCTACCAGGGAAACAGACGAGACCGTTTCCACAAAATGCAAGACAAACCGGAAGAGAAGATAAGGAGAGAAGAGACCCCCTAGTTGTGGAAGAATTTGTACTGATATTGACCTTTCTACATTCCTTTTCAGGACCCCAACACAATCGCTATTTCTTCGTGCCACCAATCGTGCCAGAAATCCCTGTTTAAGTCAAAACTCACTAGATTTTCAAAATTCCTTATCTCAAATAAGAATATTTTTTGATTTAGAACCTGTTTTTTTTTCAATAAAAATTTCACTCAATTTGAAACTTCTTTTTTCACATTTCAAAAAAAGTAACCGATTATGCTTATAAATCATAATAGAACATACTGTAGTTGAATATAGTAGTTATTTGAAACTTTTGAAATAAAATGGGAATTTTGGAAAATAATTTTAATTCCAAATTATAAGTGGGGAATTAAAACGATCCCTTCTCAAATGCATAATTATAATTGTATTCAAGAAAAATGCCTGTTCTAAAGCAGAAACCTTTTTAATCTATTGCAGTATTAGAAATCTCTTGAAATCTTTGAAAATCGTTTTAAATTGTTGAAATATTTTGAACTCTTTTAAACTGACCAGAAAATATATATTTGGCCGACAGAAAAGCTCTTTCTGATGCTGATGAAATGTAAATATCTGAGCAGGAGGAACTTGACGCTCATAATTAATCTAAGAGATAACGACTATGAAACGCTATGCTTAGGCAGGAGCTTGCTGTAGTTACTTGTATGAGAAAATCATTCTTCAGAGACATGACTAAACCCCGATTTAAGAAGAAGAATAAATCATAACATCATGAAACAGGAACATTATTTGACGTAGCAGCTCAGAAGTGTTCAGAGGCACAGTGCACTTGTTTTTCAGAGAACCGTTTTTAAAAGCAATAAAAGACTTCCTTCTAGATCAACGCAGCTCCAGAACTATAAAAATATTACCAGATTTATCACACGTTGTTCAACAGGAAACAAAGAGTACAAGCAATGCCGATGATAATGACATTGACATTATATCTGCAGGCTCTATATTTCGATGATAGGAATAGCCAACGCTTGATGATTAAAAGAACAGAAGATGAGACGATGCATAAAAGTACTTAAGCGGAAGAACACACTTCTCTGATACAGGAGTCCGAATCTCTCTACTTAGGACGTGTATCATCGCAAACGGCCGGATCTGCAAATGTTTCAGAAGCTATTTACAATTATCTTGTCGATATAAGAATTGATTCACCAAGTATAGCATGCGCGAGATGCGATGGTTGTTCGAGGAATACTATGAATCACAGTGGTATTATTCTCCTCTTGAAAGAGAAACTTCAAAGGCCACATGGGTAGTTTGTCAGTAACATCTTACTGAGCTAGGTTTGCGTATCACTTCTTGAAGAAGTCGACGGCAAAACGACTAGCCCTTCAGGATTTTCTGACCCGATAGGAAACTGTCTCTCATGTTGTCATATATCCCATGCAAGGTGAGTGAAAATGACAAACGCCATTGTTCGAAAATACATCGTGACTTTCAACTCGTCTACACAATTAAAAACACTTACTAAATTCATAATGCGGGTATATGCTCCCGTGTGGATCTTCATTTAATGCAACAGTAAAGTGAAAGATGCTTCTATAAATCCATGGCGAAGCATATCTTTATCAAGGTATTTAGATGATGATCTCAAAAGAATGATCGATAGAGTAATACAGACGAATGATTACCCTTCATATGCGGAAATATCATTCCTGCTAGTTTGTGCGACAAGAAAACAAAAGTCAGAAAACAAGCTGTTAGTTATATAATGACGGACGGAAAATCAGCAAGTCAAAAACTTGTAAGGAAATTCGTAGTTCCACCACTGAATATCAAGGCGAATAATTATATTTCCGAAAATTTCGGCTTAGTAACACTATACTATACAAAAACTATTTGTTACCATTTTCTTCCCAAAACACCACCAATTTTATTTTAAGACAATTACAGTACTCAAATTCTGTATTTTACCTTTGATACTTAGTTGAATCACAATAACATAATTAAAATGTAATAATATGAAAAACTTGACCTGCAAACCAGTTTACAAGTTCAGCTTTTTTTATCACTATTAGGTTGCTTCCGGCAACTTAACCACCGTCTTAGTTGAGCAAACCTACGTTTTTATATCTCAAACTTACTCAATTTTGTACCCGGAACATCATTTTCATTTAATTTCACTCCGCCAAAAGGTACAATTGTATACATATTTCCAAAATATGAGCGCTACTTTCATACTACGCGGGATGCACATGGCAGCCGCACATGCTCAAATAAACTTCCCATAGTTAGGTAAAAGGGTCTCTTGATGACGCGTATGTCTCATCAGGTGAGAGCACAATCTGCGCGTCGATCCACAGATTTGCGTGCGCATACGCCATCAGGGTGCTAACAGAATGTTATCTGGCAGCTGCTAACGAAATAACCAAGGGCGGTCAACTGCCGTGGTTCGAAGCGGCCGCGTATTATTATGATTATATTTAGTTCGCAGACCAATTGTACGCGTGCTGCAAGGGTCAGGGGACTAACGGAGGAAAGGGAGTTTCTATTTGAAAACTTAGTGTCAGAATATGTACAGAATTACGACACATTCATTTTGTTAAATTGTATACATTTATAAATGTTCCACATATTAGTTCACATACAAGTTAGCCAATTATGTAATGAGTTAATTTTTATGTAAAATAATATGTGGAGCATTTATAAATGTATTTGTCGTAATTCTGTATATATTCTGACACTAAGTTTTCAAATGTTTTCAAATATAAATTCCCTTTCTCCCGCTATTCCCCTGACTCTAACAGCGCGCGTTCAATTGGTCTGCGAACTAAATATAACCATAATAATACGTGGCCGCTTCGACCCACGGCAGTTGGCCGCCCCTGGAAAGAACCTTCAGGTGTTACAGCGACATCACGAAGGAATAGTAAGGACTGGTATCCCTGTAAGTGGGGTCTCTGTATCACGCACATGCGCACTGGCGGTTGCCATGTCAACGATGTCAACACGCGTTGAAAGTTTTGATCTTGAAATCTTTGCGAAACTTCTTAATATTTCTTAAACTAACACGAATTTTTTGTAAAATGTTATAAACGTGCAGAATTGACAAATTTTACTATAAAATTTTTTACATTATTTTTCGAAATTTTAGAGAATAATTTTTTAATATTCTCTTAAAATTAATTTACCAAATAAAACATTATTTAAATTTTACCAGGAATTTTATGAAAACTGTTTTGTTCTCTTGAAATATTGAAATTTCTCAAGGCAAAATGTTCGGCAAATTTTTCTCCATTATTCTCGTTCAACACAAAAAAAAAACTTGAGTGTAAAAGCCTTCAAACCTAATTTTAAAACAAAAAAAAATTAAAAAGTGCGTTTTTATAATATAAAAAGCACAAAATTTCACAACATTTCCGTCACTTTCATTTCAGAGTGTCACGAGGCTGGTTGCCATCAAAACCACATAGTAGCATTGATAATTATGAGAACCTATGAGTCACGTGACACTCACGTGACACCAAATTGAATAAGTGCTTTACCGCCTTCAATTTTTAATAATTTTTTTCTGCTGAACGACTCAACAGAAAAAAGTTCAGGACGCACCTTGAGTTTAGATTAAAATTTTGTCTTAAAACATTATTTTATCTAAAATTGTGAAACAACCCCATTGCATAATTTCATGTGATATCAAGAGACATTTGAAGTGAATGGAGAGGGTTTTCTAAATGAATACTTAAAAAATTCCCGGTCATAAACTTTTCCAATCCAGTGGCCACCCTGAAATAATTAATGAGGTAGGTTAACTAAAAGTTAGAGATTAAAAACCTCTTGGCACTAAAAAGTTTTTCATATTAAAATCCTTTACTCTCCGAGGTTTTAAAATTTTCCTTGGACCATTCATTCCCAAAATTTTAGAATTTAAAAAAATATTTTGTATAGCTTTTTAAAATAAATAAGTTCTTTCTTTCCTTTTTTTAACATTATCCAGGTCATGTTAGATGTTGAAAAAAATCTGAAAGATATCTGGAGACTTATATTTAAAAAAAAATTTCAATTCATTTTGTTACAGGTTTATTTTTAACGCCAGAAAGTTTTCGAATGTTTAAAACATTATAAGGGTGATTTCCAAAAAGTTGACAATTTTATACCATGAGACTTTCGAGAACAACATTTCTAAACAGATAATATATATATATATATATATCCAAAAAAGTATTGAATCCTAAAAGAGCATATTTAGTTCGAAATCGATAGACATACAGCAAAGATATATAATATCTTCGTATACACTTCGGTTATCCGCGCTAAAAAAATGTTAAAAAAATTTCGTGCTTGCAGAGTTTTTGAATTTTCTAAAGTTTAAATTTTTGTACATACCTAGAAATCTAGAAAATAAAATACCTAGAAAAAAAAGTCTACTTATTTCTTTTATGATTTTAAACAGTTATTTCCGAACAGATAATTCCTATTTGATTCACTCCTGTTTTTGAGTGATCAACACATGCAGTAGGCAAAAAATCGCCAAGACCCAGAAATCAAAATTGGATATATGGGCGATTTGCAAATAGATTTTAATTTTGGTTTCCCAGATGCGAGTAAATTAAAGTTCTAAATTATGCAATAATTGTTATCAGTCTTCTTAGATATATGTAGCAGGATGTACTTTATAAAGTGGGAAAGCTGTTTGATCTTGAATATTGATTTTGTCCACTAATTTGTGTCTAAATTATTCTTTGATTTAAAGTACATTATTATAAAGGTTCAAAACAAGGCTTGGCAGGCTTAGCGGGTCAAAATATTTCGAAATTTTTTTGTAATTTGCAAAAGTTGTCTGCATAATCTAAAACTTTTTCGAAATTATTTCAAATTTTTTAAAAAATTTGTTTGAATTTTTTTTATTTAATCTTTTTTGAAAATTTTTCTCAACAATTTTGTTGACATTTTTTCTGAAAATTTTGTTCGAAAATTTGTTTGAATTTGTTTTCTATATTTGTCAAAGAATTTTCTTGAAATTTTTTGGATTTCTTTTTTAATTCATTGAAAAATTTGTTTTAATAATTATTTACACATTTGATTTTTACAATTTAAACGTATCTCTTTGACGTAGATTTGCATAAGAAGACTACTTCGTAAAACAAATCGCTATGAAGAATATTTTATAAAGAGCTTAAAAAAATGTACTTTTAAAACATTTTTTTCTTTCTCTTCAATGTGACTTTGAACCTTTTACCAGCGAGTGCAAAAAAAGGCTTCGGAAGCTTCAGAGTCGTTAGCTTCGGAGTTGTTATTTGCAATTTTTAAGTGATATAAAACACACCATTTAAAAAAATAATAATTCCAACTTTGGTAAAGTGTTTTGCTCCATCAGCCCTTAGAATTTTATGGACAATTGTCCGCGACTGCTTATTAATTATTGTAACCATATTTAGCAGAAACCCTTGGTACAGGGACCCTCTATCTGCAACCTTAGGACGCGTTCGGTGGCTTTGTCATAGGCCCTGCAGTTCTATTTCAAATGAATCGAAACCGAAACCGAACTATATATAAACCGATATATATATCAACAGTAAGGTTAGAGAATACATTGTGTGTTATTCAGTGGCAATTTATGGAACTACCTTAATAGCACGGAACGTTTCCGGAACGTCTAAAATGTTCGCCGCTTGGGAACGTTTCACTGGATTGTTCTAAACAGAAATTACCTTTATTATTATTATTATTATTATTATTAAAAATAAATATCGCGTAAACCGTAACCCAGATAGTAATATACGCGCATAGTGCGACGCACGTGCGTCGCACGCGTGCGGATTTTATCGCATGGCTTGCACGCAAGCGATGACGCAGATGCGTCCTCATACACGGAAAATAGTTATTTGTGATACAAGTGCGCAAAATAGGAGACTGTGTGCGAGTGTGACGTTCGCAGCATAAGCCGGAGGCTCGAAGCATGAGTCGGGGGTTAGCGCACGAGCGAAGCGACTGTGAGAACGTAGACGAGTGCTTCGAGCCACAGGCGAATGATGCAATCACACAAGTTAGCAATCACCTATGCGCACGTGTATCGCAGGCTACTTTTTGCAACGCCCGTTCGAAAAAGCTGAAAAAAGTTGAAAAAAAATTTCTGAAAAAAAAGTTTTGGAATGAAAATGGTTGAAAAAAAAATGTTTGAAGAAAAAATTTGGTGAAAAAAATGTTCGAAAAAAAAATTTGGTGGGAAAAATGTTTGAAAAAAAAATTTAGTGAAAAAAAAGGTTTGAAAAAAATTTGGTAAAAAAATTTTTGGAAAAAATTGGTGAAAAAAATGTTTGAAAAAAATCATGTAAAAAAAATGTTATGAAAAAAAATTTTTGGCGCTTATGCTTATTTTATGTGCCAAATGTTGGCGCTTATGCCCTTTTGTACGACAGACGAAAACGGCTACGAAACACTAAAAACGAAACTTCAATCGCTAAAAGATTTGTTCAAGTTAAATTTAAATTGATTTTAAGAAGATACCAACACCAGTGTTTAAAGTTACCTATGCCAGTGTCTAAAGTACATCATCTCGAAAGTGCGCACCGCTCTTGCTTACCTTCTAGGACAGAAGTAGCAGAAGTGGATGACGTACACGTTCCAGTTGCGTTGGGATTGGTTGATTTAAGCCTTTAAGAAACCATAGTTGTAGCTTCCGGAGCCTAAAAATTTTCACTTAAAAAAAAATAGTGTATGTTTAATGCAGACAAATAAAAAATATATTGCACTTTTGCATTCTAGCTTAAACATAGAAAAGAAACACAAAATACAAAAATCAGTTTGAAACCACACATTGTTTTTTATGAGAGAAGTATTTCAAGATTTCTTGTCCATTGTCCCATTTTCATGGGGGAAGTGCCTGAAGATACCTTGGGCGCAATTCATGTCAGCTGAAAACTGCCTAATTTTACACCTTTTACCCCGGATGTTTTCAGGTTTCGGATTGGCAGGAGAAAAATCAAAATTGTGTACAAGAAATTTTATATGCGTTATCATAATGTAATTAATTCTGAAGACGAACCTGTAAAATATTTATAAACAATGCATAAAAATCGTATATTATAATATGCTTTTTTTTGTTGCTATTTTTGTTGAAACTATCAGACAGACAAAAATTGCATAGGGCAAAAATGGTTCATTTCAATAACACCTAATAGCTTCGAAAGTAATTTCGCTAAAATTTCGATAATTTCAAAAGATACAGCATGATTTTTAAAAAAATGTGTGAACGAACATGATTTCGCGAAAGCACTTCATACCGTTGGATTTAGAAGATCATTCTATATAATATCCATTAAAACATTTTCGGGGACCTATTACCGCGGACCAAACGGTTCGTGGCTGTGGAAAGGCATAAATACCTGACTGACATTTTCATAAAAATTGAGATATCTTTTGTTTTCGGTATTTTGAATGATGTTCTTGAAAGTCCTGGTACTCTCAAATCATTTAATGGCTTACGAACACTCTGTAACTGATATTAAGTAATGGCTTATTTACAGTCATATTAAGAAGAAACTGGCATAATTGCCAAACTGCATGAAGCTTAAGCTAACCTTTTTACGTCTTCTCAGAAGAATATAACATTTGAAATATTTGCAGAAAATTAAAAAAAAATTGAACTAACACCTTTTGAACAGTTGTGAACACTGTAAAAACTAGGATTCGATTTAGAACTTAATTCGGTATTAAAACAGTTCACGCAACAAAACAATTGCACTTCAAAAATATATACATAAAGTAAAAATTATTTGAAAGTTTCAATGACAATAATTTTTCCATGCTTTTTATGTTGTGAACTGATTAATTAAGTATTAGCTGATAAATTTTGGTTCACAATATAAAATTACATAAAGATTGAAATGTAATATTATTTAATCAAGTAACAGACAATGATTATTTACTTTGATATTATGTAATTAAATACTGGCTATAACTTGTATTATAAAAGTTCATTTATATTTAAAATAGCCCTATTCCAGTCACATAAATGTCCAATTGTTTCTGAGGTTGCGAAATGAGTATCTGAATTCAGTATTCAAAATTATATGTATATATGCATTCATTTTTCTTGGAATTAGTTTTAAAGGCTATTAAGAATTTCAATTCTCATAACAATATAAAGTAAAAATTATTTGAATGTTTTAATGAAAATAATTATTTGATATTTTTCATGTTCTAAACTGATTAATTAATGATTAGCTGATAATTTTTTTTCACAATATGCCCTTACATAAATATTGAATTTTAATCATTTTAATTAGATAACATGAATTGATTATTCACTTAAAGGTTATGTAATTGAATATTGGCTCTAATTTTTATAATATATATTTTTTTTAATACATTCATTATGATTATATAATTTTTTTTAATTTTTGCGATGGTCTGAAATGATTATCAGATTTCAATTTTCAAAATTATAGATATGTTCATATGTTTTGTTTTTTTATCAAATTTGTGTACAAAATTATTAATCATTTAAATTTTAAGTAATGCAGTTACAAATTTTAGAAATATGAATTAAAAATTAATTGAATATTTAAATGAAAATATTTGTGTAATGCTTTTTATGTTTTGCAATGATTGATTAATTATTAATTCTATTCGAACTTAAATTTTCTGGAATTTCTTCAAAAGCTTATTAATAAATCAAAATATTCATAAATGAAAGTTCAAAATTTTAAAAAATATATAAAGCAAAAATAATTTGATTGTTTCGATGAAAATAATTGTTTGAGGGCTTTTATGTTGTGAACTGTTTAATTAATTATTATCTGATTAATTTTTCCCAAAATATTGAATTGCATGAAGATATGTTAGATCAGGTTATGTAATTGAATGCTGGATATAATTTGCATAATAAAAGTTGACTTAAATTTGAAATACCACTATTTCAATACTTTCGAACCCTTTCCGTGAACGGCCTACCAGATGTTATGTACTCAATCACACACTGAATACGGGACGCATTCTGTCTTGCTCATCCAATCTTCTTATTCGGTTGATACAAGCGTCTTTTGGTCTTTTGATCCATCGTCGGTTTTAGTCCTCCAAAATATCCTCACGAGTGAAGGCATCCATTTCAGTCAGATCTTGGGGCTTAGGAGGAACCTGTATGTCAATGTGCCTCCTTGTCCTGAAATCGCTATCATCTCTCAGAAAGTGTCTGTTTTCCGCGGCTGGTCTTAATGACGGTTCTTCATCTTCATCTGCATCTTTTTCAAGCAGTATTTGGGTGAAGGCTTCGCGTACATATCCATTTTTCAAGAGGTAGGCGTGTTGATTTCGCAAAGACTGTTGCGAAAAGTGCTGAAGCTCTGGGGGTTCCTGGCACCACAGAGTATGCATACGGGCCATAAAGCTTTCGCGAACAGAAATAATGTTGGCATCGTAGCAGTCTAGCATGTCATCCTTGAGTTGATTCGTCCACTAAATGTGAACGTTTCACCGGTTCATCATAATGTTTACATTTAAATTATTATTTGCAGCACCCCGAACTCCAGGTGATCGGCACTGTTTGCCGACCTATTGTCGGGTGCTATGCGCGTTCGATCGTTTCGAACCGCAGCTACAGCTTTTTGGTGGTTTGATGGTGTTATTGTTGTTTCACGAGCAGCTAGGGAAAGGGTTTGTCCGTTCTTGTAGAGCCATGCATGCAAGGATAAGGCTGCATACTCTGAGAGGTCGCCCTGTATCCCAGAGACACCGTTTAGGACACCTCGCCCAGGTGACATTCAGCTTTTCAGCACGGTGGTTACGCCTTCGCTTAGGGGTGATTCTTTCGCGACCATCCCTGGACAATTGTCCGCGACTGCTTATTGATAATTGTAACCATATTCAACAGAAACTCTTGGTACAGGGATCCTCTATTCGCAAACCGAGGAAGCGTTCGGTGGCTTTGTCATAGGTCCTATGGTTACATCGTTGTAATTGGAAAAGATCTTCTCCTAAAAATGGTCAGGAATCACAAGATGGTTAGCAAAGGAGCGTTTCTTTACAAAAGCCGCGGAGCAGGCAGCTGAGACCCTTGGCCTGAATTTTAACGTCAGAAGTGAAGAAAGTGCATTACTCCATCTATATTTACCAAATCAAAAATGTTATATTTATCGAGCCAATAAATTTCACAATTGAACGAATTTTTCAAAATGTTCTTATATTTTACCTTCCCCCCGTTAAGGACATATACAATTTCTTCACTATGTCTTTTCGAGTCGCTAGAAATTCTCAGTGATGAATTTTTCGAAACAGTACAGAGTAATTTGAACAATTTTTCTTTTGAAAATGAAAACTAATGAAAAACCTAATTACTTCACAATATTGTAATTGAAACTCGATGACAAGATTTTCTGATATTTAATCATGTAACTTACGATAAGAAAGTAATGGGACAACATATAATTGGAAGTACTGCATCGCACGTGTGATAGAAAAAACAAACAAAAATACACATATATTATATCACAGCTCAATAATATTATAATCGATTGACTATTTATCATATATATATATTACATCCATTTTTTATCACAGTTCGTTGTTTATTTTGATTCTCAGATTATAATCACACAACTTGACATTTTAATAATCGGGTGAAAAAGTTCATTATATTAAAAAAAAATCTAAATCAAAAGAATGTATTGACAAAATATTAAAGACTTTCACCAAACTGTAACATGTAAACAAATTGGACAAAAACATTCCAAGTTAAAAAAGGTAGAAATCATAGAATTTTTATAAACTTTTTCACCCGTCAATTTCGCTAATGAAAAAAAAAATATATTATTTTGATGAATTTCATTTAAAAAAGTGTACAGTTTGTATTTCTGAAATATTATGAAACACGCGACAAAATTTCGATTATTAATTAATATTTTTTTGTACATCAAGTGTCGTATCGCTTTTTATTAAATAAAAAAATAAATAAAACTTTCACACCAGTTTTAACATCTTCTGATTCAATTACTAATTCATAGATGAGACAATCTCGAAGATTAAGAATATCATTCCATAATTTTAATTTTTTGTCAATTTCTATTAGTATATTACGCCGAGATTTTTTTTTCATGAACAAGCGGTCTTTAAAAGACTGAGTTTCCAGATTAAATACCTAATATACTAAAATGAGAACCATAGTATAAAAATTCGTCTCATTTTTATAATTTCTTGTTGATGAATTGTTTGAGTAATAAGACTAATACTTCATAGTTTAAAAAATTTCAACCATTCGTTTTTAGAGATAAAAATACTCTATACATCCCCAGACTAACGGTTCACTTGAGCGTAGTCACATCATACTCGCCGATTATGTAAAACACTATGCAGAGGGCTTTGATGATTGGGATCGATTGTTGCCTCTTGCGATGTTTGCATATAACACGTCCGTTCATGAATCTACCAATTTTACACCGTTTGAATTAGTTTACTGACGAATAGCACGAATACCTAGCTCATTCACACCTGTAGATAAATTAGAAACATACGGCTCTTATCTTCGGGATTTGATCATTCGACTAAATGAAATTCAAAGGATTGCTGCAAAGAATGTGATTCGGGCTAAAGAACGTTCAAAATTGAATTATGATAAAACAGCACGGCCTTTGAATGCCGTTATTGGTGATAGAGTAATTGTTTTCAAAGATGTCCGCAAAAATAAATTCGATAAAAGGGCTGTTGGGAATTATACCATAGTGGGCTTCACGGAAAATCATAATGTGATCCGTATTTTCTACCCCATCTTCTGACTCTGTTGTCCTTCTTCTGCGTCCCTTCGATCATCCATGCCACTGCAGAGAACTCCTACAAGAATCTTCGGCTCCAGAAAAGCACTAGAATATTCTACGAGCATTCAAGACCAGTGCGTCGGGTAGTCAGTCATTGGAGGATAAATACCTTGCTGCATGTAGCTAATTTTCATGAGTCGCTGACAGAATGGCAGACAAGGCTAACTATTTTAGCAAAATACTGCAGACCGATCCACGAAATTAACTGCATAAAAATCATCGCGGACTACCACATACAACCCAAATTGGAAGCTGCAGAACGACTTCAAAGAGACATCGAACAAGAAACTGAGGAACTATCGTATCATACCAGTAAAAAGCTACCGGACCATTTACCTTCAGGCATGAGAAAACGAAAAACAACCCCCATGCTTACATTCTTAGGAGGGATCGTTGGATCCGTAGCGGGATTGCTAACGTACAACGATTGACATGAAATGGATTTAAAAATCAATGAGCTTGACCATGCGCAAGCTAACCTGTCCCATCTGATAAGTAAGCAAACACACATCATCTGATCACAACCAGAAAATATACACGAGGTTGCTAGAGAACACGAAATACAACAGTATCAATTTCGTAACCAACTATTTCGAATCATTCAAAAGGTCAATGAAGACCGACAGGAGATCCACGATATCAATTTCACATCTCTTTGAAGTTTTTGAAACGAAAGCAACAAGCTACAAAAAACTTCAAAGCAGAAAATGAGGAAAATTTCTGAAAAATTTCTGGTTCTTTGACAGAAGTAACCAGGCAAGTGTTCCTTTTTGTTCTAAAGGATTTCCCTCGAATTTCAGAGCAATTTTAGGCCATTGAGATTCGGGTTTGACTAACCACGATGACCCTTCCCTCCAAATGGTATTTTTCAAAAAATCATGCCAAAGTTGACCACGAGACACCGCGTCGGCTGGATTATGAATCGAAGGCACGTGGCGCCATTGTTCAACTTTAGACTTATGTTGAATGTCTGCAACGCGATTCGCGACAAATGTTTTCAACATATGTGGTGACGTATTAATCCAATGTAAAGTGATGGGTGAATCAGTCCAAATGACAGTTTCTTGAAATTTAATATCAATTTTTTCTTTGACCTGATTCGAGATTTTTACGAGAATATAGATATAGATCTGAGATATAGACAAGCCCCGTATCCACCCTCGCTTGCATCGCTGAATCCGTGTAACTGTACGCTAATAAAATCGTCTTTAAAAATTTTTCTTCCAAATGAAACATGATTAATCGAGTTGAGTTGATTGCAAAAACCCATCCAAACGGTAAATGCGTTGCTAAGAACGGATTCATTCGAATCTAGTTTCAATAAAAAAAGTTTTTTGCATAATTTTTTTGGCATATAAAATGATTGGAACCAGCAGTCCCAAAGGATCGAAGATTTTTTAAATCTCTGAGAGAATTGCCCTTTTCGATTTGACACGATATGCATTGACCGGTGTAATAGTATAGACAATACAATCATTTTTCGCGTCCCACATTACACCCAAATTTTTGCAGCGTTTATTCCTTATCAAATTGTAG
This sequence comes from Andricus grossulariae, assembly GCA_011634705.1. Taxonomy (NCBI): domain Eukaryota; kingdom Metazoa; phylum Arthropoda; class Insecta; order Hymenoptera; family Cynipidae; genus Andricus; species Andricus grossulariae. The sequence goes on along the minus strand of JAABKJ010075445.1, from coordinate 204,565,310 downwards.
GTTGGGAATGATATCGGTTTCATCAATTCCATTTAGGATTCGCAAGTCATTCGCGGCCCATTGTCGAAGATTAAACCCACCGAGATGTAATAACTGCGTAATTTCTTCGCCTGTTTGAATAGCACTTTCGATTGTTCCGGCTCCGGTACGTAAATTATCGACATAAAAATCGTTTTTTAAGATATTTACAGCTGCGGGATAATTTTGCCCTTCGTCGTCGGCAAGTTGATATAAGCATCGTATGGCAAGGAAAGGAGCTGCTGAAACACCGAAAGTAACAGTATTCAATTCATAAATATATGATAACTAGGTGTCATTGCCGAGTAATTTTTGGTCGATTTCGTAGGAAAAACTTTATTTATTACATCATACATAGCTGATGTCGATAATGGCTCATAAAAATTGTTTATAAAATTTTAAAAATGCAATAATTTTCATGAGTTCAATATAAAAATTCTTTACCTATAAATTGTTGAGATTTAATGCGAATCATGTGACGAATCGCAGCCAATCCCCTTGAAGCAATTTTCGTGCAATTATTCATATTTTAGTTTTCCAATTCCACGCAATGGGAACCCAATTATTTCTAGGGCCCCATGGTATTAATAATTCATTTGCAAAATATTATGCGTATTAAAGATGAAATGAATTTTTTTGATAATTATCAAATTCGAATTTCGAGAACGTTTTCTTACACTTCTGCCCATCAATTTTATTTATTCTCGATCGTCCAGGCGCGAACGTAACGAAAATATCAGCGTAGCCAGAAACGTATCAAGAGTTTTTACTCGTAGCGCGTGGGCTAATTCGTTCTTGCGCAGAGAAATAATCAACCCGCTTTTGCTCCCACTCTTTTCTTAGTCCGCTTTTGCTATCAGCCCCTCAAATAATTATCTTCGGGCCTATAAGTAGAGACTAGACTCGACTAGAGGCCCGGCAAACCGTTTTGTCAAGTTTGACACAGTTGTCGACTAAGATATGGAGACTGAAAAAGATTGCAATTCGTAATAGATAGATATAGATTAAGGGATAGAAAAAGATAAGAGTCCTCGTTCACGAAATATAGAAAAAGAGATAGAAAATTATTGGGATTGAGGATAGGAAAAGATAGTAGCGTTTTAGGGATGCAAAGTGATCCATTGAGAAAAATAAAATAGTTGTATCTTTTCCTATCCCCCAATTTCTAATTTCATGGAATTTAGAAACATTTCAAACGATTTCAGAGGATTTTTACGTTTACCAAAGATGTCAGGGGATTTTGAGGGATACCAAAGGATTTCAAGAGATTTAAAAATTTTAAGGGACTTCAAAGAATTTTGTACGAGTTCCAAAGATTTCAAGATGATTCTAGTGAACTTTTGAGAATAAATGAAATTATTGCGGATGAAAGACTAAAAAGATACAAGAGTCATGAGGGGATCCGAATGCAATACTGATCATTACCTTTTAGTCTCCAAAATAAACTTAGGGCGGTGTCTGGCAGTATGTTATCCCCAAGCTATCGGTCTGGCGATTAAATAATAGTAAACTTGGGGCATCAATAATCGATTCTAGAAGAAAATTGGCTCTTATACTGTCACTGCAAATTTCAAATTTTTTCACCTGGCTCAGGTGCCCAATCGCCCCAGGCAGGGCGTCTGGCACTTATTGCTTTCGAAAGAAGGGTCATTTCCCAGATATATTCGCAACAAACTAGGACTTATACCCCCACTTCACGAAAAACATCACCAGCTCTTGGACTATTGGGATCAGAAGATTTACAGTTCAGGAAATGACTGGATCGCAGTACAATGATTCTTTTTCGCTTAATTACTACAAACAATGATTAGATTTCAATACACTGTCGAGTACGCTGATTGATTTGGTTAACTTTATTACATTTTTTGTTTAAAAATAAACAATGGTAGCACCCAATTTTATAATGACACAATAATAATTAATTTTAATTATTTATTTAAAGAAGAAAATTTGATTCTTCATATATTGAATAAAATTGTATATGTTCTTTATGTTGTTCTTTTTAGAGAATAGAGTACTCAACATTTTTTGTTAAAATTTTTTTTTCAAATTAACGAAACGTAACTTGATAAGGTTTTAAATTGAACACTTCAAACACAAAATGACATTTGAAGTTTCTGGGGAGGGTTTTCTATTGAAAAATTGTTACATTTCCTGTCAGTAAATAAAGACATTGTAATTTCAAGATTTTTTTCAAAACTTGCAGTTAGTAATGTATAAATGAAAATTTTTGATAATATTTGTCAATTAAAAAGTTAATTGATTAAAATTGTGACAGCTTGCTATAAATGAATTAGGCTGCTCAAAAGCGAGGATTTAAAACAGTTGATAGCTCGACAATCGACATCCGACGAACGCCGAGGCTGGCCGAGGCCGAGTGGAGAAGCTGCTAAGAGAAGAGTGGAACCAGCAAGCAAGGCGAGTGCTGCCAACTTCAAACTCCAGCACGCACACACTCTCGGGCATACTGTTGTACATGTTACACACGCACGTGCGAGCGCATCTATGATATGTATAAAATTTGCATATAAATCTTTTTAACTGTTTCTTACAGACACAAGCTTTTTCGCCGTGCCAATTACTTTGATTCTTCAAATTATTTTTCGAAAATATTTGAATATTCAGTGTCAGGAATTTTTAAGATTAGCACCTGCTCCCGGCGAAATCCTGCGGTTGTCCTTATGACAAACTTTTAACTATATATATAGTGAAAAGTTGGTCATAAGGACAACCGCCGGATTTTGCCGGGAGCGGGTGCTAATCTGAAAAACTGCACCCGATCCCGGCGAAATCGCGGTAAAATGGTGTGTGTGTGTGTGTGTGAGAGAGAGAGAGAGAGAGAGAGAGAGAGAGAGAGAGAGAATGTGTGTGTGAGCGTGTGTGTGAAGGATCCTTTACAGGTTCCTGTACAGGAATATCCCACACAGCAGGATATATTGCTGCAAGATTACTGCAAGGTTTCTTGTAAGGTTCGCAAAATTTTTGAAACATTTCAAGAAATGTTTCTGACATACTGATATGTCCCTTGCACAGATCGTGCACAATATTTCATGAAATGTTTAACAAATAATATTTTAGTGAAATATTAGTGTAATATTTTAGATTTACTTCAGGAAACATTTCATAGAAATAATTTTAGAATGTGTCTTTGATACATGTGTGCAACATTATCAAAAGCTTTCATTGTAATATTTATTTTTGAAATTTTGACTGCAACATTTCATGCCGTGTGGGATTCATGTAGGACAGAAGTAGCACAGGATCTTTTAGAGATATTTTTGCGAGTGTCCCGCCTGCTCAGAAACCTGTACACGATCCTTCATAGGTACTTTTTGCAAATGTGTCCCACTTGCACAGGATTCTCTACAGGATCCTCCCTAGGGAATTTCTTGCAGCAACATCCACGATAATGGAGGAACCTGTACAGTTATTTGCATACGCAGGTTCATCTACAAGAAGGTGCGCAAGTTCCCTCGCAGGATCCGCGGCAGAAACCGGTGTATCAGGAACCTGCGTACGTTTCTGTACAGGAACGTCCGACGGAACCTGTCAGGTTCCTGCACAGCTTCCTGTACAGGAATTTTTAGCTTGGAAGTAGTTGAATTTTCAATCTAAATCGACAGATTCTCAACGAAACGTGTAATGTGAATCTTTGTGAAATCATCTGAAATCAGCGAAATCTGAGTGGATCTTTGGAAAAAGATCCGATATTTTTAAAATCAGTGAAAATCGAGTGAAATCAGTAGAAATCTCTTAAACTATTCCGAAATCGTGAGCGAGTCAGTAGGAGTCAACGAGAGATTGTGAGTAAGTTATTGGCCTGTAATTCTCTGGGTTGGACAAGTTGCCTTTTTTCGGTAGGAGTATAGTGCGTCCTAACACCAGTCCCTACAGAAGGGGAGTCTCCGAGTTCAAATATTAGCCAATATTCGGGCCAAATGTTGGTGTATAGAAGTAAACTTCTTCCACCAGAAGTTCTTCCACCAGAAGTTCTTGATCAAGCAGTTCTTGATCAAGCAGCGGTTGGGGGAAGCGCTTCGCGTACTTTCGTCGTATATATCCATTTATCGAGTGCTAGGCACGTTGATCGAAACGTTCTGAAGCTTTGGGCGTTTCTGCTACCACAAAGTATGCAGACGCGCGTTAAAGCCTCGATGATAAAGCCTCGAGTGCTATGATACCAGTATGGCCCCTGAACGAAAAGGTTACATGGCGCGACTGCATACTCTGTGGTGCGCGAGACACCGAGAGCTCTCGCATTTTTCGCATCCAAATTTTAGGCATCCAATCAAGGAAGAGCAGTGCTTCAGGACCCGGAGAAACATCAACATTCAGGTTTCTCTCACTTCCAAAGATCTGGCTGAACTAGATGACGAGCTTCGTGGAGATTTTTCCGGAAAACCCGACGTCTGGACCCTCAATTTTAGTGTGTTTAATGCAGCGAGAGCTTTGGCAGATGCAAACCGTAAAACAAGACCAACGGTTGATCATAAGACCGAAAAACGAATGCATCAACTCAGGACAAAGATAGGCTGGGCAAGGCAGTACGCTTCCTGCATTCAATGTGTGATTGACTCCATAACATCTGGCAGCATATTGATGTCAGAATACGAGTGCTATCTAACGCTAGGAGAAGTCTAGAGAGGAGAGACAGGTGGTTCAGAGAAAATGAACAGTTTTTGTCTGACCCATCTCGACTCTTCCAAGACCCTACAGTTACTGTCGGCTACCCGCCTACACCAGAGGAGGTCGATGCATTTCAGAGAGAAGTCTACAAAATCTAGCATCCACTGAAAGAACACTTAAAGAATATAAATAGCCTCAAGGAGCTGTGCAGTGCCCTCATAATACCTGAGGAGGAATGCCCACCTATCACTACCAAGGAGGTGAAAAACGTATTAAGAGGCATTAAGATGGTATCAAGACCTACTGGTGGAAGAAGTTTCCTTCAACCCACCAGCATCTGGCCCGAATTTTCACCTCATATCATATCACGAGACACGTGGACAATAGTTTTCCGCGTTTTCGAGCGTGCGACCCATTCTTTGATCCGAACCCTCAATTGCATTTTAGTTTTAGAGTAATCTTGAATAATGAAATTTGAAATTAAAAAAGAATTCTCCTACTTGAAGTAAAAATTAAAATGTTAAATTTAAAAAACAAAAGACTCAAGATTGAAGATTGTAAAATTGGTATTTTAATTAACTGAGGGAAATTTCGATTTTCGATTACGTAGTTGCCATACACTGGCACTGAGGTCAAGGTCTTTCCATTATGGGGCGCAGTGGGCGTCGCAGTTTTGCTCGCACAGAGCAGTATGTCCGTCATTCTTGCCGGTGGTGTCGGAAAAAATGGCTCCACCGTCGCAGTAAGTTAGCCTGAAATTTGTAGGTCCGATGTGTAGTGCACAGTTTTATTTTTTGTTGAGATTCACGTCCACAAAGTTTCGAATTTTACTAGGAATTACATTATTTTTCTCAAATTAAACAGTTAAATCTTCACATTTAAATTTCGCGCCATAGTGACGTCAAAATCGAGCGATCGTAACGTCACTATTAAGTATTTCACGTTGTGAAGTCCAATCAACATGGCGCCGAATACTTGTGCATAATCATTGGCACCAAAATGCATTGGACTAAATTTTATTTTTGTAATATCTTCATGGAAGATAATTTCTTACTATAAGTATATTTGTAAATTAGTGTTTATTTTTCAAGGACTATTTTATGAAATAATAAAATGGATAATTGCTTTTTTATCGATTTTATTATTTCATTCAATGTTTCATGCAAAATAAAAACTAATTTCCAAATATACATATGGTGAGCAATTATTTTCTACAAAGGTATTTAAAAACTAAAGTTCAGTACCATCCATTTTGATTCCAATGTTTATGCACCAGCATATGAGGTTATCTTGGATCGTCATATTTGGACATGAAAAGGCTAATTCTGTAGGCTGATGCTATACCTACAGTAATTAACGTGAGTGAAGCTTCCGAAACTAAACCTACGTGAAATGGAAAAAAGTTCCGAAATATAACGATGGCGGCGCTAATGTTCGATTGCGCCAAATTCAAAACAGAAATTAGAAATATGTATAATTCTGGAAGTTTAAGTTGAGTCTGTACATGAATATAAGTAATTTTTAGAATTCAAGTAAAAAAGAAATGTTTAAGGTACCACCATGAATTTTTTCAGATTTTTCCTATTATTTTTTCAATAAAAAACTATGTTCCAAAGTTCACTGTCTTAAAAAGCTGTCAAATTTCCCTACTTTTTAACAGATTTTCGGGTCTGTAAGCTATGAAATTTTTTTTTGTATATTCGTTTCAGGCTCATTAACGTACAACATTTTGACCTTAAAATGATCCTTCATTCATTGAGCTACCATTTCTTCTTCACTTACTTTTTTATCGTCAAAGCCAGAGGACTCGAATTTTCTCGACGATAGTAGAATTGAGTTCGAAAGGCGATAACTTACGTAACGAAGGTCCAAGTTGGAGGCAGAATGTCAACTTTATAGAGAGATATGGCAAAGAATGTCAAATTTCGATGCATTCAAAAATTGCAATAACTCGGGAAATAATTAACATTTTTTAATGTTCTCAGGCTTATTTTAAACGAAATTCTACATAGTACTTGTCTCCCGTGTAGGAAATTATAGGGGTAGACTTGCTTCAAGTTAGGGCATTGTCTTGACTGTTTAATATAGACAGTCTTGTCTGGCCCTAATCGGGTACCGGCTAGTCCTTCATGAACAAAAAATTTCTATTATTTTTTTATTAATAATTTATATTACTCAGTGCCATAATCGATCGTCTTGACAGCACTACATTAGCGGTCAGGACGGTCTATCCTGGCCCCGAATAGTTCCCCGATAATTTTCTACATGAGCTAAATCATCAAGATATTATTTTTGCTTGCAATATTAAAAAAAAATGATTATCATATTTTAATCAACGTTAATAATATTGATAAAAATATGATAGTTTTTAATTTTTTGAATCATGTGGTGAGTACAATCATTATTTGAATTTTGTGCACCATGTTTGACCTAAGGGTACAATCTAGGAAGAAAATTCTAAAAATATCTAAATAGTTCTACAAAATAATATGGAGAATTTTGTTTAAAATAAACCCTAGATTATTAAAAAATGTTAATTATTTCCAAGTTTTGGGATGCCAAATAAGAAGCACTAAGAAACGCGGCTCTGGTCCTAAATTTTTATAATTATACAAAAAGCAAAAAAAGAATTATTTACATAAAAACTTTTTTTGTCCGACCCCCCTTGAAAACGCGCCATTGCATGCACGTGAAGCAGGCGTAATGTGGCCGCTTCCACCTTTACCAGAGGCATAGATCTTCAGGTCATCCATGTAAAATACATGAGTGACCTTATGCTCGCGCTGGTTAGTGTCTGGCATGTTCTACAACATGTCTAAAATGCAGTGGAGATCTTAAACTTTAAAAATATTAAAAAATGTCGTTTCTGCAAGCATCTTTTTCAAGATTTTTATTTAGGAATTGGATAGAGCTATCGCGCCGTTTAATGGATTGAACTGTAGGGTAATGTACACTGATTCCAATGTTGTCCATGAAAGTGAATAAAAATTATATTTCAGCGATAAAAGTCGTTTAGAATAATCTTGAGTTTAATGAGACAAGGCGCGTGCCACAGTAGTAGAAAAAAGTGTAGAAAAAAAAGTGTAGGAAAAAAAGGGTAGAAAAAATCGTGGCAGACAGAAGTTTTCCCCAGATGTGTCCACGACCTTTTTTCTCGCTCAGCAGGGCCGTCTCAAAACTTCTAGGTGGGCTGCGCCCTTCTCTCCTGATACAAAATTTCAATATTATGATACACTATCAAGCTTGCACACAAATTTTCTTGTATTTTGTTTATTTCATTTATTATATTCATTTCTGTATTATATTATAATAAATAATTATAATAATGTAAAGCATTCAATTTGAAATTTTATATTAAGAAATGAAACAATCACTTAATATTTAGAAATATCCGACTGTTCATTCAAAATCAGTAATTATAAATCAAATATTCAAAAGTAAAGAAAAAATAACTAAACTGACAACGTTACTTTTTTAAATGTTCTCTTTCAGAAAAAATGATTTGAAAGTCTAATAGTTGAATTTTGGTGTATAAATAAAAATTGGATACCTATTATTCTTAGAAAAAATTCGAGAAATTTGAAGATATTTTTAGGAATTTTTTAAATAATTCAAAATTATTTGAAAATTTTCAATAATTTCAAATAATTTGAACGAAGTGTCTGCGTGTACGAAAAATTCGGCTATTCGTACCGAAATTTTGGTGCAAATAACCCACGTCCTGATTTGAAACAAAATATAGATTTTTGCAGATTTCGAACAAAAAATTTGGAAGCTTTTTGAGAATTGTGAAAGGCTTTAAGGGCATGTGATACTTGTGAAAATTATCGATTTTAGCAGTGTTAGGTTCCCCCGGCTTTTTTCGTACAATAATAAAGATTTTGCCTTAAAAATTTAGGTGATATATTCTAATATCAGATTTTGTTAATATTTTTACTTTTCAAGTACACTGCACGATCAGAAACCATAAAAATCTCGCATATGAGCTTCAGTACTCCAAGAACGGCGGCCATCTTGGTTTGATTTGATACATGATCCTGAATCAGATAATTTTGATCTCAAAAGTCGATCATTTATTGCGGTCGATCAAAATGCTCTTAATTTCGGTATCATTTTTATTGCATATCAAAATGATGTGGATTTCGGTATCATTTTGAACAATTTTTTTTACTGTGTTGACGAGCATATTCCGGGTGCGTATTGACCCAATATTCATGTAAACTCTGCATGAATCCACTTCGCGCCGATTAACTTCTTTGCCAACAGGTCAGGATGTCCCTCTGGAGTTGGTCCGACCACTGAAATCTATGTTTCCGCGTTTGTCCGTTTATAAACTATTTGAAGATATTTTTTGGTAGAACAATTTTTTTGGTCATTTTTTTCGTCTCTTGTGTCGTTTTTCCAAAAATTTAATTTTTTTGTATTCAATCTTATATTTTACGATTAAAAGAAAGTCGCATTTCCTATCTAAAAATTACTTATAACAAACTTGTAAAATATTTTTGGGTTACCAACTTTTATCGATTAATTTTTTTTCGTACCTTGTGTCGCTTTTCAGCAAAATTTTTTAACAGTCATTTTTTACATAAAGCAAATACCTTCTCATTATGATGAGAATGTAATAATTCATTATGTTTTGTGCCAATAAAATTTGAATGTTCGATTTTTTAAGAAAACTCAGAAAGTCGTTATAAGAATCTTGTAGGACTATGAAAAAGTAACACTTTTCTCATTCCGACTTTTTTCATATCATGCTTAAATTGGCTTAAAATGTTAATTTTCGCTTCTTTGGAGAGAGTTTGAAAATGCTATAACTCTGTCAATTTTCTTTGTATTGAAAAAAGTCGTAGAAATAATTTGTTTTAATTTTTGAGTAGTACGGGCGGCCGTTAATGGAATTTATGAATGAAAAAAAAATGGTTTTAAAAATTTTTAAAGTGCCCTAATTTTTTTAATTTCTTTCCAAAATAGCTGGTTAACGAACTTGATCTTTCCTATTTGTCCCTGAAACTGTGTGCCAAAGCACAATCCAATCCGATTAGTCTTTCAAAAGTTATCCGATATACAGACGACGTAGGGTTTGCAGGGAGGCATACGATAGTGACCTTGACTTTGACCTTGGCCTTTATTCTTGAGACTTGTTTGACGGTTGACTTGAATTTTTTGAATAGAAACTCACTTTTTAACACCGGAAATGTAACACTAGTGCGAGAAAGTCTGCGTTCTATACCTCTATTTTATTGTCGCAAACTCATATTCCGGGGGTGTGAAGGTCATGCTAGGATTATACAGCTGTTGCCCAGCCTATTAAGACAAGACGGGTTGCTCAGTCGGTTAAGACAAGGCGCTGTTGCCCAGCCAATTAAGGCAAGACGAGTTGTCCAGTCGGTGAAGTTAAGGCGCTGTAGCCCAGCCAATTAAAGCAAGGCGGGTTGCCCAGTCGGTGAAGACAAAGCGCTGTTGCCCAGACAATTAAGGCAAGGCGGGTTGCCCAGTCGGTTAAGACAAGGCGCTGTTGCGCAGCCAATTAAGCCAAGACATATATTGTATATGCAGGCGCGTATACGCGCGTGTGTGTACCAACATGCGCACACACATTCGTTTCTTATTCATTAACTATTTCGACATCTCTATTTGCAGCATCCAATGTGGTATTCAGTAATGAGTTATCGGGATATTTAATATTGTCTTGATGTCGTTCATATCCCAGATACCATAACACACTAGCAACATGTGCACATGTACCTAGAGTACGAGCTCCGCTTTGACAGGTACAATAGTATCCAAGAATTACATCATTATCATTTTCGACATAATTATGATCGTCTTCAGCATCACATCTATATGTTATAAGAAGTTGATGCTTAGTTGCATTACGAAATCTTGAATATAGACGTACTCCCAAGAATCCCGGTTCATTGATGTTTTCATCAAGCTGAATATGTTCATCATTATCTCTTACTAATTTGTCTTGAATATACGAGGAGGAAAGACGTATTTGGTAAGTTCCTACACTCAGGTCTTTTAGGTAGTCTAAATTAAGTTCAGGAAAATGTAAAAGGTTTTGTTGATCTAATCCTATCGACTGACCGTTCCTTGGTATTAAGTTATCTACCTCTACACTCGCCTGCACAACATTAGGCATATTTGACCTAGCAATCATTTCTCTAGTTGTAATAAAGGTATAGCATCGCGATAACCTCTATCCACCAAAACAATGTCACCATCATGGAACCAGTTTGCTAACGTGACATTTTTATTTTTGGTACAGTTCAATACGTAAATTATACATGTGTGATGTACTTTATACTATTCAGGAACATATATTAGTTTCTATGACGAAAAGTCCACCATCTGCGTTGACTGGGTATAAATTTCAATTCCGAGGTCTTGCCTTGTCTAACCAGTGTAATCCTTAGAAGAGAGTCGCTGCTGAGGTTACCTGTAACATTTCAAAAAAATTATATTTAGAAATGGTATTATAAACATTCAATAATTGGTCTGTATAAGAAAAAATCATGTAACTTTTTCAGAAATAAGCAATTTGTACATTTCCTTTATATGTAATTTTTGGTTAGGAAAACTTAAAAAAGTTAATATTTTTCAAAATCTTTGCACCAAAATGTGTAGACTAACTCAGTAAAAGTAGAATGATTTACTAATTTAGATATATAATATCTACAGTCACCGCTTGCATTCGAAAATTGGACGTAAAAACGTAGTCGTTGAACGTTCTTAGAAAAAATGAAATATATGTTTGAGTTTTAATTCCCATTACAACTTTTTTAAAGGGATTATCTATGACTATGAAAGAACAATCATTTTCGACGTGTCTTTTCCAAAACTGTAGGAAACAATCTTGGGGTGTATTATTTATAAACAGTTTTTGCAGATGCGTCAAACAGGAAGATACTTACTTGCAGGCGGCACGACGTTCCGTTTTCGTGCAACCAGGTGAGTTGCAGCACGTTGAAGCGAGAAGAAGAGCATTCACTGTATCATAATCGTGATTCTTGCACTCAGTAGTAAGAGCTGTATAATAATCTTGACCGCATAAAACTTTCTTTGGTTCCTTAATCGCAGCTTCTGCATGTTGGCAGATTACAAGGGCCATAAGAACATAAGTCCAAAAATTGCGTGACCTCGTTGGAATAATAGATTTCATCCTGAATTCGCGTTCTTCTTCAATTTTGCAATATATATTTTGAATCCACATTATTATTTGCAGTCGCTTCGCCTTTTATAGCAACCTCACTACCAGATGGCCGGCGAAGTAGGGATATGTTGAGAATATAGACGTTTCGTATTTTTTTAACGGCCCTCAAGTACTATGTCACGATTTTTCGTTTTATCATCTATTCATGAAACTGAAGTTTGCAATGTTTATGTGAAACAAAAAATAAAAAATTACTTACCCAAAATCTAAAGCAAACTTCTCGCTATCGTCAGTCGGGATGGTTCCCGAAATCGATGTTTTCTTGTCTCATCTCGCCCGAATGCATCTCTAATCATCACCTCCTCTCAATTCTTCGATGGTTCTGATGACATCCTTCGCGGGAATAGACATTGTCACGGAAACGGACGTTGCCTGTAACCGATTCACTTGAGCAGTCGCGAAATATCTTCCTCGAGTTGGGGATGAAGATCTGATTCTAGATTCTCATCCTTGAACACGATCTATTTGCACCGTTTTCTGAGGATGTTGGGTTATTGTTTGTGTGTTCTTCCTGTACTTTTCACCTTGTTCCGTTTCATTATTTCCTAGTGGTGGAAGAGACGAATTTTCTAGTTTTGGGCATCGAGATTTTCGCGAGAGCAATCTTTTGGTTGATTATTTCCCTGTTTAGCGAAATACTGGATTTCTCGTGCGCGCTGATTATTTTCGGCGTTTAAAATTCGCAGCGCATTTTCTATCCTATTTTGAAAAGTTTCCATACCAATCAGTTTCTCAATAATACATTTTATGACATTATCTATTGTTGTGGCTGCTTCGTGGAAAACGGATCCAAATTTTTCGCTAAACATTTCTCGAGCCGTGAGGAAACGATTGTTATCGGGATTTAGATTACTTAAAGATTATTCACCTGCTTTCGATTCCTCCCTCGGGTATTCTACTTAATTTTTTTGCTATAGGCTGAGAACGCCAGTGTGAGGTGGTGTTTCTATCGCAAAATTATAAACTTGATCGTTCGGATCGCGACGCAAATTTTACAATATCTTATTGATTTCACAAGATAAACGTAAGGGTTTATTGAAGGAAGAAACCGCGTATTGCTTCTTACTATTTTCAAGTAATTATAATTTTCTTCTTAACTTACACAAAAAGATTTTTAGAGACGCTGGCGCAGTTGAGAATCGATGATAGGTGGCTGACGTTGGCAGGATCAGGCGGGATGCTGCAGCTCCGTACACTGAAAAAAGTTTTCAAGTCAAATATGAATGCCTAAGTCTACACGGTATAGTATTATGTCATTGGCGATGTCACGGCGGACGAGAGTGCGGGCGCACTCTATTGGCGAATGTTTGCAAAGGCACGTCGATGTATACAAACGTTCACCGAAAATACTAATGCGTTACATCGTTTCTCTCAATGCTACGACAAGCACGTAGGTGACCAGAGAGGAGGTGAATCAAGCAATTGAGAAGTTAAAAAGAAACAAGGCGACAGGAGAGGATGGGATGGAGGATGAAGCGTTGAAATTTGGCGGAAGAAAGGTTAGAGAAGAGATTTGGGAAGTATGTAATAGAGTATGGAGAGGTGAAGGATGGCTGAAGGAGTGGAGAACAAGTTTGGTAGTTCCTTTATTAAAGAAATGAGCGGGTAGAAAAGTGGATGATTATAGAGGAATCACGTATTCCACACAATCAAACAGGATTCAGGAAGGTGATGGGAACAGTGGACAACATTTTCGTTCTAAATTATCTACTCAATAGGAACCTGGGACAGAAAAAGGAAAACTGGTCGCTCTCTTCATAGATTTTAAGGCAGCTTTCTACTCAGTGAATAGGAAAGTTTTGTAGAAGGCAATGAAAGAATGTGAGGTGAACGAAGAGCTGATTCAGAGGATAAAAGAGGTCTTTACGGAGACGAAGACAAGGGTGAGGATCGGGAAGCAGAAAGGAGAGGAGTTTTGGACAGGAAGCGGTCTCAGGCAAAGGTGCCCGCTAAGTCCGTTGTTGTTTAGCATATTGTTAGCAGACCTAAAATAAAATGAGCTTGCTAATGAAAGGATTCGAAGGGTATGTGAGAGAGAAAGACCTGACAATTAATGTGAAGAAGACAAAGATAGTATGTTTCAGGAAGAAAAAGAATGAAGTAAAGTATGGGTGAAAGATGAATGGAGAAATAGTGGAAATGGCAGAGCAATTTTGTTATTTAGGATTCTGGTTCGAAGCGGGTAGTAGAAATGATCTTCAGGTGAAAAAAAAGAAGAATAGTGCGGGTGAGGTGATGAGTCAAGTGTGGGGAATTGGAAAAAGAAGATTCAAAGAGAACTGGAAAATAAGAGTATGTCTATTTGATTCACTAGTATGGTTAGTGATGTGTTATGGAGTGGAAATTTTGGGGTGGAAGGAGTACAAAAAGGTAGAAAACAGGCAAGAGAGATTTCTGAAATGGGTTATGGGAGTGAGCTGGAACTGACCAGGTTATATGTGGAGAGAAGAAACAGGGAGAGAGAAATTGGTGATAAGGCAGAGAAAAAGGGTCTGGAATTTTGAAGAGAAACTTAAGAGTGGTAAGGGTAGCAAAGTTGCACAAGTATGCCTGCAGGAAATACTAAATAGTCTATGTATAGTTTTAAGTATCCTGTAATTGGTCGAAAGACTGTTGGATTATTAAATAAATGAAATGAAATGAAATAATGAAAAAAAGGTGAAGATAAACATTAAAGATATGCACAAAAACTCGATTGCTTTTCCAATACTTTTATTTCACTTGAAATAATTTCATAAAATCTTTACGTGCGGTTACTATGTTTGTTAAAAAGTTTAAAAAATACAATTGTGCTTGAATTCGCACATTCATTGGCAACTTCCTTAACTCATCGCTGAGTACAATAATGCATTCATCCACTGCATCCGGATTTTTCTGCAGATCTTTGGAATTTTAGATTTTTGGAATTCTGCAGCGTATTTTGCAACTGCTCCTGGAAATGATGTAAAAACATGTTACCAACATGTTCAGGTTAAGGAAAATGGCATGAAAAAGTTTAGGAACCATATTTCATTACGAAAATAGTTCGAAAAATGAGTGTACAAACATTCGTGTAGATTAATGTAATAAATTTTCTAGCAATGATTTTCATACCTTTCCTCAGGGCTCCTTTATCGCATGCCTTCTCGGCTTCGTCGTCAGATTCATCTGTCCCCTCTGAAGACGGTGGATTTAAAGAGCATATTGTCCTCTAACAGAGAAGTAATAAAAAATTCTTCGAAATGTATGAATGACTTCGTATATCGGTAAACTCTAATTGCAAGCTGAATTTGGAAATTTTTGTAAACAAACATAAGTTCAGTCATAAGATTAATCTCTTAAGTAAAAGCTATATAAAAAAGGATAACTACATTTCTATTAGTTTCTTGTGGTACAGAAATCTTTAAATAATGAAAATATTTCAATTTAACATTGATTATTGGATATTATTACATTTTAATAAATGAAGAATGCTTCGTGTTTGAAAATGTTGAATTTGAAACCAAATTTTTTAGAATTTGTACTGGAACAATTAATTATGAATGCTTTCAATCGATTCTGAACAACTCAAAAAGTCTATGAAATTTATCGAAATTATTTATATCCTTTGAAACTGTTGATATCAGCAGAAATCCCTTGAAATAAAATTTAATTTATTCCCTTAAATAACACTGGTTTACAAAAAAAAAATTTGAGGACTATTCGACAAGACCACTTTATCCTTATGTATTTTGACGCGCTGAATACGAATCCGAGGTCTATTTACCTCGACAATTGTCCGCGACTGCTTATTAATTATTGTAACCATATTCAGCAGAAACCCTTGGTACAGGGACCTTCTATCCGGAACCCGAGGACGCGTTCGGTGGCTTTGTCATAGGCCCTTCAGTTCTATCCCAAAGGAATAGAAACCGAAACCGAATAATAGTTAGTAATAATACGCGTGTTAGTGACTGGTCACAGAAGAGTGATCTATCACACGTCGAAGCCCTTTTCAAAATCTTCCTTTAAAAAAACCGCGTGTTAGTGACACTTGTGAATTTGTAGGATGACACTAATGAATTTGAAGATCAAAAATCAAGTTTTTTATGGTCAAACCTAAAACTTATTGTATCATTTTTATTTGTATGGATCACGAGAAGTTAACCAATAAAGTTTTCAATATTTTTTTAATCAATCCTGACTGCCAAAAAAGTTGAAATGCGAAAAGAAATTTCGTTAATGTCAAAATTTCCCGTACTAGAAAATGCAAATCCGGCAAAATTTGCCGTGCTAAAAAATTGTAATCCGGCAACAAATGGCGGACTACAAAATTAAAATACGGCAAAAAATGCGATGAGCAATTCTTCAGTGTGCTTTTAGTGTGTAATTTTCTTGATTATATGACACTTTGTATGTATTTATCACTTAATATTCCGCATTTTATGATAAAATTGTAAAATATTGTACTATTTTTTCAAAGTAGCAAAAAATATTATGGGAATAGAAAGTTCCTCATTGACACAAACATTTGCCGGACTAGAAACTTTAAATACGGCAAAATTTGCCGGAGCTGAATATTCAACCTATTATGAATTGTAATAATATATATTTATTGTAATGATAGATTTTCCAGGTTAGCTGAGAATAAAAATTAATGCAAAATAAGGAAGAAATATTAAAGTAATCATGAAAAATGAAGTATGTACTTTATTTTGCAATATCAAAATAAGCAGCCCCAGACCGAGGTACATAAATAAATATAATATACATTTAATATAATAGAGTTGAACATAATGTAGAAAAGTGTGCATTTTTGACAAAATCGAGTGCCAAGCACGAGATACGTGATGAGAATGTGCTCGTTAAAGCCGAAAGAGCTTTAACAAAAGAGAATTCCCAATCACCAAATTACAGGTGCCGAAGCTTTGACCTTTAGTTTTAAAAGGTCTGTGCATAAATGTTGGGCAGTTTAAGATCACTTTAAGACAGGCCTATACCTGCCTATACTGTAGTCTTAAGTTGGTCTTTCTTTTCACGAGGGGAGGTGGGTTTTCGGAGCACAGAACACAAATTTGGGGTAGAAATACAAAAATTCCACAATTTCACTCAAAAATTTTTACTATAAATCTACCAATTTTATAGAAAAAAATTTATTTCTGGTAATATTGTGGAATTTTTGTATTTCCACACGAAACTTGTGTTCTGTACGCTCCTAAAATCCCCCTCGTACTGACTTTCATAAAAATCCACCAATTTATTAAAATTTTTGGTAAAATTGTTGAATTTTGAGTAAAATTGTGGAATTTTTCCATTTGGACCCCAAATTTGTGTTCTGTGCTCCGAAAACCCCCTGGTCTAACTTTCACGGGAATCTGCTGAATAAATAAACTTTTTTTATTTTTTGTAAAATTGTAGTATCCGACGTAGTTTACGACGTGGAAATTTTCAATAGGGATAACAATTTTTCATTAATTAAAACTTATGTTATTTTTATGTATCCAGAGTATTCTAAATATATATATTCTAATCATAGACATATAATCTTGATCTCGAAATACCTCTTAATAATGTTTAGAGTTTTAAATTATTTTTTAGGTTTTAAGAAGGAAGAAATATTTTCTTATGATTTTTTGAAAATATTTTCCTTCGTGAACATTAAAAAAAACATTTATAGGAACTATTACGGTTGAAATTTATGAAAAAAATGTATATCTCCTATGAAACGACAGTATTGACTGTATACTCTATAGAAATATATAGTTCTCCAAGTAAAATACGGTGTCTTAATATAAATTTCCAAAATTAATCATAATCTAAAATAACAAAACAAAAAAAATTCGAGATATAATATGAATTGATATTTCTACAGATGCTGCAGTGTCAATAATGTTCTGACGAATTTGAAAAAAATCAAGATGCTTATGAAGCATATGGAGAAGTACCATGCAAATGCCCCAAATCTTAACCTTATTTGTGGACGTCCTGGCTGCCCAAAAACTTTTAAATCTTTTGGTGCCAGATTTACACATATTTTGCGATACCATAAAAGTACCCAAGTGCGAAGTAAGATACGGCCCAGGACTGGCCCAGTATCGACAAAAATATTGCCGAAGATCGGCTGCCAATATCGTGCCATTGCTGGAATTATTGTAGGGAAAAAGCCGGGGGAACCTAACACTGCTAAAATCGATAATTTTCTAAGTATCACATGCCCTTAAGGAAATCAAACCGGTTTGATGTGCATTAAAATTTTTTTCTATTTCGAAAAATCCAAATTTCTAATCGTGTCTAAATTTGTATTAAAAAACCAAATCAATTAACATTTTTAAAAAATCTTTTTGCTGAAATGAAAATATCATATGCGAAAATTGACGGTCAAGTTCATTAGCCAGATATTTTGGATAAAAATTCAAAAAGTTACAGCATTTTCAAAATTTTTGAGACAATTTTTTTAAGATTTACAAATTCTATTTAAAATTTTATTAAAAATGTTGTGAATTGTTAATTTGTGATTCATGCCTTCTCTGTCCCTTCGACGAACCACTTTAGAAAAAAAGGCGTTGTAACTACCTCCTGGGTGGCGTGGAAATGGGTTAATTTTGCTGTGAATTTTTAAGCTGTATTAGTTGAAATGATTTGGCTCAGTTAAAAATTATTCCTTCTGGAAATATATAATCTGTAACTCTTTTCAGATTCAAAAAAATATATTCATAGGTCGACCAATGTTAATTTTCTTTGCAAAATTTGGCTTACATCTTACTTTTTCCTGTTTTTTTTACTATAGTATAATTTAGGTTTGTATCTCGGGCGAAGAAATCCGTTCTATAGTTTGACACAAATTCTTTCTTAATTAATATTTTGTACAGAAAGTTACCTCGAGTAAACTTAAATTATTATTTTATAAAGATGAAAAAATCAGATTTCAATGTTTTGTATTAAAAATACCATCCATGAGTGATAGAACGAAATCAGAAACAATAATAGAGTCAATTTATCCAGAAAGAAGCACTTTGTACAAAATTGACCTTGAGGGAACACTAAATATATATTGTTTAAATTTTGATAAAAATCAGGTGTTATTTTCTCTCACCAAAATAAATAATTTGTGAAGATGCCCAATTATTGAGAGATAAATAAAACTTGAAAAATCACCCTTTTAAAGAGTAAAACATTTATTCAGTTCTTTCAAGCAATCTTAATTTTCAATAGTCCTGCTTTCAAATTAATCTGAAGTTATACGATTGAAGCCGTTCTAAAATAATGAGTCAAGTATTAAAAGACGTTCATTTCTAATCCTGTATCTTTAAAAACTTTCAATATGCGAATAAAATAAAACTGGAAGCTATATCGATACTTTTCATTGTAAACTTACGTCCACACGGAATGAGATATCGTTTTAAAAAATTGGCGACTCGAATGAAGTCGGCTTTGGTCCTTAATATTTAAAATTGTAAAAAAAAGTTGCCTGCATTACCGACCGGTTTGCCAATTATCATTTATTGTAAATTTTCTTAGTTACGTGCATGAAGTCATCAAAAATAACATGGTTTCTTTTGTTTTTCTTGTATTCCTTAAAATTTTCCTGCTATATTTTTGATGACTTCATGCATGTAACTAAGAAAATTTATAAAATAAATGATCATTGGCCAACCGGTCGGTAATGTAGGAAATTTTTTGTCTACAAATTTTTTTTTTACAATTTAAAATGTTTAGGACCAAAGCCGACTTCCTTCGAGCGTTCTACTTAGCGTGCCAAATTTGCAAAACGATATCTCATTCCGTGTGGACGTAAGTTTACGAAGGAAAGTATCGATATAGCTTCCATCTTTATTTTCTTCGGAATTTTTTTTTTCAAAATTTCCACCGAAAAAGAGCAGAGCCGTGAACTTTATTTTCGCCTTTTATTTCCTAAACTTTAAGTGTGATGTCTTATTTATTTTCGACGTAAGTTGACAAAGAAAAATGGAGAAAAAAAGGTTCAAAGAAAGCCGCGCGCAGTCACTATCGGTCAAATTGTGTACCTGCCGAGCAAGCAGCGATAGAGGAACGCCCTGCTTAAAATGGTAGATAGGATCCGATAGAGACGGATAGGATTCGGAATTTCTTCGCATCTATCTGGATTTTCATACGGTGTTTGTGTCTGGTTTTAAATCTGGTTCTATGCGGAACTTGGTAGGTGTATACAACATTTTCTATCTGGTTTTTTATCCGATTGTATACGAAATATTTTCGGTGTCCAGCCCTATTTTATTTGGCCTATCTGGTTCTTTATCCAGCTCTATGCAGAATATTTCTATGCGAAGTACGGGGTTTTAAGAGATATTGGGTTATGTAAAAGCATGACATTCCGAATAACGAAGCTCATTGATTTAAGGGCCTTATGAATAGCTTCGGTCACTTGATCATTAAAACACAACAATTTGTCAAGCAATAGCCCCAGGTCACGCACTCTACTCACTCTAGTCAGTTTATCTTCCTCAAGCGTGTAATTGTGTATAATGGGAAAAGATTATGGAGTCAAAATATAATAAATGGTATAGATTCGTCAAGTTGGAAGGGGTCCCAGAATATCTAGGAAAATTGAAAAAGGAGTGCAGGTGGTCCAGGATGATACGTTTCAGGATGGGAGAAGGCATGAATGAGTGTAAATATTGGATGAGTGAAGAAATGAAAATGTGTAGGGTTTTTGGGCATGAAAGGGAATCGTGGGAGCCCGTGTTTGAGAAATGTACAGGGGATGAGGATGGCGGAAAGAGCGTGGTAGATAATGTTAGGTGGACACTGAGCGGTTGTGGACAAGGGGAAAAGTGGATGAAGATCTTAAAAGAGAAAGGGAAAGAGAGACCGCATGGAAAAGGAGAAAACCAAAATTGAATTATGTGTAAGGAAAATTAGTGTTGCGTGACTTGGAAAAGCTTGAAGAGTAATGGTGAGAGGAAACGGAAGCCTTGGAAGGTCTAGCGCACTTGCTATAGATAAAAGTTAGTAAGACAATATTCAAGAACTTGTAAATAATAAAAAGGCGAATCGATTATATGCTAAGGTGAGTATAAGGCATAGTGGTTAAGTGAAATTTTAAAAGATATAAGGGAAACGGATCCCTCAAACCTGTAAAAGGGAGAGTAATAAAATACAATAAAATACAATAGACAATATTATTGTCATAATAATAATATTACTAATTACTTAAGTTACGTTCAAAAACTCAATTTTTCGGGAGTAAGTTTTTATTTTTTAATGTAACTGAAGATTGGAGTTTCTGTCGCAATTCGCAGTGGAGCCTATCTCAATCTTTGGCTACTGCACTTTAGCCTTTTACCTCTCCAGAAAAATTCCGATTTTGTTGGTACGAATTCAACTCGTTGAATTGTGAAGAAGCAATACAATGTTTCTTTGCTCAAGCACGTCATGTTTACATTTGAAAAAAACGTGAAGTTGTCACGTCCCAAAAAACGCGTTTTTTCGGCAAATATTCAAAGAGATCTAAACTTGAACACAAGTTTTGATGACACTTTAAAAACTTTATTTTCACTTAATATAGTGCAACGTGCGTACAAAGCAACTGCACGGCGCGACCGGCTAGCGACAGTGTGGAATGGATCGTCGCCGTCACCGTTCAAATTCAATTTAGCGTCGTTGCGTTGCTATGGTAACCAACATGACCGCGGAGCTGGTATTACTTTCCAACCGAGCAATTCACGCCTACCCCGAAAGAGAAACGGCTTAATGATATAATAATAATAATAATAATATTATTTAGAATTATAAAAATATTTTGAATTCTTAACCTATACATTCAAATAACTGATATTATTATTATATTGATATGATTGATGTCACAGATGATTTACTAACTTCTGTTTATAGTTACTATTTCTACAGGAATGTGTGCAAATGATACAAGACTCGAGATGCCAATTCGAAAAATATATAACGCAAGTTGACAAGCGCGCGGACGATTACTTATAGGTTAGGATACCAGGCTGTCGCACTTATACTCATGTTCCACATGCTTGAAAACGTTGCGGATTATGAAGTACAATAAACACGTATATTATTTTTTTGAATTATTTGTTCAGAAAAGTGATGAATAATGACGAATAATGAATTAATTGCTCAATATTAGATGTTTCTGTAAGGCAATTGAGTATTTTTTAAATAACGAATTCAAAAATCCCGCCGACATAGTCACGTGATCAAATGTTAAATACATTTGTAGAAAAATAAGGGCGCAGTCCCATGGAGTTAGAATAGTAGAATAGTGGAACAGTTTTGACCAACAAGGTGCTTGCACAAGCTCTAGCAGTCACCTCATTGGTCAAAACTGTTCCACTATTCTATTAATCTACCTCCATGGGACTGCGCCCTAAGGATGTGATCATGAATCTGAGCAAAAAATTATTATTGAAAAAAAACTCAGAAACATGGTGAATCTTTTATAAAACGCATATTTTGTCATTTCTGATTAGATATCAGAGGTGGCGCAAGCCCCATGAAGTTTAACACGTATTTCCCATAAGAAAAAAATACTTTTCTGTACATTTTATTTAGAATCCTCAATTCTAGCTGAATCGAGTTGAAACTCAACATTTCTCTTCACCATTACCCATAGAATACGAATAAAATATAACTTTTAAAATACCTGTATCACCCCCATAAGTATGTTTTGTAGGGTCCAAAAAAAACCCATAAGTGAAAAAATGGGTATTGCCAGTTTTTGGCGCTAATTATGATTTTTTTTTGCAAATTATTTCTAAAACATAAAAGCTACTTTATACTGATAATGAAATGTTTAAATACATTTTTTAAAATAATTTATTATTGTTTTTAGCATTTTTCCCTTAGAATGGAGATATCTAGGAATTCTGTGAATTCAAGGTATTCTGTGAATTTAAGGAATTCTGTTAACTCAAGGAATTGTATGAATTCAATGAATTCTGTGAGTTCAACGAATTCTGAGAATTCGAGGAATTCTGTGAATTCAAGGAATTCTGCGAATACCAGGAATTCTGTGAATTCAAGAAAATTCTGTAAATTCAAGGAATTCTGTGAATTCGAGGAATTCTGTTAATTCAAGGATTTAATGAATTCAAGGAATTCTGCGAATACAAGAAATTCTGCGAATTCAAGAAATTCTGCGAAGTCAAGGAATTGTGTAAATTCGAGGAATTCTTGATATTCAATGAATTATGTGAATTCAAAGAATTCTGTGAATTCTGTGAATTCAAGGAATTCTGTAAATTCAAGGAATTCTGTATATACAGGGAATTCTGTAAATGCAAGGAATTCTGTGAACGAAGGTAATTCTGTAAATGCAAGGAATTTTGTGAATTTAAGGGATCTGTGAATTCAAGGGGTCTGTGAATTCAAGGAATTCCGTGAATTCAAGGAATTCGGCGAATTGAAGGAATTTGGTGAATTCAAGATATTCGGTGAATTTAAGAAATTCTGTGAATTCAAGATATTCTGTGAATTCAAGAAATTCTGAGAATTCGAGGAATTCTGTGAATTCCAGGAATTCTGCGAATCCAAGGAATTCTGTGAATTCAAGGAATTCTTTTAACTCAAGAAAGTGTATGAATTCGAGGAATTCTGTGAGTTCAACGAATTCTGTGAATTGAAGTAATTCTGTGATTCAAGGAATTCTGTGAATTTGTGGAATTCTGCGAATTCAAGGAATTCGTTGAACTCGAGGATTCCTGCGAATTTAAGAAATTCTGTGAATTCAAGGAATTGTGTGAATTCAAGGAATTCTGTGAATCCAAGAAATTTTGTGAATTCAAAGAATTCTGTGAATTCTGTGAATTCAAGGAATTCTGTAAATTCAAGGAATTCTGTAAATGCAAGGAATTCTGTGAATGCAAGGAATTCTGCGAATTCAGGAAATTCTGTAAATGCAAGGAATTCTGTGAATTCGAGGAATTCTGTGAATTCGAGGAATTCTGTGAATTCAAGGAATTATGTGAATTCAAGGAATTCTGTAAATCCAAGAAATTTTGTGAATTCAAGGAATTCTGTGAACTCGAGGAATACTGGATTTAACGGGAACAGCCCAAGCAAATTTTGAAAAGATGTCAATTACAGTAAGGATGTACTTGTATCCTTTGTTTTCTCTCTCGTACGGCTGCATTTCAACCAGATCAACTTGCCAAGTCTCATCAATACCACGGAGATCGAAATGTCGACGTTGGTAATTTCTTCTAGCTGACTTGTGCAGCTCCTTCACCAACTGCTGCCTCTCAGCGTCCATTTTTGAGTGCGTTCAGTCTAGTGTCTACTTAACTAATGAGCTTTAAATTTCGATACACAAATTTTTGAATTGATGCAGCATCAATTTTCACATTTTTAGAAAGTTTATCTGTGGAATTTTCCAAAGTCTCAATCATCATATTATTATTGTCTACTTCAGTTCGCAAGGAAGCTATAACAGCATAAATAGTCTGAAGTTCACGCTGTATCATATCATATATTTACACAGCCTTTTATTATTCATGTCATAATCTCCTTCAGATGTGACTTTGAAGCCAATTCCAGGAGGACCCCGAATTGTAGTGTCTGCTCGCTTGGAATGTCGTCCGAATACATCGATGCTCATCTTGCAAATGATGAAAACCTTGACAAAACACTCATTAATATATAATTACAGCTTTTCGTAGTTCTTCAATAATTGATATAATTTCATTGGTGTGACTTGGATTTCCAGCTGCTTGAGAGGCTAGCAGTAAACGTAATCGATCAACCAATTCATTCGGGTCATCCCAGTAAATGTAATCCATTAGACTTTTCTCTCTAGCAATCATTTGTTGCAGGATCAGACATTTACCTGATAATGATTTACAGGATTTACTTCGTCTATTTGTATTTTTTTATGGAGATGTGGAGATTAATTTCTTTATAAATTTTTGATATTTAAAGGCCTTGTTGTCACGAAGTTCACCATCTGGTTTATAATGCTTTTTATACGCATTTGTTGCAATGATAATATGTTTATAATTTTCAAGATCACTGGGAGTCATAGAGGACTCTTCAGGCACTTTTTTGAATAAAAGTTCAAGCAAGCCTTTACTTTTTGGAAAATTCAAATTACCCACATGAATATAGTTTGGGCTGAAACTTATCGGACAATCTCCAATTATTAATCTGTCTTTCGTTAATTTTCTCACTCCATACACATTATCGAGTTCTCTACTTCTTTCACCTAATAATATAAGAAAATACAGAATCCTGCACCTCAATGCCAAGCATACAGTGTAGGATTAACTGATCAGGAAAAGCAGCTCATTTTGAATAAGCACAATGAATTGAGAAGAAAAGTAGCTGCTGGATTGGAAACTGAAGGAACTTCAGGTCCACAACCAGCTGCAAAATGCATGCCCGATCTTGTAAGTCTGGTTTGAAGAAGACGACAATAAACTTTTTTTAAATAGTAATATTCCATTTGGCAACATTTAATTTAATTATTCTTTTTTAGGTATGGGACGACGAACTTGCAATGGTAGCCCAAAGATCAGCCAATACCTGTAAATTCGAACATGATCAATGCCGAGATGTTGGTATGTATGAGTTGACAGAAACGAAGTGCCTATGGACTGAAAACAATTAATGAAAAAGAAAAATATATTTCTGGAATATATGATTTCCGCCATAACTAAACGCAATTACATCAGATTTTTGTTTTGTTACAGAGAGATTCCGAGTAGGTCAAAACATTGCCTACATTGGATCAACCGAAGAAAATTATTCTCCTGACATAACGACACTTGTACAGATGTGGTATGATGAAGTCAAGTTATTCGACGGACAATGTGTGACGAATTATAGGTAACTGATAATATAGATATGATTAATATTGTCCTATGGTTTCAGTTTTTACAAAACAAAACAAAGTTCATAATGCGTCCGCTCTTAAAGTACGGGCGTTCCTGGTTTGAACCCATGCCGATATATATTTTTTCTCGTTTAATATTTTCATTATTATCTCAGTAAAAATTTATTGTCCCTGTTTAGCAAAACTAAGATCAACTATAAAGCACTTAATTCATTAACTTTAGTATACTTCTTCGGTGTTGATGTTTTCCATGTGCTGCCAAAATTCATTATTATAAAAGTTACCTAGCATTTCAAAAATGTAGGTGAAAATGTTAATGTAATCTATATTGAGATTCTTGATAATATCTAATTATTTATTGTTCTTATTTAATTGTAGCTTCAATTCAGGAGTTGGTCACTACACACAGTTGGTTTGGGCCAAGTCCCTATACTTAGGTTGCGGTGCGGTCAAGTACAATGAAGAAGGATTCAACAAAGTTTATTTAGTTTGCAATTATGGAGAAGCTGGAAATGTTATTGGTGAAGCCATGTACGAAGTTTAATTCGATTCATATCGTTAGTGTGGGAAATATAGATATATTTAATCCTAAGTACATAAAAGTGAGTAGTGAAATAAAACTCTTATTAAGGATTTTTCAAATAATAATAATCATAATAACGAAATAATGGCAGAGTTTTTAATTCAGAAAAATGAAATTTCAACTCATAAGAAAATTATAGTAAGGCATGAAGCATGTACAAGAGAGAGAACCATGTGATTTAATTGACTTATAACCTATAGACTACAGCAATTTTTATATTCTAAAAAATCAAACTGCTAAGAAAGTGACAACAAGGTATGAAGCAAGAGTTTTTTCTGAGCAAGAGTATTTCTCATTTGTCTTTAAATTATCGAGTCTTGAATAAGTTCTGGAACAACTTGAACATGTGGAAGTCATCTTTTCACTCGCACAGTGAAAATGTCTGTTCATTCATGAAAGCTGAGTTTATATCCTACTCTTCCTCATGTCTTTCTCTTTCAACTCCTCCTCCTCATCATCGTGCCCTCCTCCTCATTCCCTTCTCTTCTAACTCCGCCTCCCCCTCCTCATGCCCTCCTCCTCATTCCCTTCTCTTCCAACCACTTCTCCTCCTTCTCATGCCCTCCTCTTCCTCCTCCTCCTTCTCTTCCTCCTCCACCTCATGCCCTCCTATTCCATCTCATCCTCCTCCTCACGCAGGAAGGCATGAGGAGGAGGGCATGAGGAGGATGGCATGAGGTGGAGGGCATGAGGAGGAGGAGGAGCTGAAAGAGGCGAGAATGACGAGGAGGAGTTGAAAGAGAAGAGCATGAGGAGAAGGAGGAATTGGAGGAGGAGGGCATGAGGAGGAGGAGGGCATGAGGAGGAGGAGGGCATAAGGAGGATAAGGAGAAGTTGGAAGAGGAGGGCATGAGGAGGGCATGAGGAGGATGAGGAGGAGGAGAAAGAGGAAGGCATGAGGAGAAGGAGTTGGAAGAGGAGGGCATGAGAAGGAGGAGGAGGGGTTGGAAGAGGAGGGCATGAGGAGGAGGAGGAGTTGGAAGAGGAGGGCATGAGGAGCAGGAGTTGGAAGAGAAGGGAACGAGAAGGTCCTCGAATTATATACTCGAATATCAATTCTTCAGTTCCGCGATTATACGTTTCACGCCGTCAAGGCGGACGCGGACTTTTGAATCTCCAGTGTCTTCATAACCGAATTGTTTTGAGTACAGCTTACCAGGGCTTAATTCAGGTACAGAGGGTTTTATTTTCGCATGCCAGGAAAGAGTCCTTTCCACCTTAGCATACCGTAACTGCATTTTAGGTCAAGAAGTTCCAAGCGATAGGTGCAGAACGTGTCATATACCCGTTGAGCACCTAGAACACATACTATCGGGGTGTCCCACCCACGCATGTACGATGTATATCTACAGGCACCATGCGGCCCTAAGAGTGCTTTATAACCATCTTTGTCGCTCTTACGGTGTTGGCCGTTACCCTGCCTTGCCGAACGCTCCAAGGGAGATAGAGTTAATTGTCCAAAACGAGAAGTGCCAAATTTTCCGGAACTGCGATTTTCGGGCAGCAGTCTCCGCTGCACACTGGAGGCCTGACATTGTTCTCCAAGAATTCGAGAAAAGAACTATATCCGTGATCGAATTCTCGGCTCCTGCCGAATACAATATCACTGCCAAGGAGAAAGGAAAGGAGGAAAGGTATGAAGACCTTAAAAGGGAGCTGCAACGACTTTATCCAAAATATTCGGTATGATTAATTGTCATTGTGATAGGTGCTCTGGGAGGTGCGAAACTATCAATGGTTCGTAATCTTAAAGCCATACCCGCGTGCCAAAAATATGCCACGGCACTTGCGAGAACCATGATCGTCATCGCATTTTCGGCATCAGCTGACAAAAACATCATAGCCAAGGAAAATGAAAAGAAAGAGAGGTATGAAGACCTTATAAGGGAGTTGCGACGGTTGTACCCAGAATATTTTGTTAAGATAATCGTCCTGATCATCGGCGCTCTTGGAAGTGCCAGGGTTTCACTGGTTAATAGGCTGAAAAGCATCCCTGTGTGTCAAGAAAATGCTGAGACACTTGCGGGGAAAATGCATGAGGCGGCCATCCTTGGGTCGCTCCGTGTCCTCAGGGTACACAAGACTGTTGCCGGATCATCGTATTGAATCCGTCGTAGACTGGCCACCCATCTCACGATTGTGAGACGTGGTTACAGCTGAAATTTTACCGCGATTTCGCTGGGAGCGTGTGCAATTTTGAAGATTAGCACCTGCTCCCGGCGAAATCCTCCGGTTGTCCTTATCATAAACTCTTAACTATATATAATTAAAAACTAAAGGTTAACAACCACCGCAGGGCCCCACTGGGAGCAACTGTCATCTAAAAAATGACATCTATTAAGGCTTTAAATATTTTTGAAATTGCTATTAGCCCTTTGAAAAACATCGTAACATAAAAAACACCTTTCTTTTTAAAATTCCGTTTAAAAAAATTTCAGAGGTTTAAATAGTTCAATATATAATAGAAACGCTATAAATTTGAAATTAGTCTACTTTTTTATGTTTGACCTACAATTAATTCATTTTTAAAGGTTATAAATTGAAAGTGTGAAAAAAATTAAATATTTTAATTATTCAATCTAAATGTAGCTGAAAAGATTGAATTTAAAATGCGTTGAATTCAAGATATATTTCAAAAAGAGTATTTGTGTAGTTTCACATTTTTAACTTTTAAATTTAAACTTTTGATTTTTTCACGTTGTAGCAATTTCCAATGCCAGAATTTGTTATTTTTGACTTAACCTATAACTTATAAAGAAAATTGTGAAAATTCAAACAATAAGCCTGTATTTTGAAAATTCAACAAATTTTAATGTTAAAAATCAAGTTGTCAATTTGAGGCATTGAAAATTAAAAAAATTTACAGTTAGTGTTTTGTGAATTGTTTTGGAATCCTAAAAGAGTATAATTAGTTCGCTTGGTTATCCCCGCTAAAAAAATGTTTAGCAATTTCTTGTTTGCAGAGTTTTTAAATTTTCGGAGGTTTACATTTTCGTTACACACCTAGAGGTCAAAAAAGTCTACCTAATTTTTTCGGATTTTAATAACTTATTTTCTCAGAGATAATTCCTATTGAATTCACCCCCGTTTACCAGTAATCGAAATGCTCTAGGAAAAAAATCTCCAAAACCCAGGAATACAAATTGGATATGCAGCGAATTATTTAATTTTTTATTTTGGTATTTAATGAGATTACCTTTATAACTTGTGATTTCAAAAATGTGTGTATAATAAATTTAAAAAAAAATAATGTAGGAAAAAATCGACAAGATCCAGGTGTCGAAATTATAATTACAGCAAATTTTCTGTTCTTCTAGGGACGACTGAAATATCCCGAAAATAAAATTCCCGACTGTAAAACTCCCGA
This sequence comes from Andricus grossulariae, assembly GCA_011634705.1. Taxonomy (NCBI): domain Eukaryota; kingdom Metazoa; phylum Arthropoda; class Insecta; order Hymenoptera; family Cynipidae; genus Andricus; species Andricus grossulariae. The sequence continues at coordinate 204,535,711 of JAABKJ010075445.1, read as the reverse complement.
ATAATGAAATTTAAAAAAATAAAATAAAATTCCCGAACAGTTCATAATATTACTGAATTTGAAAATTTCCAAATAATAAAATTTCCGACATAAAATTACCAAATTATGAAATATCCGAACTAGAATAATCCATAATTATAAAATTTGTATTATTTATTAATTAGAAATTATGATAATATACTTCAAGTTTTTCGTTGTTTGCGATTGCCGTCCCAATCTTTATCATTGCTAAATATTGTGCTTATGTGGGGAAGCACTTCCTCCTACGTGGCCTTGAATTTGGCACAGGATACATCTAAAATACAATGTAATTTTATTGTTAGTAAAGAGCCTGAATAGTATTTAAATTTAGTTTGAATTATATAATATAATTTTCATTTTGAAATTAGGTTTCACTGATTTACTTACTTTCTCTCGACACATCACGTGCATATGGCAATCCGGCTATCGTACGGTGCTTCCGAACCCGCGATGTGCTTTTTTACACTTTGGCATAATTTTATCAAACTTAATTAATATTTATTGAACATCAAAAGCTTACACTGAAATTCTTGTGTCAATAAAGTTGACAACAGTATCACTCTGATACAAAATTCATTGTTTCCCTTAACATGTACTACGTAGCGTTGCAAAACGGGCAACCCGGTATGGCACGACTCTGGGCCATGCAATTAGTCCAACCCGGGCCAGATCATGCCAGCCCGATCGAGGCCAGATGGGTAATAGGGAAAATATATGGAGATTTCTGCGAGGGTTGTATATTTATCTAGAAAATATAATAGAAAGTGATAACAATTAAAAAATCTTATCCATAGACACTCTTATGCAACTATTACTGATCACTTCTAAAAAAATGTAAAAATAGGTTAAGAATTGTAGGCTGTAGGTGATTTTGAATAGTAAATTCCCGATTCAGCTCATTGTGCAGCACCTGCCTGCTCAAGCGCTGAGCGCGCGCTGTGGACGACGCGATTCCCGACTTTTATCATTAAATACTGCTTGGGGGCGCGTATGGACAAAAAAACGCCGACTGTTCCTTGATGTCCTCGCACTAACGACTCATACTATCTACACTGATAGAAAGAATCGCTCGCGGCAAATGTGGTGCATTAACTGTTAACAAATATGTATTTGAATACGGGAAAATGAACACTCGTTAACAATTAATGCATGGCTGCTTTGGGAGTAATGCTTCATCTTTGGTCACAACGCTAATCTCATTCGTTAATAGATAACGACTCACCTCTTGCCTCGACCGGATCATTTAATAGTGCAGATAATGCAGTCAAATCATGTATGTGGTTAGCTGTATAAAAGGATATATATAAGACATGTATATATCCATACACGTGAAATGAATGATTACCATTTTTGTTTTAATTTTAAATAATTATTTGAATGGATAGAATTTGAAATACTTATTTATTTTCATTATAAAGAATAATTTTTATATCTTTTGACACTCTTCTTTTTTCTTTTTCACTAATGAATGCAAAATTAGATATAATGATCTTTAAAAGGGAAAGTATACATATGTATGCATATGTTTGTGTATGTATTTTTCAGTGTATTTGCGTATGTATATGTCTCTTTTTCTAATTTTATGAATTATGTTTTGATTATTTAACTTGCATAAGAATTTTTAATTAGACCTTGTAGTTTTCCTATAAATGATCCGTGATGAGGGGGCCTAACTTGGCCCCGAAACATGTTGGTTCCCAGGTAGTATAAAAAGGACGGAGAAAGGAAAAAGTGAGAGGTTAGTTTTTGGTTGACTTCTTCTCTTTTTCTCCCACTTTTTTCATTTGGTTATTTTTGTCTCTAATTATTGGAAAAGAGAGATAGTTTGGAAAAATAGATTTCTTTTCTATCTTAATTTTGAAATGGGAAGGTCTTTCGAGGTGTTGCTTCCTTCGTGCGACCCCCATGGGTGGAAGATTAGTGCCGGTCGAGCGGACGGTTCTTGTCTCGTGTCCTCGTATCAGACCTATCATTGTATTGTAACAATGTTAGAAGATTAAGATTCTGGTTATTGACTCATAATGGTCACGGAAAATGGACGGAATTTTGAAGATGAATTTTTCCGGTCACACCCGCATACTATTCGTCGTAGTAACTTACGTGACTTGTATTTCTATTTCTATATTTTTGTACAGCTCTTTCCTCCTGACGATAGATAATGTTTGTAGTTGGAAATGTTATAATTTTGTTGAAAAATCAACCGTGTGATTGGAAATTGAATTTTGTTTGTGGAAGAAGAAGTTTCTGTGAAAAATGTAAGTGAAATCTTATTTGTTTGAAAATGCAAGAATTTTATTTTAAAATTTTGTATTTTTGATTCTAAAATGTATCTTTTTTCATTTGAAATTTCATTTATTCTGGGCTAAAATGAAGTGTTTGGTTGAAAAGTAATCTTCTTTGCTTCACGGAAAAAAGTGGATAGTCAGATTCACTTTCATGCATTGTTAACTTGAAGTTTACTTGTTCACATTGTACAAGAACAATATACAAAAAAATTAGTTCTTCATCACTATATTTAAAAGTGTTTGAATATCCGGGACTAATACAAAATAACGAATAAATAAATATCAAAACCACAAATTAACAGAAGAAAATACTGAAAATATAAATTAGCGAATTATAAAATTGACCAAATTATGAAATTGCCGGATTATAAAATAAATCGAGTGTTAAATCCCCATAAATTATTTTTTATAAGTCGACCCAAATATCCATGCAATTTTTTGTTGTTGAATTATGTCAATTATGCCGCTGTTTACTGTATTAAACAAAATAATAAGTAAGTACATAAGTCTCGTTTACGACCTGACTCTAAACTAGCAAGAAAAAATTATTTAAAATTGTTTTTCATATTTATTTTGTAACTTTTATGCACTTTTCCTATGGTATTGCATGGTTTTGTAGAACGAAGTTACTACTAGCGCCGCACACGGACGTTTTCAACTCTAATGACACATTTTTTACATTGGACAGTGCACTGGAAGCACCCCCCTGTGCCGGCTACGCCGGCACAGAGCGCACTGGCGGCTAGTGTACTGGCTGCTGTTTGCAAAAGCATAATATTTCTATGTTAATAAATATTAAAAACACCTCCTGTGCAAAAAAAAATTATTATTTTGTTGAAGGACCGATACAAATCAGGGAACTTCCGAAACGTATTCACACAGAATTTGGAGAGAAATCATATGATTTGGCATGGGCTTAATTCTTTTCATTAAAATATGGGAAAATGTATTTAATTTATCGCCGTTATTCCTCCATAACTATTTTTAGCTCAATACACTTGCCTATAATTTGAAAAAAATTACATTTTCTATTACAACAAAATCGAGGATTCAAATTACCGCCATTCGGAGATTTTTCCGCTATCGGAAAAATCTCTGTTTTCAGAACGCATGACTTGCGCAAGTCCGCACCTTGCGGATCTGCAATCGTCTGAAAGAGCCCTGAGAAACCACAAAGAAGCATACTCGCATGTACGAGAGCCTGACTACAAGTGCCTAGAGATCTTTGCTACAGATCCTCCAGGGTAGCATTCAGGTTTCTTACCAAGTGCACTCGGAGGGTGAAACTGGAAATGGGGCGTGGTTTACGAAAGTGAACTACGAAGTGTCATGTTCTTTGAACGGGTGCGTGTGAAAGGCTTTGGCGCGAATATACCATAAGAAAGGAATAATTTTCTCAATGTTAGACAGAGCTATAAAACTTTCAGAACCTGAGTTCCACCCTAAAAATATTGCCACAATTACACAAAATTTATTGAATAATAACTACTTGTACCACTTTATTAAAAAAATCATAGAGCAAAGATTAAAAACGTACAACACTAACACCTCACAACTAAACAAAAATAAAGAAATTGATTTGAAAAGAATACTAGTAGTACCGTTTGTTAAAGAACTATACCACCCAATTTTAAAAATGTGCAAAAAATTAAACATCCATACGATTTTTTCCAGAAAAAAAATTACAACAAACTTTACTACATATACCAAAAGATCCTACACCAAATATTGAAGAAACAAGTGTTTTATGCAGAATAACCTGTATACACTGCGGTCGGTTGATATAGGTTGATATAGGTCGGTTATATAGGCTAAACAAAGAGACCTTTAAATACTAGAATATCTGAGCATCGATCAGATCAAAATCATCATCGAAAAAAAACAGCACTATCCTTCGCAGACATTTTGCCGTGGCCCCGATTGGGCCCCGATCTGGCCAAGTCGGTACCCTATCAGGTCCCGATTGAGTTATACTAAAAACTATGGGGCATTTTTAATCTAAATAATTAAAAGTACGCTCCATTGTTTGTTATAATCCTGATGAGGCTGTGATTCCGCAGCAAAATGCATTGACTGTACTTCAGTTTTTAAATATATTATATGAATTTTACAAAGACCAAAGGCCATCAATCACTACCACCTTTATGCATTTATTCTTATAAATCGGTCTAATTCGAAAAACATATTAATGAAATATATAGGTATATTGAATAAAATTAAAGTATATATTACATCTGTTCCCCGTTATTCTATCGCCAAATTTTCATTTCTTTGAGAAGAAAGTGACGACGGTGCAAACTTTTTCCGCTCGTGCAATTGAACTTGACGAGACGCTGTTTTACAAAGCAATTTGTTTACATAGCTTTTTATCTTTAACGAAATATTTATCACAGGAAGATAAAAAGTTACTAATTACACCTGCAACATAAATATACTTACAAAAATAAAATTTAACTATGCGATATCTATATCCTAGATCGAAATTTGGATGGAAGTACATCTTTTACATTTTATAAAAAAATAGTTTTATCCCATTCTCTGAACTGTAAGTGTGACTTGAGTTATTTCTGTGACTTGTCACAAGGGTGCCTTCCCGCACCCACGATAGGCTGGAAAGGTGTTCGTGTGGAACCTAAGTTATTTCTGTGACCTGTAACATGGATGCCTGCCTGCCCTCATGATAGACGACAAAGGAGGTCGTGTGTGACTTAAGTTATTTCTGTGACTTGTCACAAGGTCACCTTCCCGCATCCATGATAAACTGCACAGGAGGTCGTGTGTGACTCAAGTTATTTCTGTGACCTGTCACAGGGGTGCCTTCCCGCCTTCATGATAGGCTGGAAAGGAGATCGCGCGTGACCTAAGTTATTTCTGTGACCTGTCACAGGGGTGCCTTCTCGCTCCCACGATAGGCTGGAAGGGAGGTCGTTTGTGACTTGAGTTATTTCTGTGACTTTTCACAGGGGTGCCTTCCCGCACTCACGATAGGCTGGAAGGGTGGTCGTGTGTCACTTAAGTTATTTCTGTGACCTGTCACACGGATGCCTTCCCGCCTTCATGATTGGCTAGAAACGAGGTCGTGTGTGACATCAGTTATTTCTGTGACCTGTGACAGGGGTGCCTTTTCGTACCCACAAAACCTGGGAAAGGAGGTCGTGTGTGACCCTAGTTATTTATGTGACCTGTCACAGGGCTGCCTTCCCGCCCCCACGATAGGCTGAAAAGGAGGTCGTGTGTGACCTAAGTTGTCTATGTGACCTGTCACAATGGTGCCTACCCGCCCCCACCATTAGCTGAAAGTAGGTCGTGTGTGACATAAGTTATTTATGAAACCTGTTACAGGGATGCCTTCCCGCCCCCATGATAGGCTGAAAAGGAGGTCGTTTGTGACTTGAGTTATTCCTCTGACTTGTCACAAGGGTGCCTTCGCGCACTCACGATAGGCTGCAAAGGTGGTCGTGTGTGACTTAAGTTACTTCTGTGACCTGTCGCACGGATGCCTTCCCGTTCCCATGATAGACTGCAGAGGAGGTCGTGGGTGACTTGAGTTATTTCTGTGACTTGTCACAAGGGTGCCTTTCCGCACCCGTGATAGGATGGAAAGGAGGTCGTGTGTGACTTACGTTATTTCTGTGACCTGTGACACGGATTACTTCCCGCCCTCATGATAGGCTGGAAAGGAGGTCGTGTGGGACTTTAGTTATTCATGTGACCTGTCACAGGGATGCCTTTTAGATGACAGTTGCTCCCAGTGGGACCCTGCGGTGGTTGTCAACCTTTAGTTTTCAATTATATATATATATATAGTTATGTATATTGAACGATTAATTCTAGTTATTATTCTAGTTACTCTACTTATTATATTTTAATAAACTCGTCCTTTCTTTTCAGACCATAAAACAACGTGCAAAAGGGGAATCCAATTGGATAATTTCTTTGAAAATTACCGTGTTCACTGCCAACGACGCGACCATAGATAGACACTGAACTAAAATTCATTTTTTTTCAATCAATGTGTCCGAAAACGTTGAGATTTAATGGGAGCGGCGAGAACATTAATAGACTTACAATTTATTCTACGAAACTCCTATAGAAATAAATTGCACACTTGATTAATAAAACTATTCCAATGAAGATTATAAGAAGTGAAGTGGATATTATTAACAATTAAAATTCAAAATGTAACAATATTCAAATTATTTCAATCACAAATTCATTCCAAAAACTGCCGATCACAAGGACAGTTACTAATCCTTCGAAAGTAACTTAGCGATTGCTTTCGAACTTATCTTTTTTTATTTTTCGCTCGCGGTCCGACGTAAAATAAAACTAAGAGAATCAAAAAAGTGTATTTTCGCTATCTCTTGACGATAGATATTGGGAGTGAGTTTCAACTTCTGTTTTGAATTAGTTCATTTTTTATTTTTTGTTTCCCAATTTTCGGTTCTGAATTAAAATAGAAACGTTTAAAAAATGCAAAAGTACACGGGGAAGTAAGCACTTCCTAGATTGAAAATTAAGCCCTATCGTAGAATAATATTCGCAATACGATTTGTCAATTTGTCCAAGGACATTAAATATTTGAACATTTTACAAAAAGTAAATAAAGTAAACTTAAGGTCCGTATCGTCGTCTCTCGACAAAGAGAGTTGCTTTTATAGCCAACGATCAGCAAATCTTTCAGGTATCATCGAATTGGTAAAGTAATGTGTCTCCAACTATCACACTCAACAAACACATACACACAAATATGATTTTATGATTTGATATGCCTAATTTAACTTGTGCTGTTTTCACTTGGAAAATATACGCATAAGAAGACCCAGGAAGAAAACGACTTATGTCCACTTGCCCTGAGAAATTTTAATTAATTGTGATTTAATGACATTTAAATTTGGTATTGAAATAGTGTTAAGATGTCTAATAACACTTATATCCACAAGCTCAGGGTCCTTGGGAACGCCAACAATCTTTCCTTTCTTCAAATGAATTTTGGAACATTTATCCAATCCAAGGTCCATCCCAATCTTCCCTGTGTACTTCTCGACGATATTTATTTATTTATGCATTATATATATATGTATATATAATTTAAAAATAAGGTTAAACAACCACCGCAGGGTCCCACTGGGAGCAACTGCCATCTAAAAATTACACCGGCTCCCAGTAGGACCGCGGCAAATCGCACTCAGGGCCACGTCTTACAACCGTGAGAAGGGTGGTCACAGAAAACGACGAAATCACAACGACAGGTTGGCGAAACCCTCGTAAGTTTCGAGGGCACAAAGCGACCCAAGGATGACAGCTTTCTGCATCCATGCCGCAAGTGACTTGGCATATTTTTGGCACGCGGCTTTAATGGCTTTAAGGTTACGAACCAGTGATAGTTTCGCACCTCCGAGAGCACCTATCACGAAGACAATTACTTGTACCGAATATTTTGGGTGCAGTCTTTGCAGCTCCCTTTCAAGGTCTCGATACCTCTCCTCTTTTTCTTTTCCTTGGCAGTGATGTTGTATTCGAATGGAGTCGAGAACTAGATCACGAACATAGTTCGTTTCTCAAAGTCTTGGAGAACAATGTCAGGCCTCGAGTGTGTAACGGAGATTGCTTCCGAAAATCGTAGTTACAGAAAATTTCGCACTTCTCGTTTTGGACAATTGACTCTATCTCCCTTGGAGCGTTCGGCAGGACAGGGTCGCGCCCATCACCATAAGAGCGACAAAGATGGCAATAAAGCACTCTTAGGGCCGCATTATGTCTGTAGTTATACGTCGTTCCTGCCTGGGTGGGACACCCGGATAGTATTTGTTCTGGGTACTCAGCGTGTGCATAACACGCTCTGCAGCTACCGCTGGAAACATCTTGGCATATAATGAGGTCACGGAATGCTAAGGTGTAGCCTGAAATTTAAAACATGCTTCCGTGAGCGCAGATAAGGTGACAACGTCAGGTTGAAAGAGAGTAAGGATATTTCAGATACATATATATATATTTTTTTTTCGGTTTATAGTTTCGGTTTCTATTCCTTTCGAATAGAACTGAAGGGCCTATGACAAAGCCACCGAACGCGTCCTCGGGTTGCGGCCCAGTGTGACTTCTACTACGGTAAACCATGTTTTAGGAGGAAGAGCCAGAGGTTGGCCCGAAATCGCCGCACTGCTGTTCCCAAGTTCGTCTATACTCTGGCAATACAATTTCCAATGTGAAAAGTCGGATTCTGACCCAGCAAAGCCGCATCACTGGACCCAGTATGACTTCTACTACGGTAAACCATGTTTTAAGAGGAAGAGTCAGAGGTTGGCCCAGACTCGGCGCACTGCTGTTTCCAACTTCGTCTTCATTTTTGCAACACATTTTTCAATAGGAAAAGCCGGGTTCTGGCCCAGCAAATGCGCAACACTAGGCCCAGCGTAACTTTGACAACAGCAAACCATGTTTGAAGTGGAAGAGCCAGAGGTTGGCCCACACTCAGCGCACTGCTGTTCCCAAATTCGGCTTTACTCTGGCAATACATGTTCCAATAGGCAATGCCAGATTCTGGCCCAACAAAGGTGCATCACTGGGTCCAGTGTGACTTTTACTACGGCAAACCATGTTTCGAGAGGAAGAGCCAGAGTTTGGCCCGGACTCGACGCACTGCTGTTTCCAACTTCGTTTTTACTGTGGCGATACATGTTTCAATAGGAAAAGCCAGAGTCTGGCCCAACAAAGGCGCATCACTGGGCCCAATGTGACTTTTACTACGGCAAACCGTGTTTTAAGAGGAAGAGTCAGAGTTTGGCCCGGACTCGGAGCACTGCTGTTCCGAACTTCATCTTTACTCTGGCAATACATGTTTTAATAGGAAAAGCCATAGTCTGGCCCAACAAAGGCGCATCACTAGGACCAGTGTAACTTTTACTACGGCAAACCGTGTTTTAAGGGGAAGAGCCAGAGGTTCGCCCGGAGTCGGCGCACTGCTATTCCCAACTCCGTCTTTACTCTGGCAATACATTTTTAATAGGAAAAGCCGGATTCTGTGCCAGCAAAGGCGCATCACGGGGCCCAGAGCGACTTCCACTACGGTAAACCATGTTTTAAGAGGAAGAGCCGGAGGTTGGCCCAGACTCGGCGCACTGCTGTTTCAAACTTCGTCTTTACTCTGGCAATACATTTTTCAATAGGAAAAGCCAGAGTCTGGCCTAACAAAGGCGCATCACTGGGACCAGTGTAACTTTTACTACGGCAAACCGTGTTTTAAGAGGAAGAGCCAGAGGTTCGGACATACAATCGTAAGTCTTGCCTTAACTGGCTGGGCAATCGTAAGTCTTGCCTTGACTGGCTGGACGATTCAAAGTATTGCCTTGACTGACTGGGCGATTCAAAGTCTTGCCTTAACTGGCTGGGCAATCGTAATTCTTGCCTTGACTGGCTGGACGATTCAAAGTCTTGCCTTGAATGGCTGGGCGATACAAGGTCTTGCCTTTATTGGCTGGGCAATTCAAAGTCTTTCCTTGTTTGGCTTGGCAATCTAAAGTCTTGCCTTAATTGGCTAAAAAGTATTGAGTACTTCCTTGCTTAGCTGGACAATCCCAAGTCTGGCCTTAACTGGCTGGGCAATCTAAAGTCTTGCCTTGACCGGCTGGACGATTCAAAGTCTTGCCTTGACTGACTGGGCGATTCAAAGTCATGCCTTAACTGGCTGGGCAATCGTAAGTCTTGCCTTTATTGGCTGGTCAATTCAAAGTCTTTCCTTAATTAACTGGGCAATCTAAAGTCTTGCCTTAATTGGCTGGAAAGTATTGAGTACTTCCTTGCTTAGCTGGACAATCCCAAGTCTGGCCTTAACTGGCTGGGCAATCAAGCCTTGACTGGCCGGACGATTCAAAGTCTTGCCTTTACTGACTGGGCAATTCAAAGTCTTGCCTTCACTGGCTGAGCAATCGTAAGTCTTGCCTTAATTGGCTGGAAAGTTTTGAGTACTTTCTTGCTTAGCTGGACAATTCCAAGCCCAGCCTCAAGTGGCTAAAAAATATTGAGTCTTGCCTTAGTAAGCTGGAAAATCCTAAGTAAATTAAAAATATTAAATGAATCATAATAGTACATTTTTTTTTTAAAGCCTTAACTGTTTTCCATATTCGCTTTTCTAGGAGTTATCACAAAAAACTGAGTCAATCAAAAAGGAACCCACAAAAACCCCTCAGATAACATTTTCAAGTGACAATGGCATACCATCTCGGCGTTAATGGGTTAATACGCTAAATTGAAAAATTTCATTTCAAGGTTAGCCCACTTGTAGTGTGGAATTCAATTATTTCACGAAATGTAAACGACTAAATTCGCTGCTCCCAGGGTTAGGTGGGTTAGCCTGCTTATGATTTGGTAGGGGTGATTTCTGGGTTTAGGTGGATTAGCAGGTAGGTGGGTTAACCCACTTGTGGCATGGAACTTCATTATTCTCATGTCATGTGTCATGTTATGTGTCATGTCATGTTTCATGTCATATGACATGTGTTATGTGTTCATGTGTCACGTGTCATCTTATGTGTCATGTCATGTGTCATGTCATGTTTCATGTCATGTGTCATGTCATGTGACACGTTTCATGTGTTCATGTGTGTCGCGTCATGTCATGTGTCATGTCATGTGTCATGTCATGTATCATGTCATGTATCATGTCATGTATCATGTCATGTGTCATGTCATGTGTCATGTAAAGTGTCATGTCATGTGTCATGTCATACGTCATGTCATGTATCATGTCATGTATCATGTTATGTGTCATGTCATGTGTCATGTCATGTACAATATGTGTCATGTCATGTGTCATGTCATGTGCAATGCGTCATGTCATGTGACATGTGCCATGTCATGTGTCATGTGTCATGTCATGTGTCATGTCATGTGTCATGTCAGTGTTATGTCATGTTTTATGTCATGTGACATGTCATGTGTCATGGCATGTGTCATGTCATGTGTCATGTCATGTGTCATGTCATTTGTCATGTCATGTGTCATGTCATGTGCCATGCTATGTGTCATGTCATGTGTCATGTCATGTCATGTATCATTGCATGTGTCATGTCATGTGTCATGTCGTGTGTCATTTTATGTGTCATGTTATGTGACATGTCGTGCGTCATGTCATGTGTCATGTCATGTGCCATGCTATGTGTCATGTCATGTCATGTGTCATGTCATGTGTCATGTCATGTGTCATGTCATGTATCATGTCATGTATCATGTCATGTATCATGTCATGTGTCAT
>JAABKJ010075445.1:204416022-204520917 GCA_011634705.1 Andricus grossulariae | reverse complement strand
TCTACCTAGTAGGTAAATTTTCAATCAAAAAGGTGAAAGTTTAGCCAGCTATTTTTGATACAAATCCAAAAAGCTAGACCATTTTCAAATTTTTTGAGACAATTTTTTTTCCAAGATTCAAAAATTCTATACACAGCTAATCGTAGTGCTTAAAGATTCAAACAATTTTTTTACGACCTCTTTCGATAAAAACTAAATGACTAGAGTTACAGCATTTACAAAATTAAAAAAAAAACAAAAATGGAAATTTTATGTCAAAAAAGGCAGGATATGAAAAAAGTCTGGAGAATAAAAGCCTTGATTTTTGGAAGTCCTCCAAGATTATCATAACAAGTTTTTTTGAAAAAGCGAAAATAAAATTTTTTTGACTAACGTTTCTGGTTGTAATTACAAAGAAAATAATAAAAAATCAAAAATTCCATTTTGCGTCTAAACTATAGAAAATACGAACAAATATGAAAAAACAAAAATTGTGCTACGAAAAAATATATAAAATTTCAATATGAACCACTTTTTGATGGGACAAGTAGTTTTGGTTTCATTCGTACAAAACGACATTAAAAATAAAAATAAATTTTTCGGCAAACTACACAAAGTTTACCAGTTTTAAATTCATACTTTTAGGTACAAATTCAACTATTTGGTTAAACTTTTTACTTCTTACAGATATGAAGCAGAGAAAAGAGACATGAGAATAATGAATAGAGAAAATAAAAGAGAGAAAAAGGAAAGAAAAAACGGAATGAAGGAAGGAGAAAAGAGAAAGCAGAAGAGAGAAAATAGAACAGGGAACCGATAAATCAAAAGGAAAAAGAAAAGAGAGAAGAGGAATGAGAAAAGAAGAAACAGAATGAAGGAAAGAGGAATGAGAATAGAGAAACTAGAACAGGGAACCGATAAATGTAAAGAGAAAAGAGAATAGAAAAGAGAAAATAGGAATGAGGAAAGAAGAAACAGAATGAAGGAAAGAGAAATGAGAAGAGAGAAAATAGAACAGGGAACCGATAAGTGAAAAGAGAAAAGAAAAGAGGAAAGAAGAAACTAAATAAAAGAAAGATAAATGAGAATAGAGAAAATAGAACAGGGAACCGATAAATGAAAAGAGAAAAGAAAAGAGGAAAGAGGAAAGAAGAAAGAAGAAACAGAATAAAGGAAAGGAAAGGGGAAATGTGAAGAGAGAAGAGAGAGCAGGGAACTGATAAATGAAAAGAGAAAGGAAAGAGAAAAGAAGAAACATAATAAAGGAAGGAGAAAAGAGAATTAAGAAAAGCGAAAATAGAACAGAGAACCGATAAATGGAAAGAGAAAAGAGGAAAGAAAAGAGAAAAAAGAGGAAAGAAGGAACAGAATAAAGGAAAAAGATATGAGAAGAGAGGAAATAAAACAGAGAACCGATAAATGAAAACAGAAAGGAGAAAAAAGAGAAAGAATGAAGAAAAAAGGGAAAGGGGAATAGAGAACTTATCGCTATAAGGTCATTGTTTAAAATTTGGAAACTTGAGCCATAAAATTTGAAAGGTCAACCAGGATCAGAGAAAAATCAGATTTTATCCAATTCTTCAATACCACTTTCAATATATTGATGAATGATTGTAAAGAAAGCTAATGAGGAGAAAAGAAGAAAAACGAAAAGAGAAAAGAGGGAACAAGGAATAAAAAAAAGAATAAAGCAAAAAGGGAAGAGAAATGAGAAGAGAGAACATAGAATAGGAAACCGATAAATGAAAAGAGAAAAAAAAGAGGAAAGAAGAAACAGAATGAAGAAAAGAGGAATGAGAATAATGAATGGAGAAAATAGAACAGAGAAGCGATATATGAAAAGAGACATGAGAAGCTATGAAATAGAAATTATATATCAAAGAAAGGGGTGAATCTTGAAAAAAATCAAATTTTCAACTAAATACATTAATTTTTAACCAAAAAAATAATTTTGTAACAAAAAATATTATCTACCCATGACAAATTTTCGACAAAATACACGAATTTTCAACAAAATAGTTGAATTTTGAAATAAAAAAATTTCGTCTAAAAAAGATAAGAACTTTTAATAAAGTGATTATATTTTTAACCAAGTAGTTACATTTTCAACTAAAAGACGAATTTAAACAAAAATTGTTAAATTTTCAACAACAACAAAAAAATGATTTTCTAACAAAGAAGATTAATTTTTTACCTAAAAAGACAAATTTTCGGTACCAAGAGAATTTTCAAGCAAATAGTTGAATTTTTAAATTGAATATAAAGAATAAATTTTGAAGAAAAAAAGAAATAATTAAATTTTCAGATAAACAAAATAATTTTCAACCAAAAAAAAGAGAACTTTTAAAAAAGTAATTACATTTTCAAACAATGAGGTATGAATCTTAAAAGAAAATTTAACAGAGTAAATCAACTTTCAACCAAGTAGTTGAATTTTCAACAAAACGGACGAATTTTTCATAAAAGAGTTGAATTTTCAACCAAGAAGATTATTTTTTAACAAAGAAGATTAATTTTCTACCCAAGAAAAAAAAATTTTCGGATAAAAAAAAATGTTCAAGCAAATAGTTGAATTATCAAATTATATATAAAGAAAAAATTTTTAAGGAAAAATGAAATATTTAAAATTTGAGATAAAAAAAAAATTTCAACCCAAAAACAGAATTTATAACAAAGTAATTACATTTTCAAATAATAAGATATGAATCTTAAAAAATTTAACAAATTATTTCAACTTTCAACCAAGTAGCTGCTTTTTCAACAAAAAGACGAATTTTTCATAAAATAGTATAATTTTCAACCGAGAGGATTATTTTTTAACAAAAAAGGTAAATTTTCTACTCAAGAAGACAGATTTTCAGAAAAAAATTCAACCAAGTGGTTCAATTTTCAACTTAAATGTAAAGAATAAATTTTGAAGAAAAAATGAAATAATTAAAATTTAAGTTAAAAAAAAATAATAATTTTAAAAAAAAGAGAGAACTTTCAATAAAGTGATTATATTTTCAAACAAAGGGGTGAATCTTAAAAAAATTTTTTTTTTCAAAAAATATAATAAATATTTCAACAAACAGAAAAAAATAATTTTCAACCAAAAGTTTAAATTTTTAACAAAAGTTTTGTATTTTCAACAAACTAAGTAGGTTTTCAACAAAATAGTAGAATTTTCACCCAAATACTCAAATTTTCAAAACTAAATATTCGAATTTAAAAAAAAGATTAAACTTCAACCAAAAACAATTAAATTTGAAATAAAAAGATAAATTCTCAGCGAAAAATATAATAGTTGATATTTCAGAAAAAAAAAAAATAAAACAAAAAGAAAAATTTTCAACAAAAAGAGATGGATTTCCAACAAAATACATAAATTATCGAAGGAACAATTGAATTTTCGACTAAAAAAAGATATATTAAACAAATTTAATTTATTACAAAGTAGTTCAACTTTTAACCAAAAAATGACCAATTTTCAACCAATATAAGATTAATTTTCTACAAAACAGTTGTATTTTCGGTCGAGAAATATTAATTTTCTGAAAAAAAAACTATTTTGCAATCAAATACTTTAATTTTCAACCAAAGAGATGAATTTTCAACTAAACGGTTGCATTTTTATCCAAAATAAAAAATTACAACCAATAAGTTTCTTTTTTACCAAAAAAGGCAAATTATCAACTAAAAATTGTCGTCTTTCGCCCAAAAATTAAAATGTTATATTTTCAGTTCAAAAAATTAATTTTGAACAAAAAAAATCGAATTGTTAACAAAATAGTTGAATTTTCAACGAAGCAGATGAACCCTTGACCAAAAATATTTTTTTAACAAAGTGTTTTAACTTTACGCACGTGGTTGAATTTTTAATCAGAAAAAATTGACTTTAAACGAAAAAAAACGTATTTTTCAACAAAGAGATTAATTTTTAGTTAAAATTCTAAATTATTAACAAAAACTGATTTTTTAACAAAGTGGTTCAACTTTCAGCCAACTATTTGTACTTTCAACCAAAAAAGAAGAATTCTCAACGAATAATTTTCCATAGTAGATATTTCAACCAAAAAATATTTTAATTTAAAATAAAAAACAGTTGAATTCAACCAAAAAGTCGAATTTTTAACCAAATAGTTAAAATTTCAGTTAAAAAAACTAATATTCAACACAAAAAAAAAAAGAATTTTCTACCAAAAGAAATTAAATTAAAAAAAAGTTTAGTTTTTAAGCTAAAAAGTTTCATGTATTTTGTTGACGATTTATCTATTCTGTTCGAAATTCGTCTTCTTTGGTTGAGTACAACTGTTTTTTTATTTTCATTTGAAACAAAAATATTTTTACATTGAAATATCAAGCATCATGGGTTTCGTTGAGAAATTATCTTTTCGGTTTGAAATTAAATTTTGTTGTAGGAAATACGCCTTCTTGGTCAAAAATTAATATCTTCGTATGTATTCTTTTTTAGTAAAAAATGCCACGGCTTAGTTGAAAATTCAACCATGAAGTCAAAAAATTAGCTACTTATTTTTAAATTGGCAACGTGGTAGAAAATTAACATTTTTATTGAACATTAATACTATCGGTCTAGAAATTTAACTGTTTAGTAGAAAATTTTTGGATTTTGTCGATAATTCGTCTTTTTGAATAGAAAATTAATATTATTTTTTGTTATAATTCATATTTTTGGAAGTGAATTAAACTATTCCAATTTTGGTTGTATAATTTGTTTTAAATTTCATCCATTTAGTAGAAAATTCAACTATTTCCCGTTGGGTAGAAAATTCATGTATTTTGTTGAAAATTCGTCTATTTGGGTAGAAAATTAATCTTCTTTTTTCAAAATAGATTCTATTGGCTATTTTATTAACTATTTTATTGATAATTCTTCTTTTTTTCAAAATAAATTCAAGTGGTTAAAAATGTTCTTCTTTTTTATAAAAATAATGGAAATGTAACTATTATATTTTGGGTTAAAAAATTATTTTTCTGTTGTTGAAAATTAAACTATTTGGTTGAAAATTCAACTTGGTAGAAAATTTACTTTTCGTTAATAATGTATAGTGTCGGGTGGACAATTCGACTGTTTTGTGCAAATTTAATGTATTTTGTTGAAAATTCGTCGTATTCAGCAAAAAAATTTAATCTTCTATTAAAAAAAAACCATTATCTTTGTTTATAATTCAACTATTTCGTCAAAAATTCG
Source organism: Andricus grossulariae (assembly GCA_011634705.1). Taxonomy (NCBI): domain Eukaryota; kingdom Metazoa; phylum Arthropoda; class Insecta; order Hymenoptera; family Cynipidae; genus Andricus; species Andricus grossulariae. Next base: position 204,515,747 of record JAABKJ010075445.1, on the reverse strand, counting down.
TGATTTTAAGTTTAAATCAACAAGTTGAAAATTCGTTTTTTTTTTTAAATTAATTTCTTAAACTGGAAATGTAACTTCCATTTTTCAATAAAAACTTACATTTTTAATTGAAAATTGAAATCTTTGGTTGAAAATTCATCCGTATTGGCTGGCAATTACATTCTTGTTAAAAATTCATCATTAAAGGTTCAAAATGCAACCATTTGAAAGAAAATTTTTTTTTTTTAAAATTTTTTTTTTTTGTTTAAAATTTTTTTTTTTTTTTTTTTTTTTTTTTTTAATTCAACTGTTTGTTTAAAATTCAATGTATGTGGTTAAAAGTTTAACTATTTTGTTAAAAATTAACTACCTTATTGAAAATTCATGTATTTTGTAAAAAATACATCTTTTTGTAAAGTATTAATCTTCTGGGTTGAAAATAAATCTTTTTGTTTGAAAATGCCTTTCTTTTGGTTGAAAATTTAACTCTTTTGTTGAACATTCGTTTTTTTATTGGGAATTATTTTTTAAACCAAAAATTTGATTATTCTTATTTTTTATTTAGAATTGATTTGAATATTTCTAATTTTTACTTGAAAATTTGTCTTTTTGGTGGAAAATTCAACTATTTAGTTGAAAATTCGTGTATTTTGTTGAAAAAAATTTTTTTTCAGGATATTAATCTTCTGGTTTGAAAATGTATTTTTTTAGTTGAAAAAACCTTTCTTTGGTCAAAAATTCAACTATTTGGTTAAAAATCCATGTATTTTGTTAAAAAAAATTTTCAGAATATTAATCTTCTGGTTTGAAAATTATTTTTTTTAGTTGAAAAAACCTTTCTTTGGTTAAAAATTCAACTATTTGGTTAAAAATTCATGTATTTTGTTGCTAATTAATTTTCTTGGTTGAAAATTAATCGTTTTTAGTAAAAAAAATCTAGTATTTTGTGGAAAATTCGCCTTTTTTTTGTAGAAAAATATTGTTTTTGGTTGAAAATTCTTCTTTCTTTTTTATTTTGAAAATTCAACTGTTCGTTTAAAATTACATTTATGTGGTTAAAAGTTTAACTATTTTGTTAAAAAAATAACTACTTCATTGAAAATTCATGATGAATACTTTTTTTTGTAAAGAATTCAACTATTAAAAATGCGTTTATTTGTTGTTGAGAATTCATCACTTTAGTTGAAAATTTCTTTCTTTCTTCAAAAATTTAACTATTTTGTTGAAGATTCATTTTATTTTTATTGAAAATAATTTTTTTACTGAAAATTTTGACTATTCTATTTTTTTATGAAAATCTATCATTTTTAATTGAAAATTCGTCTTTTTTGGTAGAAAATTCCACTATTTGGATCAAAATTTAATTTCTTAGTCGAACATTAATCGCATTTAGTTAAAAATGTATGTATTTCGTGTGTATGCATGGGTATACGTATATAGCGTTATGTTTTATGGGCGCCAGCCAGACCCGTTATGACAAAAAAAAAAGAATGGATCAATTAATTTCTTGGCAGTTTTGAAATTAAGTTTATTTCATTTTACCGTAAACCTAACAGAAAAGAAAACAAAAGGAAGATAGGATTTTAGGGGCGATTCTTGACATCACAACGGCCCAAATACTTTTGAAGAAAAAAAAGATTATAATCCGGTATTTTTTATTGTCGACAATTCAAAAAATTAAGGCGTTATCATTTTAGATAGATTAGCTATAAATAAAACGACTAGCGAAAATACCAATTAAAGTTAAAACTCCCAGAAAGAAAAAAAAAAAGATTCTACTGCGACCACGTGGTCGATGGCTTGAAGTCCCAACCTGCGGCCATTTTACACACAGAAAATCGAAACAAACACCAAAAGAAATTTTTCGCGAAACCCTACGCACTGATTTCACAGCTGAATATAAATTCAATTAAAATACGAAAGAAAGGCACTCAAATAGAAGTCAAGCGATGCAATGTATCCGGTCTGAGCAAAAACCCACCGTGTCGGAGGTTAGGATCCACCACTGCTTCGCTTGCCAAATATACAAAAAGATTTACCTGTGACATTATTCGTTGTGGAAGTCAATATTATCGAGTAAAAAAAATGAATCCAAATTCAGTAGAAATCCCAATTTCAAAATAAAATCTTCAACATAAATCCAGAAGGATGCAAGAATCAAGTGTGAAAACGTGGCACGTGTTGCCGGTTGAAAACCAACACCGAAAGTGACAGATTCATGCGAGGCACCAAGACGGTGAACTCTAACTGATTTCGGTGTAACTGATTTCCGTGACAATATTCGCGAAATAATTACATGAATCTAATAGGTATTATTGAGAAGACGATATTCTACGCTCAATCCTAAATTTTACATCGGAAATCAAAGTTTAACAAATTTCAGATCACAGTGCGCCTAGTAGAGGAACTGTGAACTAAAAAGTTGCTAACTAAAACTGAAGAACTATTTTTAGCAAAAACTACATGAGCGTAATAAAATTCTCGTATCCATGTATATCTTATTCTAAATCCGTGTCATAAGCTTAGTGAAAGTGAGTGAATCAAAGTTTAGGGAGACTTGGAATGTTTCCAAACTTCTCGAGCTTCAAAAATTAAAATGTATACGTATGCCTGGATGACTGCTAGTTGCTACGACTGTGAGACGTAACTTTTACCTTTTTTGTAAATTATGAAAGGGACAAAGCTTGCGTAATGATTGCGGAAGAAGAGAGAGAAGCAAAAGGCACGCGCGTGAATCAAAAACCTACAAATGGTATAAAATTAAGAACAGTGTAATGTATTGATAACTATTGTGAAAATGGTGATTATGGGAGAAAAGAAGCTGACTACTGATGAATTGTGACTTTTATCCAACTGTAGTATTTTTAACTGACTTTCAAATTTCATAATCCAATCCACTTATAGCAAATTTTACAACTAAATAAAACTTCTTATCATATCTCAAGGAGATGAAAATCATCTTTCGAGTCGGATGGCTTGGAGTATGAATTGAATTCAAAATAGGTTAAAACTGTGAAGAATAGACGAATAAAAGATAGTGGAAATTGTCAAATTCGAAACGGCGTCGGTTCCTCGGTAGTGTAGCGGTGACAAGAGTACATCTTTATTGAAGACTATAGTGATTAGACGTTCTCCAATAGAAAAAAAAGGCTTTAAAGAAGCATAATATCTTGCGAAGACTGTTATCGCCCCTTAGGAAATAACAATAGAGCTTCAGAAATTCGAACTGAAACAAGTATGAATTTGTGCCCGCGCAAAGAAATCGAGAATCGCCTGATCCGCCTTCTGTTCAGGACCATCAAGCTAGCACCTCCACAATCAGAATTCCCAAATTTCTTTCTATCAAAATTTTGGGCTTTGTTTGGGCTGTCTTGCTGATTTTTGGGCTCCACTTCTTTGTTTGAAAATTCAAATTTAGAGCGGAGGTGCCGGCTTGACTCAAGCCAGCACCTCCACTAAATAAAAATTAAAATTAAAAATAAAAATCAAACAGGATAGAATTTTGGGCTTTTTTGGCCCCTTGACCGCACTAACAACCAATTTCCAAAAACCACACCCTGTGTACTACCTCGAACTAAAAAAAAAAAAAAAGCACACAAGAATTTTGGGCTTATGTTGGGCTCATTAATGCACGAAAAACAATTTAAAAAACCACCCCCATGTAAAAACAACCAACCGCTAAGTAAAACCTCAAAACTGGAAAATACAAAATAGAAAGTAGTGTTGGGATGATCTTGGGCTCTCTGATGCTTGAATTTTTGTTGCGAAATCTGATGACAACAGATTTTAAAAAATTACAAAAGATTCCTAAAATTGTCATAATAGATTCTGGAAGATTTTTAAGCAATTTTTGTACTTTTTCCGAATTTTAAGAAGAAAATTTTTGGAAAAATTCGAGTAATTTGAAAAGATATTTAGAAGGTTTAAAAATTTTGAAAATAGTTAAGAAAATAATTTGAAACTTGAAAATATTTCAAAAAATTTAAAACAAAATGTAAATTCTTCAAGATTTTGAAAAAAAATTCGAAGCTTTTTAAGAAGTTTCAAAGGTTTGAATAAAATAAAAGAACTTTTTAAAATTCCTGTGAAAATTTTCACTGAATTTTTATTTTGAAAATAAACTTTAAAAGAAAATTGACAAAGGCTTCAAAAGAGTTTACATTATTTTCTAAAATTTCGAAAAAGACTGACTTTTTATTTTGAAAAATTAATTTTAAGTCAATATTGAAAACAAAAATTTAACATTTCAAAAGATTTCCAAAATTGTCAAAATAGAATCTGGAAGATTTGAAGGCAAGTTTTTTAATTTTTCAAAATTTCAAAAAAAATGTTGGAAGAATTAGAATTGAAAATGGTTAATTCGGTTTAAAAATGGTTAAAAAGTGATTTTAAGTTTGAAAAGATTTCCAAAAATTTCAAGAAAAATGTAAATTTTTGAAGATTTCCGAAAAAAAATTCGAATCTTTTTAAGAAGTTTGAGAGATTTCAAAAAAATAAAAAAATTTCTTAAGATTCATGGGAAAATTTTTAATTACTTTTTATTTTGACAAATTAATTTTGAAAGAAAATCTGAAGAAGTTTCGAAATATTTTAAAATAATATTTTATTTGTAAAAATTAATTTCAATAGAATGTTTAAAAAAAAATTTATTATTTCAAAAATTTCTAAAATTTTCATAACATAATCTAGAAGATTTAAAGACAATTTTTGTAATTTTGCAGAAATAAACAAAATTTTTTGAATAATTCAAATAATTCTAAAAGAAATTCAGAAGGTGGAAAAGTTTTGGAAATGGTTAAAAAATTTGAAGTTTGAAAATATTTCCAAAAAATTTAAAAAAAAAATGTAAATTTTTGAAGATTCGAAAAAATTGTGAAGCTTTTTAAGAAGTTTGAAAGAAAAAGAAATTTAAAAAATCTGGAAAAATACATTTTTAAAGAAAATTTAAACAATTTAATTTTCAAGTTAAAATGAGCAATTTTTCAGACTTTTAAACCCGGAAAAATAAATTCCGAACAAAAAAGCTCATTTTCAACAAATAAAAGTGAACTTTCCACCAAGCGTTTGAATTTTAAATCAGCTGATTCAATTTTTTTAATTAAACAGTAGAGTTTTTAAGCTAAAAATATGAATTTTTGTGAAGAAATTTAAATTTTCTACGAAGCAGTTGCATTTATAACAATTTTCAAAAAAATGGTCGAATTTTCAACAAACAAAATTAAACTTCAAACAATTTAAGTTGCATTTTGAACCCAACAGTCAGATTTTAAACCTAAAAAGATGAATTTTTTAGAAGAAACTCGAATTTTCAAGAAAATTGTTAATTTTAAACCAAAAAGATTAAACTCTAACAGCAAAAAAAGTTGCATTTTCAACCAAATAGTTTCATTTTCAAGCTAAAAAGACCATTTTTTTAGACTTTTAAACCCGAAAAGATAAATTCTGAACTAAAAAGCTCATTTTCTACAAAGAAACAAGGATTTTCCACTAAGTGCTTGAATTTTCAACAACCAAATTCAATTTTCTTCAACCAAATTCAGTTGTACTATTAACCAAGTAGTTGAAATTTCAAGCTGAAAAAACGATTTTTTTAGATCAAATTTGAATTATCGACAAAAATGTTAATTTTAAACCAAAAAGAGTCAACTTTAATACCAAAAACAGTTGCATTTTCAACCAAATAATTTAATTTTCAAGTTAGAACAAGCAATTTTTTAGATTTTTAAAGCCGAAATGATAAATTATGAAGAAAAACGCTCATTTTCAACAAAAAAAGTTAAATTTTCCACCAAGTGTTTGAATTTTAAATAATCTAATTCAATTTTTTTAACCAGTTGAAATTTTAAGCTAAAAATATGACTTTTTTAGAAGAAATTTAAATTGTCAACCAAACAGTTGAATTGCTTTGTTTTCTTGTTGAAAAATCATCTTTCTTTGTTGAAATTTAAGTTTCTTCTAAAAAAATTTGTCTTTCCAGGTTGAAAATTCACATTTCTTGGTTGAAAATTTAAATTTCTTCCCAAAAATTCGTCTTTTCAGATTCAAAATTCGATCATTTGTTTGAAAATTGTTAAAAATGCGATTGTTTGGTTGAAAATTCTTCTTTCTTGATTGAAAATTTAAATTTCTTATTTAAAAAATATTGTAATTTTTCTTTAAAAAATGTATTTCTCTTCTGGAAGTACTTTAAATTATTTCGAGAGTAATCGACAGTAACAATTTCTACAAAACATTAAAAATTATAATATTTATAAAACATTTTCGTGAAAAATTTTGGAATTAATAGTTTTTGAATTTCGGATTTTCCTTCATCATCTAAATCGATGCAAATGGAAAAATTGTTGATGTTGTAAACAAATTATATTAATTCAAAACTTTGGCACTTTGGCCTGGAAAATAATTTTTTTCACTAAAACTGCTTTGAGTTTTTGTGAGACAGATTTGCAGTCCCTATTTTTATAAAATTTTCATGTATTTAGAAAAGTTTTCTTGTATCCATGAACTTTGAGATATCCACAACAATGGCTTATAACTATTATAATTGTTAATGTTTTATAGAAATTGTTACTCAAGATCAGTCTCACAATAATTTAAAGTATTCCCAGATAAGTTTTTTTTCAACCAAAATTACAATATTTTTTAAATATCTAACAATTTCGTGATATCTGAAATTAAGTAATAACAATGTATAATAACAATTGCTTATTGTTAATTTCACATAGAAGTAGTGACTGAAAATTTCTCTTACAAAAATTTAAAGCAGTTTTGGCGCAAAAAATTATTTTCTAGGCCATAGTTCCAAAGTTTTATATTTATTTATTTCATTTCTTTAAAAAATCAACAATTGTATTTTCACAAATATAATTGTACATATATTTTTTATTATTTCTTATTATTTTTGAAAATATCTGCATCAATTCAGATGATAAAAAAAACCGCAATTGAAAAAAAAGAAATTCCTAATTTCTGCAAAAAATTGTTTATAGCAATTCTAATTGTTAATAAGTTATAGATATTCTGACTGAAAATCACTCTTAAAATAATTTAAAGCATTTTTAGTTCAGAACAAATGCTTTTCAACCAAAATTACAATATTTGGCTATTTGCTAATTCAATTTGTTTATAATACTTAAAACATACAATTATAAAATTATTTGTATTCTGGAAGTATTTTTGCGTACAGCCCACAAATATTGATCGGTTGGGAGAAAACAATTTTCAGAAAAAAGCTGATAAAATTTCAAAGAAATTTGTGAACCCTGATTTTTTATTTAATTTGTAAATTTTTTTATAAATAAACAAACATGAATTTCAGCCAAAGAGATAAATTTCAAACTAAAATGATGACTTTTCTAACAAAAAGACGAACTTGCAACAAATAGAGATTTTCCAGTCAAGGAAAAAAGAGTTCAACAAAATTGTTGAACTTTCAACCCAAAAGAAAAATTTTCTGTAAAACAGTTAAATTTTTAAATTGAAAATATAAATGTTTGAAGAAAAAGTTCATTTTCAACCAAACGGTCGCATTTTTAAGCAAAAAAAAGAGGAAATGTTAAACTAAGAAGGTTATTTATCTACCAAAAAAGACGAATTTTCAACTGAAGAAGATCAATTTTGAACCAAAAATGGAAAAGTTACATTTTCAGTTCAAAAAAATTAATTTTAAACAAAAAAAAACTGAATTTTCAACAAAATAGTTTAATTTTCAATTAAAGAGATGAAACATAAACGAAAAAAATAACTTTTCAACAAAGTAATTTAAATGTTGACCAAGTAGTTGAATTTTCAATTAAGAAAAATCAATTTTTAACAAAGTAGTTAAACTTTCAAAGAAAGAGGTGGATTTGCATCTAAAATTATGAATCTTCAACTGGAATAGTTGAATTTTCATCTGTAAAAATTAACTTTCAACCAAAAAATGATTTTTCAACAAAATATTCCAACGGTCAACCAAGTAGTTCAATTTTCAGTCAAAAACTATGAATTGGGAACAAATAATGTAATAGTAGATATTTTAACCAAAACGAATAAATTTTCAACAAAATAGTTGATTCCTCAACCAAAAAAGATTAATTTTCAACCAAACAGTTGCATTTTTATCCAAAGTAAGGTTAAATTTCTACTAAAACAGATGAATTTTTCAACCAAAATGAGGTATTTTCAAAAAAATAGTTAAATTTCAACATCGAAATACGAATTTTTAACCAAAAGTTAACTTTCTACCCAAAATAGTTACATTTTTACCCCAAAAAGATTTCTCAATTGTTCTCTTCCTTGGTTCTAAAACTTTTACTAAAGAAAATTGGAAGTTCTGTAATTTATTTTTAATTGCTATAGTTCAACTCGAGTTGGTACAATTCAACTGAAATATCTATAATAGAATTTTAATCACTAGTAATTAATTTTGAAAAAGAACGATTGCATTTTTTTAAATTTCTGCAAATTCGTATGAGTTGCTGGAACTCAATTTGAGTTTACTCGAATTCTCAAATTATGCATTTTCATCAAAAAAGTTAATTTTCAACAAAATACATGAATTTTTAAACAAATAGTTGAATTTTCAAGTAAAAAATATAAATTTTCATTCAAAAATGGAATATTAAAATTTTCAGTTATTTTTTTATTCTTTATTAATTGAAGATTCAACTGATTTGTTGGAAATTCGTCTTTTTGGTTGAATTCAATCGTTATTTATTTTAAAATGAAATGAATGGATTGGCAACCAAATAGATGAATTTTTAATCACGAAGATTGATATTTTACCAAAAAATATGATTTTTTAAAAAAATACATGAATTTTCAGCCAAATAGTTCAATTTTTGGCCAAAAAATGTAGATTTTCAATTTAAAAAGATCAATTTTATACAAAAAATGGAATAGTTAAATTTTCAGTTTCAAAAATTATTTTAAAACCCCAAAAAAACGAAAACCAATTTTCAACGAAATAATTGAATCCTCAACCAAAAAGATTAATTTTCAATCAAACTGTTTCATTTTTAACTAAAAAAAAAAAATAATTTTCTGCAAAACAGGTGAATTTTCAACCCGAAAATATGAATTTTTTAGCAAAAAATACGAATTTTCAACAAAATACATTAATGTTTATCTAAACAAGATAAATTTTCAACTAAAAATGGAATAGTTAAATTTTCAGTAAAACAATCAACTTTTAAACAAGAAAAAAAAAACAATTTTCAACGAAATAATTGAATCCTGAATCAAAAAGATTAATTTATAATCAAACCGTTTCATTTTTAACTGAAAAAAATTATTTTTCTACAAAACAGGTGAATTTCTAACCCGAAATTATGCATTTTCATCAAAAAAGTTCATTTTCAACAAAATACATGAATTTTTAAACAAACAGTTGAATTTTCAAATAAAAAATATAAATTTTCATTCAAAAATGGAATATTAAAATTTTCAGCTAACATTTTTTTATTTTTTATTAATTGAAGATTCAACTGTTTAGTTGGAAATTCGTCTTTTTGGTTGAATTCAATCGTTTTTTATTTAAAAATGAAATGAATGAATTTCCAACCAAATAGGTGAATTTTTAATCACGAAGATTAATGTTTTATTAAAAAAGGTGAATTTTCAAAAAAATACATGAATTTTCAACGAAATAGTTAAATTTTTAACCAAAAAGTGTAGATTTTCAATTAAATGAAAAATATAAATTTTCAATCAAATCTATAAATTTCAAACCAAAAATGGGATAATTATATTCTCAGTTAAAAAACTGGTTAATTTTTCCACTCTAGAGATAAATTTTCCACTAAAATTATGAATCTTCACACAAAAATTGATTTTCAACAAATTAGTTCAACTTTCAACCAATTTGTTGAATCTTTTACCAAAACGGTTGACTTTATGGACGACCTCAGAAAATGTTTGATAATTATTTGTTGTGAAAAATTCAGTTTCATAGAAAATTAAACAAAATTCATAAGATTTCTAAATATAAGGAAGATTTTAAGGCGATTTTTTAAATTTTGAATCATCTTACGAAATTTTGAGAAAAATTTGAATCAGTTAAGAAAGTATTCAGAAATTGGAGAGGTTTTCGAAAGATTAAAAATATTTTTAAACTTGGAAAGATTTCCGAAAATTTGTGAAAATTTAACGATTTTGGTAGGAAATTAACCTAATTTGGTGGAGGATTCAGCAATTTGTTGCAAATTCGTTGTTTTTTTTTGGCTGAGAGAGAAATTTTTTGTTTAAATTGTTTTCTATTAATTTTGGTTGAAAATTCAATTATTTTTTTGTAAAATTTGTCCTTTTAGCTTGAAAATTCATCAGTTTGAATAGAGATTCCATGTATGAAATTCGTCTTTTTTGGTTGAATTCAACTGTTTTTTATCTTAAATTGACACCTTTTTTTCGTTCAAATATCTACTATCACATTATTTGTTTAAAATTCATCTTCTTTGGTTGCAAAATTGATTTTTTGTTCGACCAAAATTTATTTATTTTTTACTGAAAATTGAACTATTTCAGCTGCAGATTCATCATTTTAGTTTAAAAAATCCTCTCTTTGGCTGAATGTTAAAATATTTTGTGAAAACTCATATTTAAGTATTTTCTTGCAAATTTATTTTTTTGTGTTCAAAATGATCTTTTTTAACTGAAAATGTAACTTTTCCATTTTTGATTAAAAATCGATCTTTTTTAGTTGGTAATTCGTCTTTTTTGGTAAAAAAAATAATCTTCCAGGTTTGAACTTTCCTTTTTCGGTTTTAAAAACTGCAACTCTTGGATTAGAAAATAACTTTTTGGTTAAAAAATCATATTTTCGTGTTGAAAATACAACTGTTTTACAGAAAATTCGTCTTTTGGCTTGAAAGTTTAAAAATTCAGCTTTCTTGTTTGGAAATGAACTTTTTTGTTGAAAATTCATCATTTCCAGATTAAAAGACAATTGTTTTCTAAAACATTTGACTTTTTAGCTTGAAAACTAAACTTTTCTGTTAAAAATTTAACTCCTTGGTTACAAGTTACCTACTTTGTTAAAAACTTTTTTTTTTTTGTTCAAAATTCATCTCTGGTTGAAAATTCAACTATTTTTTTGAAAATAATTTTTTTTATTACAAATTAATTTTTTTAACTGAAAGTTTTATTTTTTCACTTGAAGATTCATCATTTAAGTTACAAATTAAATTCTTGTAGAAAATTTAAATATCCTGTTGAAAAGTAATTTTTTTCTTTCTTCAAAAGTTGATTTTTCTCAAATGTAAATTAAATTATTCCATTTTTCGTTAAAAATGTATATTTTTTAATAGAACATACATCTGTTTCAATCAAAATTCATTTATTTTGTTACAAATTTGTCATTTTTGGTAGAAAATTAATCTTCTTGGTTGAAAATTAATCTTTTTATTGAAAATTTATCTTTTCGGGATTAAAATACCAATATTTTCAGAAACATTTGCTTTTTTAGCTTGAAATTCAAGTCTTTTGTGGAAAAATCACCTTTTTTTGGTAGAAAATTCATCTTTTTTTGTTCGAAATTAAACTTTCTTGGTGGAAAATGAACTTTTTTGTAAAAATTCCTTTTTTTGTTTTGAGGAATCATTATTTTAGTTAAAAATTCCTTTCTAGTTGAAAATTTAACTATTTTGTTCAAAATTATTTTTTTTCTTGGTTAAAATTTCATTTTTTTTAACTGCAAATTTAATTATTCCTTTTTTCGTATAAGATTCATCTCTTCTGTTTAAAAATTCAGCTTTCTTGTTTGGAAATTAACTTTTTTGTTGAAAATTCATCATTTCCAGATTAAAAGACAAATGTTTTCTAAAACATTTGACTTTTTAGCTTGAAAACTAAACTTTTCTGTTAAAAATTTAACTCCTTGGTTAAAAGTTAGCTACTTTGTTCAAAACTTTTTTTTTGGTTCAAAATTCATCTCTGGTTGAAAATTCAACTATTTTTTTGAAAATAATTTTTTCTTTATTACAAATTAATTTTTTTAACTGAAAGTTTTATTTTTCCACTTGAAGATTCATCATTTCAGTTACAAATTAAATTCAAAATATTGAAGAGTTCAAAATGTAACAGTTTTATTTATGTCAAATTGTAATTTTTTACAAATAAAAATGTCTAAATCTGAAATCCTCTAAACATTAAAATAATTAATTTAAGACTGTGCTATTCGAAATTAAACAATTTTAGAGGCTCAAAATAACTAAAGGAAGAATTTAAACATGTTAATTAGGAAGGTCACAAAAACCCTGAAATAAACCGAATTTAAGTTGAAACTGTTATAAATTTAAAAAATGCAAATTGAACTTTCGCGCTACGCTCGCAAGTTTGAACGCACCTAAAGCGCGCGTCTGTTAATTCTCACGATTTGCGCTTGGCCTTTGACTTGCCCCGCATTTGTGCACAGACTTTTTAAAACTAAAGGTCAAAGTATCGACAACAGTAATTTTGTGATTGTGAATTCTTTTTTGTTAAAACTCCAGCGGCTTTAACGAACACATTGTCATCACATATCTCGTGCTTCGCACTCGATTTTGTCCAAAATGCGAAATTTTCTACATTATGTTCAACATTATTACATAAAATTTGTTATTACATTTATTTTTGAACCTGGGCCTGGGATTGTTTATTCAGATATTGCAAAATAAAGTACAAATTTTATTGATCATGATTACTTTAATATTTGTTCCTTATTTTGCATTACATTTTATTATTATCTACCTTGAAAATGTATATCATTTCAATATATCTATATTATTGCATTTCGTAATATGCATTGCTATTAAGACAGACGTACTTTCATTTTCTTGTTTTTATAATTAAAAAAAGTGCACATTCCATAAAAAAAATTTGTTATTAAACATTTTACTGCAACTTGTGTCGTTTTTCCATATACATAATTCGATTATTTGCAATGTTATTTTTACTATTTTAACCAAAAATACGCATCCTAGCGTAAGATGATGCTAAGAAAAGGTGTAGATATAATTTACACGAAACATTTTGTTCAATAAAAAGTTATTGTAACAATTTGTAACAAATTGGTAGATCTTTTTCGGTTGAACAACTTTTGTCTATTCATTTTTTTTCGTCTCTTTTTTCGTTTTTCCAAAAATTTAATTTCTTTATTTTTATTCTTATTTTTTACGATAAAAAAAATCTAGTCGTCCTACCTAAAAATGATTAATAACAAATTTATAGATGCTTTTTGGGTGTACAATTTATAAAACAGATATTTGAAATATTCTTATTATCTTCTAAACATTTTTTATATGGATCATAGTATATGTAAATTTTTCAGGCACTTGCCCAGATACTTTTTCTATAAATGATTATAGTTATTTATTATTCGTTCCGAACTGGAAAGACCAAGAAACTGAACATTTCATTAAAAACTGCAACTTCCTATAATTTTTACGGGTAAAGACAATTAAGAACCGTAATAATTTGTTTGAACCATTTTTTTTGTGTTTGCTAAAATAATGATTACCTCACTTCAAGTGAAGACTTGACAAAAAGTGAAAAATTCCATAAAAAGCCGCACCTATTAGGCATTATGGTAGCAGACGATAATTATAAACAATAAGAATTTGTTTAAAAAGTATGTTTATTGAATTTTATTAAATATCGCCACACTCTGAGTGAAATGTTGACAGAAAGTTGAAATGGTTAGAAAAACCGCAGCTTTCTAGTATAATTCTAGAAGAATAATATTAAAAATAGCAATAATTTATTTTATTGAACCAATTAAACTAAATTACACTCATTAATTAGAAACTAATTGAAAACCGAAAAAGAAATTTCCTTTTAGCAGTCTGTAATCGGTGTGACCTGTATCATTTATTTAAATATGTGATTTTGTCCGAGTATGATTAAGTTAATTTGAGATTTTATATAGTGATACGATAGCAAGTTATGGATAAAACATTCAAGAAAATTGTATGATCTCATTTTATTGTATTTTATCAGCATTTATTACTTTGTTTGCTTCATTATAAAATTAGATTTATTTGGAATATCTATAGTTAAAAATAATATAATTTTGAAAGCTTTTCAAAATATGTAGTTCAATTGTTTATTGAGGGCTGTTTAATGTTTATAATAGAACACGATAATAATTCAAGGAAGGAATTGAATTTTTAATCGAAAAGTTGATTTTTTAACCAAGAAGATTAATTTCAAAGAAAAAAGATCAATGATCACCAAAATACATGAATTTTCAACCAAGTACTTGAATTTTCATCAAAAAAGGGTATAGCTTAATTTTTGACGAATTAGTTGATTTCTTCACCAAAAATATGACATTTTAACAAAATAGTTTTAGTTTCAAAATAATAATCCATTCACTACTAATATTTCATCATGCAAGAGATGTAGTGAATTTTTTCATACAAAATTAATTTTCCAATTTTCTATCAAAAAGATTCATTTTCAAGCATGAATCTTAATTTTCTGCCAAAAATGGAAATTGAAAAAAATACACGAATTTTTAGTCAAGAAACAAATATTTTTACCAAAAATAAAATAGTTAAATTTTCAATTAGAATCAAATTATTTTTCGAAAAAAAAGAGCTTCAATGAAGTTCTTCAATTTTCAACCATGTTTTTTAATTTTTAATTAGCAAAGATACATTTTCAACTGAGAATGGAATAGTTAAATTTTCGTTAAAAAAATTGATTCTTAATAAAAAAAAGGAATTTCTAACAATATAGTTGAATTTAAAACCAAAAAGGCAAATTTTCAACAAAATAAATTAATTTAAAAAAATGACTTTTAATCAAAACTGTTGAATTTCCTACAAAGTAGATTAATTTTGCACCCAATCAACAAATAAAAGTTAGTTTTTACCGAAGAAGACAAATTTTAAACAAAATTCATACATTTTTAACTAAAAAAGATCAACTTTTAATAAAAAATAGAACAGCTAAATTTAAAGTTAAGAAAATTAATTTTCACCAAATGAAAGTAAAAAAATCTTGAGCAAAACAGTTGAATCTATTTGAATGACCAATTGCCAATAATCGTGAAACTTGGTTATAATTTGGATATATTGTTGAAAAATATGTTGAAAGTAATATTTAATGATAGAATTCATTTATTTTTACCATTTTCCAATGTCAAAAGTAATTTTAATTAATTCTAATTGCATAAAAAGCAAGAAAATTGGCGTCATGATTACTGGGGCATAGGTCACGATTACTGGGATGTTCACCTTATCACCGTTTGAAATAGGATAAACCTGGATTAATTCTTCACCAAATAGTTGCATTTTCTACCAAAAACATGATTTTTCAACAAAGCGGATTTATTTTCTACAGAAAGAGATGAATTTTCAATTAATACGTGAATTCTTAACTGAAAAAGATCAATTTTCAATTAAAAATGAATTAGCTAATTTTCCAGTTAAGAAATTAATATTTAACAAAAAAAAGCAAAAAATATTTAACAAAATAGTTGAGAACTATTTGGATTACCTATTTATATACCTCCTAATTACTTGCATTACCACATATTACAATTGGATTATTCGGATTACCTGAATTACTCTGAATTATTTGCATTACAACTGTATTACTCTCGACTACGAATTTCTACAACAAAAATAATTTTCAATTGAAAAGTTGAATTTTTAACCAAAGAAGAGGAAATTTTAAACTAAGAAAATTAGTTTGCAACCAAAAAAGACGAATTTTTAATTTAAAAGAATTAATTTTTGACCAAAAATGGAAAAATTACATTTTCAGTTTAAAAAAATTTATTTCAAGCAAAAAGAAAAAGTTTCAACGAAGCAGTTGAATTCTCAGCCGATGAAAGTCAATTTAATTTTGAAAACTAAAATATAAATTTTCAACAAAAAATTAATTTTTTACTAAAAGAGATTATTTTTAAAAACAAGAAGACGTTTCTTCAACGAAGAAGATTAATTTTCTATAAAAACAGACAAATTTTGAAAAAAATAGTCAATTTTTCAACAAAAGAGATAAATTTTGAATAACAAAAAATAATTTTTAATCAAAAAGTTGCATTTTTAATTAAAAAGGAAAAAATTGTAAACCAGGAAGATTAGTTTTCTACCAATTAAAGACGAATTCTCAAAAATTTGAAAAAATAAATTTTTATCAAAATAGTTAAATTTTCAAGAAAATAGTTGAATTTTCAAGCAAAGATTTGAATTTTTAACCAAATGGTTGTATTTTCAACCTACAAGGATTATTTGAAAAAAAATTAAATAGTTGATATTTAAAAAAAGACGACTTTTCTACCATAAAAGACGAATTTTCAACTAAAAAAGATCAATTTTCAACAAAAAATGGAAAAGTTAAATGATCAGTCAAAAAAATTGATTTTAAACAGATAAAAATAATTTTCAAAAAATAATTCAATTTTAAACCAATTAGATGAACCTTCAACAACAACAAAATAATTTTTTAACAAAGTAGTTTAACTTTTACCCTAGTGTTTGAATTTTCAATTGAAAATATAAATTTTCAACAAAATAAGTTAAATTTTCAATTACCAAAATTAATTTTCAACCAAAAAAATCCGAATTTTCAACAAATAATGCAATACTGCAATCAAAAGAGACTTTAATTTAAAAGAAAAAACAGTTCAATTAAAAACAAAACAAAAAAAGAATTCAAAGAAAAAAGTTAAATTTTCATAATTTATATATTGTTTTCTTTCCAGGGAGTAAAACCGACGACAAAACGAAAACCCTCAACACTTCCTACCAAAAAAGGATACCATCTCAACAATTCCATATGGATTTCATTCTATCAGCAGGAGACACGAACCTACAGTAAATAATCATTAAGTAAAAACATACATTTATAAGTGAAATAATAATTTGAATAATTATTCATAACGCGAAGTGTATTTTAACAGCTAATCAGATCTCAGCTGAAAATTCCTGTACAGAAACCTCGGAGAATCATGGACATGTCCCTCGGCATGGACCTGCACCAACTGCTAAATAACTTTTGTGGCCAGGAGAGTTTTTTTTCATTAAATCGAATTTCTTAATTTTTCTCGCAAACAACTACAGAGACAAAAAAATATTAAGATGAGAGTGTGCATGTCAAAAAAATTCCTGTGCAAAATACCTCTCTTGCTCTTTAGCGGTACCTTGAATCGTTTGCGAGGAAAATTACAAAATTATATTTTTAGGAAAAAAATTTTGCTGGCCTCAAAAGAGGTTTGGCCCGCATAAAGCTGAAATGATATCTTTCTTATATAAGCAGGCTAAATCAGTTTTTAGCCGAAAGATTTTTTTGGTCAAAATATAGTTAAGTTTATATTTGTGTTAACAATATAAATTATAGGAAGACTATATGTGAGCGAAGTTTCTGCGTAAAAAATTGTCTATATAATGTATTCAGTGAATCGTATGTGTTGACATTAACTTCACTCATATTTTCTTACTATTTATATTGTCAGAACAAATATGGACTACATATTTTATATTGAAATTCATGAACAGAAAAATGTTATTCCTTGATAATTTCAGTTATAGTAACTGAAAATTACTAAACCGTAACAGAATTTTTTGAAAGATGTGTCGCAAGCTTTGTGCAGTTACCGTTGCTGAAATTTCTGTCCCCGTTCAGGGAAATTTGGAAACGGTTTCTGAATAAAGCTTTTGTGACGCGTCTCTGAAAATTCCTACTAAAATTTCTAGCAGTGTACCATCCGCTCTTAATGTAACAATCAAATTACAAATTTAATTTGTTAAAATTACGCGAATTGCTGTTTAATTCTATTTCAAACTGTTTTGCCATAATGATTTACACGTAACCGTTAAAATAAGCCATTTCAAATTTAATTACGTGCCGCACCTGCGCATTCTTACTGTTGCAAGTAGTCACGAAAATACTACTTAGCGTGACAAGTACTTTCTTTTCGTAAGGACATATTGTCAATTACTTTCTTCTTATGATTGGTCATGCCTGGTCAAATTTCATTCCAAACACTCCTCGTGTCCCTCATTTCATTGGAGGAAGCAGTAGTGGAGGAGGTGGAGGAGGTGGAGGAGGTAGAGGAGATAAAGTCCGTAGAAGCATAAATAATCAAGTGCTTAGACCGGAAGTAGATATGTATCATTTGGATATGAGAATCGGCATGACTCTTACAAAGCCGAAAGGCGGTGATTACGAGCCGCATAGTTGTACACTTTATGGTCCCTATATGTATGGTGCTCCTTATATTCCAGATAAGAATTATGGATCTACTTACAACTATTATGTCAAGGCTGTTTTTGGAACTTACA
This sequence comes from Andricus grossulariae, assembly GCA_011634705.1. Lineage (NCBI taxonomy): Eukaryota > Metazoa > Arthropoda > Insecta > Hymenoptera > Cynipidae > Andricus > Andricus grossulariae. The sequence goes on along the minus strand of JAABKJ010075445.1, from coordinate 204,497,520 downwards.
ACGAAATTATCTGGAAATGCGTAATATATGTGCAAATAGATAAAGAGGATGGAAGTAAATACGTTTTGGGAGTTAAGATTCCACCTAAGCCGTCAGAACCTTGGAGAGAAGGTAAATGAATATGGAATAAGTTTTTGGTGTACTTGAAACCCAAAGAGAGAATTTTAAGAGCTAAGCTTGCACCTACTCTCTTGAAACGGGCCAGCGAAATCTTATTGATTCCCTGTAAAATCTCACTGCTTAAAGCAGCTCGTAGTGTCTCACTGACAATCATTGAGATTCACTGATTACTAAATATCAAAATCATCTCGTCGTATGCATTGTTGTTCATCAGCTAGTTAGGTATGACACTTATCATTCATTATTTTTGTAGTAAATATTACAAAATTATTCATCAAAAACCGCACTTTACATTTGCAACAATAAGGGCCGATTTCCCCAAATCTGATTAGGATGTTGTTTTGTTTTGGAATTGTCTTACCTTCGGTGGCTTGACAACTGAATTAAATTCTGATTTTCTTAGGCAGACCTGAAAATAAAACACTCAAAAATATTTGAAAATGCGCTAAAGTTCAAGGATAAAAAAGATGTTTCTGAAAAAAAGCCTTTTGGAGGCATAAAACCCCATTTATTGCAAGACTAAGAAAAAACCTATTTAGTTAAACATTCGGAATTGAGACAAGAAGAGATCTGAATTGAGAACCCGAGATCCCGGCGTTGGCGTCGCACACGTGGTCGCTTTGATGCGACTCGCTAGGGAGTCTCCGATCGCCTTGAGTCAATCGGAATCCCGCTTTCACAAATGGGAAGGGGATCAAGTATTAATCGGTTCGCGGAGGAACCTCCAATCGAACTTTTCTACCACGGATAGGGGTCCTCCTCAGTGTCTTCGCCAACCTCTCTGTCCCTCCCTTCACCTGTCTATCAGCTTCCTCTCTGTGTGGACTTTCCGTTTCGTTGCAGAAGGTGAGGTGATTGCGGGTGAAGTGAAACACTACGTAATCCCACAAACACGATATTTACACACTTCACAAGCGAACACTTTTATAGTTCGAAAGGAAGATAATAATTCGAAAACAAAGGCAATCAATGGTAAATTAAAAAACAAGATTCTGAATAGTATAATAAGAAGTTAGCTTTTCGACGTAAAATTAGAGACATCTGCTCTGTTTGAAATCACTAAGAAAACTGGAAGAACATTCTCAGAGATACTACAGTTTAACGACTTAAGAAAATGGAAAGAAAGACCTTCAATTTTCAAAACGGCTGCGGTAGTGAAACTGAATTACAACATGGGGCCCGGTCTCTGGGTCACTCCACCCTCGGCTCCATCGCGAGGCGACCATAGCCACCACGTGCTTTCAGATTCTTTCCTCTTCACAGCAGGCAAATATATTTTCGGAAGGTTTGCTACGTCGGGTCTCAGATTGACCGCATTGATATTACCAGCTATATGACACATTTCAATCACCAGACGTTTACGGTAGTGACATTCATGCACAAGAATTTTCGCGTTTTCGAAATCGAAAAAATGATCTTTTTCAACACTGTGTCTAGTAAGCATTGTCTGTTTTTCATGGATCTTATTCATGAACCTTTCGTGTTCTTCAACCCTTATTCCTAGCGGTCGTTTATTTTCACCGAAATAAACATATGGAATGCTAATGAATGACCTAATTTCCGCGTTTTGAGCTATTTCATCAATTCTACGCTGTTCATTTTTTGCCAAAATATTCAATCTGAGATTGATATACTCTCCAACAGAATGTTGCGGGTACAAATTCTCATTGAGAGTGTTTTCCACTAGTCGCTAGTTATTTTCATCAAATTGTTTATCGGAGAGGGAATGGCTCTGTCGACCATATTGAAAACTACGCTTTTTTTGTATTTGTGTGGGTGATTAGATAGAATCTGAATTAAGGCATCTGCCAGACCACGTTGATTTACCGAACTAATTGCAATTTATTTCTTGGCTGTTGTTTCTGTGAAAAGTGACATCTAGAAAATTTGTTGCCCTAATATGTTCCTTCTTTTCTATAAAAACTACAAGAATCTACAGGAATTTACAGGTTTTACAAATAAAAGGTTGTTCTTTTTCGACCTAGGATGACAAATATTTCGAACAGTACAACAAAACAATTTGAAATCAAGATATCTGAATGATTATACCTATTACGAAAAAATCTGACCACTGCGCAGGTATATTCTCATCGCGCACTGCGCGCTCGACTCGCAAGTTTGAGCGCGTCCAGGACGCCCGTCTGTTGGTTCTCACGATTTGCGCTTCATAATGAATTTACCTCGCTCTACGTGCTTGATCTTTGTGCTTGCCCCACATTTTTGCACAGACCTTTTAAAAATCAAACGTCAGAGCATCGACAACTACAATTTCGTGATTGTGAATTCTCTTTCGTTGAAGCTCCTCCGGCTTTAACGAAAACATGCTCAATAAGTTTCTGGTGCGTTGCACTTGATTTTATCCAAAAGGGGAACTCTTCTACATTATATTTAACACAATTATATCAAATGTATATTACATTCATTTCTGTACCTCGTATTGGAAGTGCTTATTTAGATAATGCAAAATAAGGTGTACATCTTATTGATTATGATTACTTTAATATGTGTTGCTTTTTATGCATCGAATTTTATTCTTAGCTACCCTGAAAATTCATTGTCTTCTTTTTATTATTAAAAAAGTGCGCTTCCTGTAGGACAGACAATTTTGTTGTTAAACATTTTATTGCAACTTCTGTCGTTCTCTCATGAATTCAATTTGTTTATTTTCAATTTCATTGTTTACGATTTAAACAAAAAATTCGCATCCGAAAGTAAAGTGGTTCTAGAAAAATATGTAGATATAATTTAGGCAAAAAATTGTATCATATAGAATGTTATTGTAGCTTGTGACGTTCTTTCAAAAATGAATTTTTTTATTGTTATTCTCATTTTTCACGATTAATAGAAAAGCTTCTTTTCATATCTGAAAATAATTAGTACCAAATTTTCAGATGATTTTTGGGTAAAAAACTTTTTTTTATGAATTTTCTTCGTACCTTCTATTGTTTTTCAAATAAAAAATATTTTCTATGTTAGTTTTTACGAACAAAATAAAAATTGCCCGTCCTATCAAAAAATTATTTGTGACGAGTTTATAGCTCTTTTTTGGGTGAGCAAATTTTGTTTATTTCTTTCTTTCAAAGCTTCTGGTTGAAAATTTAACTATTTTGTTGAAAATTCGTTTTGTTTGGCTGAAATATTAACTATTTAATTTTGCGCTGAGAATGCAAGTATTTGTTGAAAATTCAACTGTTTTTGGTTAAGGTTTGATTTTTTGTTTCAAAGTTCGAATATTTGGTTGAAAATTCATTATTGTAGGTAGGAAATTCAACTATTTTTTTAAACATTTGTCAATGTGGACAGGAAATTCAGTATTGTGGATTGATATAATTCAATTTTTTGTTGAATATAAACAAATTAAATTAATTTTTTAAACTAGAAAGTTTACTTTTCCATTTCTGGTTGAAATTGATCTTTTTTATTTTGAAATTCATCTATTTGGACGAAAATTTATCATTTTTATGTTAACTCAAGTATTTAGTTGAAAATTCATGTATTTTGTTGAAAAATCGTTTTTTTTTGTTGAAAATTCAATTACTTGATTGAAAATTAAACTCCTTTATTAAAAATTCATTTTTTTCTGAAGATTAGATTTTTTCAAATTAAATTTTACAACAACAAATTTACGTGCTTCGTTGAAAATTCGTTTTTTTATTGCAAATTAATTTTTTTAACTGATAATTTAAGCAATATAGTTGAAAATTCATCACTTTGGTATAAAATTCTATTTTCATGAAAATTCGTTTTTGTATTGTTGTAAAATTAATTTTTTAAACTGGATGTTCAACTATTACATTTTTGGTTAAAAATTCACCTAGTTGCTTGAAAATTTATCTTTTTTATTTAAAAATTCAAGTATTTGGTTCGAAAATTTGTCTTTTTTTGTAGAAAATTAATGATTTTGGTTGAAAATTAAATTACTTGATTAAAACTTGAACTTCTTTGTTAAAAATTCATTTTTTTCAAGATTCGATTTTGTTTAAATTAATTTTTTGTAACTAAAAATTTAAGTACTTTGTTGAAAATTCCTTTTTTTTGTTACAAATTAATTTTTTTTTAATTGATAATTTAAGCAATTTAGTTGAATATTCCACAATTTTATTCAAAAATGTATTCATCTCTTCCGCGGTTGAAAATTCAACTTTTTTATTAAAAAATTCAAGTATTTCGTTGAAAACTCGTCTTTTTTTGGTAGAAAATTAATGATTTTGGTTGAAAATTAAATTACTTGATTAAAACTTGAACTTCTTTGTTAAAAATTCATTTTTTATTGAGAGATTTGAAAAAATGTTCATGAGGCTGTGCAGAATTTCTTAGAATTTCTGAAGATATAAAACGATTTTACGGGATCTATAAGGTTTTGGGATACTTTAAAAGAATCCATGGAAGTTTCAATCACTTTCAATAATTTGAAAGTATTTCAAAGTACTGTAAGGATTTTGGGGTAGTTTCAAAAATAACAAGAAATTTTCACGTGCGTAAAAAATTGTTAGAGGATTTCAAAAGATTGTGAATCATTTAAAATATCTTAGTGTATTTTTTAAAGATTTTAATAATTGGAAGTGAAGTTCCGAACCCTCTCTCGCTCTTGTGAGAGATTTAGAAAATTTCAAGATAATTACAAGGATTTAAATGATTTTGTGAAATATAAAAAAATGTTCATGGCATTGTAAATAATTTCAGAAGATACCGAACAACTTGAAATATGATTTCATGTAATTTTAAGAGCTCTTCAGGTACTTTAATATATTCTCCAAGATTGAATTTCTATTAATTGATTCGGTATTTTTTGAGTTTTATTGATTTTGTTTTAATTCTCTTGAATCTTTTAAATAAAATTTAAGTCTTCTCAATTCAAAAAGGTCGATTGTTCGCAAAAATTAGGCGGCGGCATTCCTTAAAATAATAAATGAAATATTAATAAATTTGGATTTAAAATTGTTTTTTATCAATTCTAAAAGATTCTAAATTAAAAATTTTACAAGATTAGAATTTTGCTCTTTATATAATAATGTCAGGGGAAATAAAAATCTAGCAAAAAAAAAAAAAAATCATGGATAAGTGAAGATATTTTGAGATTAAAGCCTTGGGGCCATGCTGAAGAAATTATTGCAACTCGTGAATTTGCATTTCCTACGTTAAGCCACATTGCAAATACTGCAACACCGTCATGGTGTAACCGAGCTTTTGCGAATAACTTGAAATTTGTTGGATAAAAATCATATGCATCAAGAGAAAATTTCTTACGTACCAAACTGTGATTTTTATCAGAAAATGACATCACAAATTACAAACCATATTGAAATGTATCAATTTATTAAAAAAATTCCATACAATTTTTTGGTCCATCGAAATGTATTTCATAAATGTTCAAAAATTTCGATTCCAATATCCATACGAACAGAAGATATTATCTAATCAAACTAAGATTTTCAAGGGCTTACTACTCGTATTTTCTGATTGAAATGTAATAGTTTGTCATTGTTTGGAGAAGTAAATTTTTCAAAAAACATTATGTAATTATCTAAACAATTACTGTGTGTAATGTGTAAGGCTTTATATAAATATAATTCATTTTATGTTTAAATTATATTATATATTATTTCATCCTTTCCTTTTGAATATTAGAATATTTATAATAAAGTAATTTATTTTATAATTATCATTAGAAAATTTAACAAATAAATAACATAATTTATATTTCTAATTTAAGAAATAATTTATATAATTTCAACAAAAAGGAAAATAAAAAATAACCTAAAATATATCATATCCTTCAGGTCGTTATAGTGGGCAATGATATTAAAGGGGAAATAAATACATTCTTTAAAGATTATTAAATATAATATGAAATAATTCTAAAAAGAATTGTTAGACATATGCAAATTAGGCGCGCGCTTAAGCGCGCGCATATTATAGTCTAGTAAATTTTAAGTTTGAAAAAAGATAAGGGTCTTCGGTTACGAAAGACAGAGAAAGAGATTGAAAAATATTGAAATTCGTAATAGGTAGATAGATAGACTAAGGTATATAAAAAGATAACACTCCTCGGTCACAAAACGTAGAGAACATTATTAGAAAATTAAAATTAACGTTAGAAAATTATTGAGTTTGGGGTTTGGAAAATATATCATTTTAGGTGATATTTTTTCAATCTTTCATGGAGGGTACGTGGTCAAACCCATTTCTTACGTGAAACATTTTTTAGGCTGCAAATCACTAAAAACAAATGGAAGATTTCATCTTTTTTGATTGAGAATTCAACTAATTAGTTGAATGTTAAAAGTTGAACTACTTTGTTGAAGATTCATTTTTTTTTAAATTCACCACTTTGATTGAAAATTTAACTTTTTTGTTTTGAAAATTCGTTTGTTTTATCAAACTGAAACTATTCCATTTTTGGTTGGAATTTCATCCTTTATAAGTTAAAAACACTATCTGGTAGGAAATTCGGTTTTTCGGTTAGAAAAGAATTATTTTTTGTTGAAAATTGATGTTTCAAGATTCACCACTTCGGTTAAAAATGTAAGTTTTTTGTATGAAATTTTTGCTTGCTTTTATAAAGATAATTTTTTTGAAATAAAAATTTACCTATTCTATTTTTTTTTTTAAAGTATCCTTTATAAATGATGAACAGGGGAGGACCTAGGACCGACCCCTGCGGGACTCCGGAGGTTGGATGAAAAGCATCTGATGTGTGGCCTTTATACTGCACAAAATGATCTCGAGTTTGGAGAAAAGAACGTAGAAGCCTGCAAAGACTCGGAGGCAGGTCCAATCCGTCTAGTTTCTGCATAAGTATAGTAGATATATTTCCTGTAAATCCGTGCTGCGAGCGAGAGAGTGAAGAAGTAAGATCGTAAGTAATTTGCGACAGTACAGATTTCTCTAAGATTTTCGCAAAGTTGGAGATAACTGCAATTAGTCGATATTTAAAAATATCAGCTTTATCACCACCTTTCAAAACCTTTCAAAACCTTTCAAAACAGGAACAACCTTGGCCGTTTTCCATGTCTGCGGAAAAATCCCAGTTTCAATAGCTAAATTAAAAATGTGACATAACGGTTTTGCTGATACTACACGAAAATCTTTTAATATGAAGACAGGCACAAGATCAGTTCCCGCTGTTCTCTTTGAAGGTAGAGCTTTCATTGCTTTGGTAACCTGATCAACTGTTCATCTGTAGTTATCCCTACTTAAATACTGATTTCCAAACTTTGGTTCGGATTGCATCTGATTATTCGGTGGTTTATATACATTATTAAATCGAGTAGCAAATGCCGTTACAATATCAAAAATATTCATTAATGCAGTCCCATTATAATACATTGTTTTAGGAAGTCTGGTAACTCCTTTTGCTTTGTTGACATAGTTCCAGAATGACGACGGATTGAATCTGAGCTCCGCCTCTCTACTTCGATCATAATCGAACAGCGCCTGCCTGATTCGTTGATTAATGCTCGTTTTGAGTATGCAATACTGTTCATGATATAACTCAGAGGGATAATCCCCTGATTCCCCCCCCCAATATTTATGTTTCAACCTTATATCACGAATTGCATCTCCTGAAAACCAGGGAGGGTAGGCTCTACTACTAGTTTTACTTGAGAAACGTGGAATATTTGTATCCATAATTGCTAAGAATTTATTGCAGAAGACATAACAGGCTTTATCAACCTCAGATTTATACTATTCTACAAAAGACCAGTTCTGATTACTAAGATCTACATATAAATCTGAGTAGTTACCCAGTTTGAAGTTGAAACGTGAGACACTATTAAGATTTTTAGTAATTCCATTGCTTTTGAAAATTCAACAATTTTGTGAAAAATTGATACTTTTTGGTTGAAAAATTCAACTATATTTTGTTGAAAATTCAACTCATCTCTTACCAGACACTCTTTTTTGCTTGAGGATTCGACTATTTTGTTTACAAATTTTGGTAAACCCCCTTTTTCAAGAAATAATTTTTTGTTGGAGATTTATATTTTTATTTGAAAATTCATCTCTTTGGTTCAAAGTTGAACACTGTTTGGTTGAAAATGTAACTATTTTGTTGAAAATTAATTTTTGTGCTAAACATTCATAACTTTTTGTTTAGAATTTAACTATTTGATTCAAAATTGACTATTTGGTTAACAATTCAACTATTTGGTGAAGAATAAACTTTTTTGTTAAAAAATCATCTTTTCAGGATGAAAATTCAACTGCTATGTAGATCATTTGTCTCTTTGGCTCAGAAATTCAAATATTTGGTTAACAATTGATGTACTTTGTTAAAAATTTATCTTTTTTTGTAGAGAATTAATTTTCCAGATGGAAAATTAACATTTTTTGTTGAAAATGGACCTTTTTTTCGTTGAAAGTTGAACTACTTTATTAAAAATTCTGTTTTTATGTTCAAATTCGTTTTTTAAGATTTTTATTTTTTGGTTAAATACAACTAGTTAAAAATTAATTCGTATGTGTTGAAAATTATTTTTTTAACTGGAAATGTAACGATTCCATTGTTAGTTGAAAATTCAAGTATTTCGTTTAAAATACATCTTTTTGGATTGGAAATTCATATATTTGAGGATTCAACTATTTTGTTGAAAATTATTTTTGTTTTGTTTAATTCAACTCGTTCAAAATTCGTCTTTTGGTAGAAAATTCACCTTTTACGGTAGAAAAGTCATCTTTCTTGGTTGAAAATTCAACTTTGCGAGTTGAAAATTCTACTATATTGTAAAAAATTCGTCTTTTGGACTGGAAAATTGAACTGTTTTTGGTTATAATTTAATGTTTTTTGTTTGGAAATTCGCATCTTTGTAGGTTAAAAATTAAACGATTTTGATTTATCATTTAGAAACTTTTATAGAAGTTTTGAAAAGATTCAAAAATAATTTAAAACTTAGAAAAGATTTCAACCATTTTTTTCAATGTAGATTTTTGAATATGTCCAAAAGAAGAAGCTTTTTAAGAATTTTGAAAGGTGTCAAATAAACTACGATTTTCGGACAGCGGCCTCCGTTGCACAATCGAGGCCTGAAATTGTTCTCCAAGACTTCGAGAAACGTACTATATTCGCGATCGAATGGGATTAACCGCGGTCCTACTGGGAGCCGATGTCATTTTTTAGATGGCAGTTGCTCCCAGTGCAACCCTGCGGTGGTTGTTAACCTTTAGTTTTTATATACATCACAACGATGACTACCATAATTTATGATTTTTGTTAATTACGGTACTTGCCGGAAGCCTGTCTCAGCCAAAGTGCGGCCTGCCTGTATGTCTCGACTGGCACGGTGATGGTTTGGCGGCGCATCGAAACTTTTGCGAGAGTACAGTCGAGATCTGTACCCACAATCTTGCAAACTATGTACATGCACACACACTACGCCATGAAACGGTCGCAGAAGTGATCACGGCAATGTTGCACACGAAGCCTACCACTTGCCTCTGTATTCTTATTCCAGGGTGCCACATTTCAAAGTTTGTGTGATACAGTGAGCGTCGGACCGGGGAGCAAGGAAGAGTGCAATGTTGCCGCACTGCCGCTTCTCAGTCCATCGTGAACGAGAAATTGCGTCCAATTTGTTGTTTCGATTTAATTTTTCGCGAAAACAATGCGGGTAAAATGATCTTTTATTCGCTCATAATATTCATGATATTATTCTTTACTCTTAAATAGTTTTTCATGCAATTCTGTAATACCATTCAATCCCTACAGGAGTTTATTTACTTTTACTTTTCTTTTTTTGGTGTAAGGTATAGGCCGAACGTGAACAAATTACTGACTTTGATAATCACCATTTTGGTTTCCAATCGGGCGATGGAATTTTAGCTTTACAGTTGGATAGATCTCGGTTTCCTTCTTAAGCTGTTTGAATAAAAAAAATGTAATTTCTTTATTTTTAGTCTTATTCTTCACGATTAAAAGAAGATCTGCTCGTCCTATCTAGAAACGATCAATAACAAATTTTTAGATCCTTTTTGGCTGAAATACAAATACAAAAACCGTGCGTTGGAAAAAAAAAAGATTGATAACACATATATAGATCTCATTTGGGTATACACATTTCGTTAATGAACCTTTTTCGTACGTTGCTTCGTTTGTCCAAAAAATTTTTATTCTTCATTTCTCATGTTGTTTTTTGAGAATAAAATGAAAACCACGCATTCTAAACTAAGAGATACAAAAAAAATGTTAGGAAGAACAATTGTTCATCTCAAAAAGTTCTAAAGACTCACTTCAGACCATTTTTTTATTAGATATTTTGTTTCAATCGTGATTTTTTTTCAAATAAGAAACTACATTTTGCAGCAAAACTATAAGATACGGTAAAAAATGTTGAGAAGTAAAGTCGTTTATTTCAAAATAGTCTACAAATTCAGCTCAGACCATTGTTTTCATCAAACGCATGCTTTTCGTTTCAATCGTGAAAAATGTTATTGAGAATAAAAAATTCCATTTTGGAGCAAAATAATATGAGATGAGAGAAAAATGTCAAAAAGTAATATATTTTTCGTTTCAAAAAATTCTATAAATTTACTTTCGTCCATTTTTCTTATAAAAAACATATTACATTCTCATCTTAATGGGAAAAACGGGTTTTACGAAGGTGTCTGTCTGTCTATCCGTCTCTCTGTCCGTCTGTCTGTCTGTCTGTAGTCTGTAGTATCCTGTAGGCACGATAACTTTCGAAAGATTGATCAGATTATATTGTGCTTTGAAACACTTTTTGAAGGCCCAAAAACAGAAAACGAGTTCGTTAACTAGCTATTTTAGATCAAAATTCAAAAAGTAAGCACATATGGAAAATTTTTGAGACGACTTTTTTTCCAAATTTTATAATTCTATGTGCGGTTGTTAGTAGCACTCCAAGAGACAAACAATTTATCGGAGTGAAATTTTTCGATAAAATGAAAATTATCAAAGTTATAGCATTTTCAAAATCCCCAAAAAAACAAACGAAAATTGATACTGTAAGCCGAAAAACGCATGATATAAAAAAAAGTCATGTAGAGAAAAATGTTTTTTTTTCGATAGCGCTGCAAGATTATCATAACCGCTTATCGAATTTTCTCGAAAAATCAAAAATTCAAATTTTAATTGCACAAAAAATAATTAAAAATTAAAAATTTCATTTTGCGGTCAAGCTATGCAAGATACAAAAGAAGATAAAGATACAAAAATCGTGCACCCAAAGAAGATCCACAAATTTGTCAGGTATCACTTTTTGATAGGAAGCGCAGTTTTTGTTTTATTCGTGAAAAATGACATTAAAAAAAAAATTCAATGTTTTGGAAGACGACACAAGGAAAGAAAAAAAAATAATAGGCAAACTTTTTCACTCAAAGAGGGCGACATGTTGGTGCAATTATAGGCATGAATATTTCGACAAAATAAATTATGATACTTTGAATATAAACGATACTATCATATTTATAAATAACGCATTAGAATATATTGATAAATCATCAAAATATATTGCTTCTGCACTTTTAGGTTATGTCATTTAGTGTTGTGAAAAAATGTAATTTTTGTACAATGACATTTGCGGGTACGTTCACGGCCACTTTTGTAAATCAGTTCATCAAAATACTATACCGCTAAATCCTTAAAAAAATAATGCCTGTAATTTTGAAAATCATATTTCCACCCGATACTCAGTTAACGAAATCAAAAGCATTAAACAATTATCAGCATTCACACGTTTAAATAATTCGGGAAAACAGTAGCGTACGGAAGTACATCGCTAAATAATTAAAATATACCTACATATAATTTTGAAAATTGAATTCAGGTAATCGTTTCACAGCATCGCGAACCCTAAAATGAATTATTTAATTTTAATGAAGGTATTTAAAATTTGAAAAAAACTTTTATTAGACAAATTATAGCCAATATTCAATTACATAACCTGAGAGTACATAATAAATTCATGTCACTCAATTAAAAACAATTAATGTTCGAATATTTTTCTAATCAATTTATAGTGATTTGAATTTAAAATTTTTATTCTTTTTGAATTCGAGGAAATTATCGATTGATTTTGATGTTTTGAAGTGAGTTTCAAAGCTTTTTTTTCCTCTAATAAAAATCACGGCATTTCGAGGACTTTTTGACACGTTCTAGAGATTAATTTAATGGGTTTCACTGAATTTTATAATAATTTTCGATCATTTTTCTAATTAATATACTCATAATAAATCAAGACCTCCACAGTATTTCAGGAACTCCTTCTCTTTTTACATTTTTGAGAATATCTCAGAGAGGTCCACTTAAAGCACTCAATATTCCCAACAGTTAACTTAGAAAAAAAAGACGTTATTGTAAACTGACCCTTGACACATTGTTACGATTTATTTTCAAAATCAGTCGCGGGCGTGCTTGAGAATAGGAAGGTTGGGTCTCCCAGAATTAGGGAAAGAAACAAAATATAAAATGCTAAAGTTTGATTATTTGTAACAGTATAACCTGAAAATCGGAAAGAAAATAGAAAATGTTGGAGTCTACTTTGCTAGATAAGTAGATTATAATACATCGTATTAATTTAACTATCTATATTCTAACCGCATCAGTCACTTGACTTAGTCCGTGGCTATGATGGAAAACCGGGTTCTTCTTAACCCGAGAACAAGTTTTTTTAAAAAATAACAATATATATAATAATAATTCAAAAAATTAATAACAAATAATGTCTAATATTATTTTCTTTGAAATATTCCAACAATTTTCAATTTATATATTTTAAAAATGTTAAAATTGCATTTCTGAAAATTCGAATTCGGATAATCATTTCACAACATCACAGACATTGATAGAAATTAAGTAATTGGAATAGAGGTACTTTATATGTAAATAAACTTTTATTATACAAATTATAGCCAATAGGCAATTACATAACCTTGAAGTAAATAATCAATTCATGTACATAATTCCAAAGAATTGAAATTCAAGCTTTATGTGATTAATTAGTATGAAAAAAATTTCATCAGCTAATAATTAAGAAATCAGTTCAAATACGTATTAAAAACGTAATAAAAATGTTTGTATTCAATGTATTCAACGTGTTTAAAAGTATGTAACTGGAATACGGTTATTTTAAATATAAATAAACTTCTATTATACAAATTATAGAATAAAGGATAGTTTGTAGGAACTAATTATAAGACAAATTCTCTAAAATATGGATGTTGTAAGTAAGGAAATTTTTTAGGGCTAGCAGGCCGAAAAATAAACGTTTATTTATCAATTACATAACCTTAAAATAAATAATCAATTTATGTTACTTAATAGACAAAAATTGAAATTCAATCTTCATGTAATTCATTACGGTTAAGAATATTATTCAGCTGATAATTAATTAATCAGTTCACAAAATCAGAAGCATTAAACTATCACTTTCATTAAAACATTCAAATAATTTTTACATTATATTCTTTTTTAAATTTGAATCTTCATTTCTAACAATTGGAATTATAATAATAACCTTTTAAATTAATTCCAGAAAATGTAAGTTTTAATAGAATCAGCTAATAATTAATTAATCAGTTCACAGTATAAAAAGCATTGAACAATTATTTTCCTTGAAACATTCAAGTAATTTTTACATTATATATATATATGTCTTTGGTTTCAAATTCCATTTCAATACATTTAATGTTTAATTCAATAGTAACCTTTAAATCTAATTTAATATATATAAATATATATATTTCCGAGGCGCTCCCGAAATTCTTTCGCCAATGGCGTAATTATTGATATTTTTTCATGAAACTTGGTAAAAATATAACTCAAATGTTGCTCTTTTACGTGGAAATTGTTTGAATAAATTTACATTAACCATAACGCTGGAAAAATTCAGAAATATATGCCTTTTTTCATCGAATTAACCCCCCCCCCCCCCAAAGCACAACACTCTTTTTCACAAATTAACAATATAAAAAGGAATAAAAATACAATTGTAAAGTTGTAAATTTAAATGTAGGATTCAGCACTCTGAAATTTTCAGGATTCAATCGAATGCATTCTATTTATAACAATTCAGCTGGTAATTGTTCACTTTTAAATATCTGCTTTATATTCGCTTTTTTATAATAGATAGTCCAATATTGCCAAACATTAAAAAAATATTATTTTTCGTTAAAAAACAATTTAAAATTGAATGAAGGTTGAAAATAGGTTTTATAGTTACATTTAAATATTTCAAATTATTAACTACTGAAGGCCAAAGTACAAATCTTTCACTATGGGAAAAATAAAATTCAGGATTTTCACTCCAGCCATAACCGGTTTAACCAGGCAGAGGAGGAGTCAGGTGGGACCGAGTGACGTCAAGCCATTGTCCAATTTCCCTCTCCACTCGGTTCAACTTAGAAGTGCACATCTGTCGAAGGAGTATCGAAAACCCGACACGATCCCGAGTCCACATGTCTTCTTCCCGAGCCAAAGTCGAGTCGAACTAAAACCGACTCGATCTACACCCGATACGGGAGGCTAGGATCGAGTCGGGATCGTGCCGAGATCGGGAAATGTCGCTTGACGGCATCACTACTCCTGGAAATCATTCAATATTATGTTGAATTCAGAAAATACGACTTTAAAGGTATTTTTGGAAAAGTCATTGTTCAAACAAATTATATATGTTTAAACAATTAAAAAAGGTTAATATATTCTTTCTTTACACCATAAAGTCAGGAAAATAATTATGTACATTCAATTAAATTAAATTTTTTTTAAATTATAAAAAAAAAAACTGCTCAAGCAAATCAAAATTGTTTGAACAAACAGAAATTTATTAAAAATTACAAAAAATGTATCAAAATTATATAATTAGTCGACAAAAAGTAGCATATAGGATACCAATTTGAGAAAAAACTGGACATCTCTGGGGCGAATTCTTTTAAATTCCTTTAAATTCTTTAGAACTCCTCTAAATTCTTTCGAATTCTTTGAAATTCTTTTGAATTCTTTAAATTATTTTGAATTCCTCCAAATTCTCTTGAGTTCCTTTAAATTCTTTTGAATTCTTTGAAATTACTTTCAATTCTTTTGAATTGAAAGTTATTTACAAAAAAAAAATATTATATATATATATATTATTTACTACTTTACAAAAGTAACTTCGTTAACACAATCCTTACCAAAAAATGTAACTAGCAACCAATTCGTTACTTATTTATAAAAGTAACTGCGTTACTACAATCCTTAACAAAAAATGTCCCTAATTATCAATTGGTTACTTATTCACAAAAGTGACTTCGATACCAAAAAAATGTAACTGGTTACAAATTGGTTACTTGTTTACCAAAGTAACTTCATAATCACAATCGCTACCAAAAATGTAACTAATTATCAATTGTTTACTTATTTAAAAAAGTAATTTCGTTACCACAAGCCTTAATAAAAAATGTAACTAGTCACCAATTCATTACTTACTTATAAAAGTAACTTAGTTACTACAATCCTCACCAAAAAATGTAACTAGTCACCGATTGGTTACATTACTTACAAAAGTCACTTTGTTACCAAAAAATGTGTTTTGTTTTGAATTGGTTACTTATTTACAGAAGCAACTTTGTTACCACAAACGTTACCAAAAAATGTAACTAGTTACTGATTGATTACTTATTTACAAAATTGACTTCGTTACTACAATCGTTAGCAAAAAAAAGTAACTAGTCACCAATTGGTTACTTAATTATAAAAGTAACTTCGTTACCAAAATCCTTAACAAAAAATGTAACTGGTCACCAATACGTTACTTATTCATAAAAGTAACTTCTTTACTACAATACTTATCAAAAAAATGTAACTAGTTACCAATTGATTACTTATTGAAAAAAGTAACTTCGTTACCAAAAAATCTAACTAGTTTCCAATTAGTTACTTATTTAGCAAAGTAACTTCAATACCAAAAAATGTAACCAGTTACCAAATGTTTACGTCTTTAAGGAAGTAACTTCGTTACCACAAACGTTACCAACAAATCTAATTAGTTACTAATTGATTACTTATTTACAAAAGTAACTTCGTTACTACAATCTTTACCAAAAAATGTAACTAGTTACAAAACTTTGATCTGAATTTGTTTGGGGGGAATCTATAATGTACGTGTTAAAGAAGAATGCAATTCGAAGTTTCTCTTTTGACACAAAATTCGTACCATATGTGCGCGGGCACGTATTGTACCATCATACGTGGTCATCCACAAATTATGGAGGACGATTCGATCGTTGAAGGGGTTTAAAAAAGTCTTACTCTACCTTATAAGGAGGGAAAGGCAATCTTACTTCCGAAAAAGTTTCAATGTAAAGAAAAAAGAAAAATTCAAAGATATTATAATTTAGGGGAAAGCTCTGCAGATATTTGATCTGTTAGACCAAAAGTGAATTTTCTCTTGTTTAAAATGCGTCATTTAATGCGCTATACGTTTTTATAATAATTAGGTAAGTTAAAAAATTTGACAAATGAGGTTGCTCTTATTAAAGGGCCCAAAACTTCTTATTTTAACTATTCCTTATTGCTTCAAAACACAAGTAGTGGAGTTTTCAACAAAAAAGATTAATGTTCTAGCAATAAAGAACTCGCATTTTTGAAAAAGAAGAGAATTTTCAACTAAAATTGTGAATGCGCAACCAAAACTTTTGAACAACGATGGATTGGTAATCAACAATAATAATTTTCTTTCAAAAAAGAAAAAGTCCCAAAAGCATAAGGTTTCAACATAATACATATATTTTCAACCAAATAGTCAAATTGTCAATTTAAAAAGGTCAATCTTCAATATAAAGTAAAACGGTTACATTTTTTTTACACATTTAGTTTTTAGTTACAAAATTAATTTTCGGCCAAAACAGATTACCTTTGATTGCATTAACTCATAATCAAATAATTTTCAAATGCATAATTGACCTGAAAGGAGTCAATTCTACCAAAGGAGGAAATTTTAAACCAAAGAAAAGAATTTTCAAGAAATAGTTATAATATATTTATCTCGCGCTTCGCGCATGATGATGTGCTTACCTCGCGCTACGCCCCCGGTTCTTTGTATTTTCCCCACATTTGTGCCCAGACCTTTTAAAATTAAAGGTCAAATCAGCGACAACTGTAATTTGGTGATTGTGGCTTCTCTTTTGTAAAAGCTCCTTTGACTTTAACGAACACATTCTCAACACGTATCTCGTGCTTCGCACTCGATTTTGTCCAAAATCTGAACTTTTCTACACTATGTTCAACACTATTATATCAATAAACTTTTATTATACAAATTATATCCAATATTCAATTATATAACCTTCAAGTAAATTATCAATTTATGTTACCTAACTTTTGAAAACTAAATTTTAATCTTCATTTGATTTAATATCATGAAAGAAATTAATTAGCTAATAATTAAAATATCATTTCACGAAATAAGAAGCTTTAATCTATAATTTTCATTAAAAAATTCAAATAATTTTCATATTATATTCTTCTTTGAATTTAAAATTGCATTTCTATACATTTAATTTATTAATAACCTTTTAAAATAATTCAAACAAAATAAAAATATTTGTACATATAATTTTAAAAACATAATTCAGATACTTGTTCAACTACATCACAAACTATTAAAAAGATTATATAATTTTGATAGAGGTATTTCAATGAAAAATCTAACTTTTATTATAAAAATAATAGCCCACATTTAATTATTAACCTCAAAGTAAATAATCAATTGATGGTACTTAATTGAAAAACAGTTTAAATGCAACCCTTATTTAATAAAAATTTCTCAACAAAATTAATCGACTAATAATTAATTAAACTGTTTACCAAATAAAAAAATCTAACTACTTTTTCCATTAAAACATTCAAATAATTTGCACTTTATATTTTTTTTTAATTTTAACTTTCATTCATGAAAATTTTGTGTATTAATAAGCTTTTAAAATAATTCCAGAAAATTAAAGTTTTAATAGAACAAATTAATAATAATATATATAATTATAATAAAAAAGTAATAATAAAATAATGTTTAACATTATTTTCATTGAAATATTCAAATAGTTTTCAATTTATATATTTTTTAAAATTTTAAATTGCATTTCTGACAATTTGAATGATTAATAACCTTTTATATTAATTCCAAAAAAAATTAAAACGGGTGTGCATATAATTTTTAAAATTGAATTCAGATTATCATTTTACAATATCGCAAACATTAAAAAAATTTTATAATTGTAATGAAGGTATTTTAAACAAAAAATAAACTTTTATTATACAACTCATAGCCCACATTTAATTGCGTAACCTTGAAATAAATAATAAATTTATGTTACTTAATTGCAAACAATTAAAATTCAATCTTCATGTGATTTGCTATTATGAGAAAATTTAATCAGCTAATAATTAAATAATCAGTTCAGAACATAAAAAGCATTAAATAATGACTTTTCAGTAAATTGTTGAATTTTCAACCAAACAGTTGCATTTTTATCAAAAAATGACGCAATTTTCACTAAAATAGTTAATTTTTTTAATTAGATTTTTTTTTTCAAAGTTGAATTTTCAACAAAATAGTTGAGACATGAACCATAAAGCATGACTTTTTACTTTTCAGTAAATTGTTGAATTTTCAACCAAACAGTTGAATTTTCATCCAAAAAATGACACAATTTTGACTAAAATAGATGAATTTTTGAATAAATTTTTTTTTCTTCAAATAGTTGAATTTTCAACGAAATAGTTGAGACCTAAACCGTAAAGCATGACTTTTCAGTAAATTGTTGAATTTTCAACCAAACAGTTGAATTTTCATCCAAAAAATGACACAATTTTCACTAAAATAGATGAATTTTTGAATAAATTTTTTTTTCTTTAAATAGTTGAATTTTCAACGAAATAGTTGAGACCTAAACCGTGAAGCATGACTTTTCAGTAAATTGTTGAATTTTCAACCAAACAGTTGCATTTTTATCAAAAAATGACACAATTTTCACTAAAATAGATGAATTTTTGAATGAAATTTTTTTTTCTTCAAATAGTTGAATTTTCAACGAAATAGTTGAGACTTAAACCATAAAGCATGACTTTTTAATTTTTAGTAAATTGTTGAATTTTCAACCAAACAGTTGAATTTTTATCCAAAAAATGACGCAATTTTCACTAAAATAGATGCATTTTTAAATTTAAAAAAAAGTTGAATTTTCAACAAAGTGGTTTAATTTTAAACCAAAAAGCATGACTTTTTAGCATAATCGTTGAATTTTCAACAAAACAGTTACATTTTTATCCAAAAATGACGGAATTTTCACTAAAATAGATGCATTTTTAAATTAATTTTTTTTTTTTAAATTGAATTTTCAACAAAATAGTTGAGACTTAAACCGTAAAGCATGACTTTTTAGTCAATTGTTGAATTTTCAACCAGTTGCATTTTTGTCCAAAAAATGACGCAATTTTCACTAAAATAGATGAATTTTTATATAAAATTTTTTTTTCAAATAGTTGAATTTTCAACGAAATAGTTGAGACTTAAACCGTAAAGAATGACTTTTCAGTAAATTGTTGAATTTTCAACCAAACAGTTGCATTTTTATCAAAAAATGACGCAATTTTCACTAAACATAAAATTTCGAAACAATTCAGAGAATTCAAAAGAATTTAGAGAACTTAGAAGAATTCAGAGAATTCCGAAGAATTCACAGATTTCAAAAGAATCCACAGAATTCAAAATAAAGTTAGATAATTTGAAAAAATTAGATAATACAAAGGAACAAATAGAATTTAAAATATGTCACAGAATTCAAAAGAAGTCAGACAATTCAAAATTTATCAGAGAATTCAGAATCATTCAGCAGATTTCATAGAATACAAAAGACAGTGATACCATGAATTCAACAAATTCGAAACAGTTTACAGAGTTCAGAAAGTTTTTAAACAATTCGGAGAATTCAAAGAATTTGGAAGAATTCGGAAGAATTAAAAGAATAGCGGAAGAATTCATAGAATTAAGAAGAATTCAAAGAATTAGGAAGAATATGGAAAATTCGGAAGAATTCACAGAGCGCAAAAGAATTCACAAACTTCAAAAGAATTTACAGAATTTAAAACGAAATTTAGAGGATTTCGTAAGAATTTAGAGAATACAAAAGAATTCAAAAGATTTCAGAGAATTTAAAAGAATTCATACAATTGAGAAGAATTCAAAGAATAGCGGAAGAATTCAGAGAATTAAGAATTCAAACAATTAAGAAGAATTTAGAGAATGCAGAAGAATTCACAAAGTGCAAAAGAATTCACAAACTACAAAAGCATTCACAGAATTAAAAAAATGTATAGAATTTCAAAATAATTTAGAGCATACAAAAGAATTCATAGAACTCAAAAGATTTCAGAAAATTTCAAAGAGTTCAAAGAATTCAATGAACTCAGACAATTAAGAAGAATTCAGAGAATTGAGTAGATTCCAGAGAATACAAAAGACTTGGAGGAATTCAAAATAATTTATGGTGTACTGTAAAGGTTTCAAGATAATTGCAAAAAGCTTCAAAAGAATTCAAAGGACCACAAGTGATTTCTAAGAATTCGTTTGAATTCTACAGAATTAGAAATACTCGAAGGAAGTAAAAATAATTCAACGTGTATTGTAAAGGAAAAGATATTTTCTAAGAAACTCGTCTCTCAGTTGCCGTGTGAAGTTGCACCATTGATATTCACAACCTCCCGCAAATTTAAAATTACTCTTTTGCGCACACACCCTCATCAGTGACACATGGACTGTCGTCCATCTAACGCATGCTTCAGGTAGAAATAAAATTGCTTTGCTTTGTAAATATAATAATATAATTATTCGAAATTATGTATCAACCTCATAAAAACTCTTGGAATCTTTCGAAATATCCTATAACCACACAAGTCCTGTAAAATCCGTCTGTATCTTCCAAAATTCTTTGAAACAGCATGCAAAGTTTTTGAATTCATTACAATTATTAAAACCGTTGGAAATCCCTTGAAATTGTTTACATTTCTTGAAAATGCACTGGACTCTCTTAAAATACCCTAAAATAATTCAAAGTGTTTGAAATTTCTATAAACTATTGAAATGAATAAAACAAATTCTATGAATCTTTTAAAATTTTCTAAAATATTTTAAATCCTTTGATATATTTTGAAATCCCTTGAAACTTTTTGAAGCTTTTGAAAGTGTCTGCAAATATTTTACAATACCCTCAATGATTTCAAATCCTTCGAAATCCCATTATATTACTGAAATACATTAAAAATTTCTTTGTGATATTTTAAAATAACCTAAAATATTTGAAATTCTTTTAAAACTTTTGAAATATTTTAAAGATCTAAAAAATTCCAAGAAATTTGAAAAAATACTTTAATATGTTTCAAATCCATTCACTATTTAATTGCCAATTGATCCTCAGGATCAATTTAATAAAAACGTGAAAAAAAAAAAATAAATCCATCGAATTAAGTAGAAGTGAGTGAACTTAGAAGAATTTAGGTGAATTTTAATAATTCAAAAGAATTCCAAAGAATTAAAAGAATTCGGGATAAATTTAAAAGAATTCAGGTTGAATTAAAAAAAATAATTTCAAATCTCTTCAAATCTTAAAAACCCTACGAAATACCTCACCTCTTTTGAATATATTCTTTAAAATCCAGTAAATTTACAGATTTGTATAACTTTTATAAGTGAAATAAATCGAAAAATCTTCTTTAAATTACCAATATTATAATAAATTATATATGTTATTTTGAGGTTATATTTTTTTGAACCAGGTACTTAAATATTTTACCTTAGATTACGTTTTATTTGAGCTTTAGTCTTTTCAATGGGCTTTTCATTAATTTTTTCACGCCATTCTCTTGCCGCCTTAGCTCTTCTTTATTTTTTTTATCGTTCCTCTTCTTTTAAAAGTTTTGATGGTGGATTCGATTTTTGACTCTTACTTTTGGCCATTTCGCTTTTGACCTTGAAATGACCTTGAACCTGACGTGATGGAGGTAAATAGACCTCGGATTCGTATTCAGTGCGTCAAAATATATAAGAATGAAGTGGTCTTGTCAAATAGTCCTCACCTATTTTTTTTTTGTAAACCAGTGTAATTTATTAACGAAAAATAATGGTACATTTTATGAACAATTTAAGAAAAAAATTTACAACTCAACTACTTGTCAACAAATGGATGTTGTTATTCGTTACGAAATCGACTACTAGTGACGCAGAAAATACCCTATTTATTAGAAGACTTCGTATGGTTAATACGCATTATTTTTATATTCATTTCAAACAAACAAAATTGATAAATAAAGCCTCGAAGTATTGTTCAATTTTGAGTAGCATTTTCCCTCATAATTTTTATTAATATAAAAATAAACAAAATTTTTCTAATGTCGTAGCTTGCCGAATATTATTTCTAAGAAGTGACTTCACAGAAATTAGGATGTTTTATATAAATATAACTAGTTAAAAAAATGAGATCGTTTATAAACAAATTTTAAATGTAAACTTTGTGGTTAAATAAAAAATTATTAGAAAAAAATATAATATCGGTTCTGAGAAATCTAAAAAAAGATTGTTGTCACACTCTCCCGAGTGAAAATGCTTTGACTTGAGTTCGACTTGGCAATGTCTTGAGTTCGTATCCAAGACATCGATGTCTGGCTGCGCCTCAAAAGACGAGACATAACATTATATCTTACTTTTATGGTCTTAACAGGGTGATTTCAAGTCGGCGTAAACTTGTCTCAAGACGAAGCTTTTTGGACTCAGAAATGAGACTGCTAACAGATGCGAAGGAATAAAATTAATGAATGAAAAATTTGTAATTCTCAAATGAGCTATTTTTAATTTAAAAATTCAGAATCTGTGGGTCTGAACAAGGATACCCCTGCAAAATTGTCTTCAAAAAAATTAATATTGTGATTTCCTATCAGGATATCCTGAACCATTAGAAATACGTAAAAAACAAACCAAATTTTCGTATCGTCGTCAAACAAGTATAATACAAATGAAAATCCACAAATCAATTGGTTCATTTCATTAATTTATGTTGTTGATTTACTTGTATATATATATATATAATTAAAAACTAAAGGTTAACAACCACCGCAGGGTCCTACTGGGAGCAACTGTCATCTAAAATGGCTCCCCACTCTCCCGTTTTCTCTAATATAGACTTTGCCACAATAACAAGGGTTTTCATATACTCTCGGATTACTGAGAGGGGCTTTTTTAATCTTTAAGGTTGTTTAGAGGTTGTTCTATTTTCGCAGTTGGTTTAAATATGGTTTAGATGTTGTGTTTGTTCAGAATTCTGTCTATTTGTTCTGTGATACCTTGAATGTAGGGCAGGGAGGTGGTCATTTTTCTATCGCTTTCTTTAGTAGGTTTTGTTGACTTGTTTTTTGAGTGTGCTTTCTTATTGCTTCATCAATTTTTGTATGTAATCGTTTTGTCTTAGAATTTTTTCGAAGCTTTGTATTTTCTTCCGTAAGTTATCTTTATTTGTTATGGAGGCAGTTCTGTATACAATGGAATTAATTACCGATTGCTCTTGAGATGGGTGGTTGTGAGAGGTGGCACATATGTATCTGTTTGTAGGGGTGGGCTTTCTGCGAACTTCATGTCCTGATGTGTTATCAGATCTTTTTTGAACTAGTACGTCCAAGAAACGCAATTTTCGGTTTTGTTCAAATTCCATTGTGAACTGGATATTAGGGTGCACTCGAGTGATGAAATTGGAAAAATTGTGTAGTTCATCTAGTCCATGTATCCAGATGACAAAACTCTTGTCAACTTATCGGCACAAAAATTTCGGTTCAAGCTTGGATTGGTTGAAGATTTCAGTTTCTAGATTTTCCATGAAGATGTGAGCTATGCAATCTAACCTGTAATAGCCAACTTATTTATGGAAAATCTAGAAAATAAAATCTTCAACCAATCCAAGTTTGAGCCGCAATTTTTGCGCCGATAAGTTGACGAGAGTTTTGTGATCTGGATACATGGACTAGATGAACTACACAAGTTTTCCAATTTCATCACTCCATTAAACCCTAATATCCAGTTCACCATGGAATTTGAACAAAACGGAAAGTCGCGTTTCTTGGACGTGCTAGTTCACAACAGATCTGATAACATAATAGGATACTTATTATTAGCTCCTGCTGCCGCCATAACAGATAAAGATAACTTAGAAAGGAATAACAAAATGTTGAAAAAATCTTGACACAGAACGATTACACACAAAAATTGATAAAGCATTTGGAAAATACACTCAAAAACACAAGTCATCACAACCTACTGAAGAAAGGGATAAAAAAATCACTGATGAGGGTGTGTGCGCAAAAGAGTAATTTTAAATTTGCAGGAGGTTGTGAATATCAATGGTGCATCTTCACACGACAACTGAGATACGAGATTCTTAGAAAATATCTTTTCCTTTAGAATACACTTTGAATTATTTTAACTTTCTTAGAGTATTTATAATTCTGTAGAATTCAAACGAATTTTTAGAATTCACTAGTGGTCCTTTGAATTCTTTTGAAGTTCTTTGCAATTATCTTGAAACCTTTACAGTACACCATCAATTATTTTGATTTTCTCGAAGTCTTTTGTATTCTCTGGAATCTACTCAATTCTCTTAATTCTTCTGAATTTTCTGAATTCTTCTCAATTGTCTGAATTCATTGAATTCTCTGAACTCTTTCAAATTCCTAATTCTCTGAATTCTTCTTAATTCTATTAATCCCTTCGCTATTCTCTGAATTCTTCATAATTCTCTGAACTTTCTCAAATTCTTTGAATTCCACGAATTGTTTTAACATTTTCTGAACTCTCTAAACTGTTTTGAATTTGTTGAATTCACGATATCACTGAATTTTTGTAATGTTTCTTAATTATCTTGAGATCATTAGAATACAGGTTGAATTATTTGAACCTTCTTTGAATATTTTTGATGCTGAAGAATACACACGAATTCTGTGACTTGTTTTTATTTCTATGAATTCTTTTGCATTATCTAAATTATCAACCCTTCAAACTACTCTGAATTCGTTAAATTCTCACGATATCACTGAATGTTTGAAAAATGTTTTTTAATTATCTTGAAATCATAAGAAGACACGTTGAATTATTTTAACTTTCTTTGGATGTTTTAAATCCTATAGAATTCTACAGAATTCAAAACACTTGAAGGAATTCAAAATAATTCAACGCGTATTCTAAAGATATAGAAAGTATTAAAAAAAACTTAAAAAGAATTCAGAAGACTATTTGAACACGAAATATTTCAGAGAATTCTAAAGGATTCAGGAGAATTCATATAATACGAAAGAATTATACAAATTGGAAATAATTAATGGTGTATTGTAAAGGATTTAAGAGAGTCGAAAAAAAACTTCAAAATAAGTCAAAGGAGTACACATGGATTCTAGGAATTCGTTTGAATTCTACAGAATGAAACATACTCGATGGAAGTTAAAATAATTCTACGTGTATTCTCGTACGGGCACTTGAAGACATGATTATAGACTTTGGAGCACCCGCTAGAATCATTTCTGACAGAGGTACATGCTTTACTTCTCAAGAATTCCACCAATTCTACCAAAAACACGGAATGAAACATACCTTAAACTCAAGTCGTCACCCTCAAGCAAATGAATTGGTGGAAAGGAATAACGCTACTCTGATGCCAGCAATTTTGGCTAGCATCCTTCATGCCAATGGTCGTGATTAGGACTTACGACTACGACAAGTACAAAGAGACCTTAACGAGTCACCTAATAAAACAACGGGAAAAAGTAAATTTGAAGCTCTTTACGGCTTTATAAACCGACATGATGAGGGCGAACTTCGAAAACTAACCATCGATGATGAAGAACGATATATACCCCCGAAAATTATTCAGAAAGAAATTAAATAAAAAATCAAAGAAGGACAAATGAAATACAAGTCTTCGTACGACAAAAATCGTCTCAAGAGCGTCCCATTTCATGTTGGAGACGTCGTTTTGATGAGTACACCAAAGTCTGTACCAGGGGAGTCTTCAAAATTTCGAATAAAATTCAAACCTTTTGTTATTACAAGAATATTACCAGGAGACACATATGGAGTAGCTACACTCCGTAAGGATGGCTGAGGCAGACGGTACGCTTCAACCGCACATGTCAGTCAATTAAAAATCTGGAAGCCAAGCATGGTCAAAAAGGATGCATTCGGCGTGTCACCATCAGAAACGGAGTCAGATGTAAAGGAGAACGATTCAGAAGAGGAGGTGGAACAAAATTTAATTGATCTAAACTATGATCCCGAGTCAGGCACGAAGAAAAACAAAACAAGGGAAGATCAAGAAAATCTTAACAAGATCCAACTGCGGCCGAAAAGAACTATTAAACCTCCAAAACGTTTCGGGTTTGATGATTAGTTTTTAAGTTATCAATGGTTTAATTTAAAGTTTAATAATTAGATTTAAGTTTTCAATTATTCGATTCACGCTTTAGATGTTGAGATCGCAAGCTGACAACAAAAGTAAATTCCAAGATTGCATATGTAAATGCGCATTTTAAGTAAATCTGTTCTTCGTAAAACAATAAATACTTGAGGACAAGTCAAAAATTATAGGATGGCCGAGTGTTAGGGACAATTCCGCTAAATCAAAATGTTACTAGCTAGGAACTTAGATTATAGATAATCTTGAAATAAATAGAACAAACATAATTGATATTTATTGTTTGTGCGTATTTAATGCTTGCTAATAGTAAAATAAATTTTTCACGAAGCTTTGATTTCAAATAACATTCTTTCTTGTTCTGTTAGGAATTTCATAGAAATCAGTTTCACAGAAATCGTATGTAACTGGAAGTGGTTTAATTTCTTAACATTCGTTAGCCGCAGCATTTCAGTTGCTTCCCAAAATTAGCATTGTTTCTCGTGGAGGTTTGTTAGGAATACATTTATAACCGCCATCTTCTGGGGCTATGCAGTTTTCTGCAAAAGAGGTATATTTTTGTCAAATATATAACAAAGCTAGCGTTTGGGTTGAAACATGAGACGAAAAAATGATCAATGAGTGTCTAGTGATCATTCACATTTTTGCAATAACAAAATTATGAATATTTCTCAATATGCATTGTACAAGATCATAATTTTCATGAAAATTTACAGTAATAAACATACTTACCCACGGCTGTTTTATACTTCACGAAACGAGCAACACCGTTCATTTGATTCCTGACAGCACATTCATATTTAAACATACCAGGGAGCGACGATGGTTTAATGCATGCCACTGCAAATTGATTTAAATGATTTTCAATACTGTTAAGAAATTTGCACACAACTTTTTGAACAATTGATATTGAAAACTATACTTTATTACATCGTAAATACATCGTCTGTTTCAGAATGGTGTAAAAATATATTTATTCATTATCATTTTTGTTATTATCATCTTATTTTTATATTTATTTTATATTGGCCGAATTCCTTCCCAATCGGATAGGCAGTCATTTTGCCAATATCTTGCCATTATCTTGTTTCACCAAAGGAGATGAATTCAGAAGCACAAATATGATATTATACTTTTCAACCAAAAATAGTTTTACTTTTTTATTGAGGTCTCAAATACGTTCTTCAACTCACCTCTAGCTTCGCACATGGTTGCAAACCAATTAGCAGTAGCACCATTACACAGAAGGCAGCAGAGAAAGACACAAATGAAAATCCGCATGGTTTTTAATGTTGAAAAGCTTTTAATCATAAATCACTAATCAGCAAGTCTCGTTGCTACTGAAATCTTTGATAACTGTGCAGCACAGTACGCTTGAACTGCGCAGTAGCTGTTAGTCACACTGAAGCCTCTTGGATCGAAAGAGGGCTTATTTTATGTTAATAAGCAAAAAATTACATATCTAGTTAGATCGGGAATGGGCTTATTGCACCTTCAATTATCAAAAAATGATCTAGTTTACACTCACTTCCGTTAATTCCCCTGCCTATTTCCCCCTCACTTTTCCTACTTCCCTCACCTCATTACCTCTCACCTCATTACCTCTCACTTACCCTAGTTCTCCTCCCCTTATCTCACCTCACTACCATTACCTTCCCACCCCTCGTTTCACCTACTATCTCCTTTCTCATTTCCCCTTACTTCCCCTACTTACCCGCCCCTCATTGCCTCTGCTTCCCATCCCTTAATTTCCCCTGACTTCCCCACCCATAATTTCCCCTCACTACCCCTCCTTGGAAAGAAGTACAACAGACGGACAGATGAACGGACAATTTTGTTTGTTGTTTGACGTGTAAAATAACTTTAGTTGCATTAGACAGCCAGACAAGGAAGGCGCAATTTCCAAAAACTTGTCTTAGACGTTACATTTGGAAATTTTGGTTTGCTTCTTCTGTACAAACTAAAGGTACTACACCGTAGGACCATTTGCAATTTTAGAAATTCATTAGAGATTCATTTTTAGGGTTTCGTAGCCCCGGGGAAAACCCCTTAAAGTTTCTGTCGTATTTATTCCCAGGGGAAAAGGGAAAATGAGGGTGAGAGAATAGGAAAAGTCGGGAAAGTAAGGGGAAATGAGTAGAGCGTAAGTAGGGTCAGTAGGGGAAATTAGGTAGGGAAGTTGAGGAATTTAGGAGAAATAAAGGGGAGTAGGGGAAGTGAGGAAAATAACTGGAGGAGAAGTAGGGGAAGTTAGGAGAGTGGAGTTAGATTAAGTAGGAAAATGAGGGGAAAAGTGAGGTAAATGGAGGGAAATGATGGGAGGGGAAGTAGGGGAAATGAGTGCAAGGGAAGATAGGGGAAATGACGGTGGAGTAGGGGAAAATGACGTTGGTGTTGGGGTATTGAGATAAAGTAGGGAAAATGAGAAGAAGGGAAGTGGAATTAGATGAATCAGGCGAAATGAGGAGAGCCGAAAGGAGTTATAGTATGAAAAATAAGGGGAAGTGAGAGGGAATAATGGGCGGGGAAGAAAGAGAAATTATGGACAATGAGTTTAGGGGAAATAAAGAGTTGTAGGAAAAGTGAGAAAACAACTCATGGTGGTCACCAGGGAGTGCGGCAACGCCGTCTACCTTCATAGCGTTGAGTACTTTCGCCATATTGAAACATAGAAAATTTTTCTTGATAAAATTCGATTAGTTATTTTTGTTTTTACCGCGGAGATGTCGAGTTCGCATGTTCCATCTAGTTTTCCGGACTCGGAGCATGGAAGTGATGTTTGTGGTGATTCTTCGCTCCAGGATTCGTTGACTCTTCAAGAGTTCGATTTGTTCTGATAATAGCGGGGATATCCTTGTCTGGAACTTTGAGAATTCCCAGTTGCTTACTAGAGGTGGTCTTGAAATTAAAGGAATCCGAGTACCTGAAATTAGCTTTAAAATCGTGACAGGGGCTCCCAATTCTTTCCATCTTTCCTGAAAGCCGATTAATTGACCCCCTGAGAACCCCTGAGATGCCGGACGGTCATTTATCCTGATTCCTTCGAAAGGAATCATCTGGCCTGCCCTTAAATTCTCTTTGTGCTGAAGCCGATCCACGTGCTTCAGCCGTAGCTCTAAAACTGGTGCGGCGAAAGGAATTATTCCCCCTAGAAAACTTAGGTGATCTACCTACCTGGGGGCGGTAATTTGATGTTCCTGGCTGTGACTGTTCTCTTCTCTGTGAGGGTTTCCTATTCGAAAGATAAGTGGGGTATTTAACCATGCTTGAGAACCCCCTAGAGACTAGATTAGAGGTAATAATTGTTCCTTGCTGAAAAGATATTCGGAGGAAGAAGGAACTTTACGTAAAGCTGACTGCACATTTTTATTCGAGAGTTCCATTTGCAAACTCTCCCTTCGATTTTCAATACACTCAGCTCTCTTTCCACAAATTACCTGTAAAGTATTTTCCAAGTTCTTATTTAATTATGAACCTGGACCGAGAGAAGACACCAGTCTTTCATAGAGAGTTGTTGGATTGAGCTCAGAAGGGTTTGTGAACGCCCAGCTGACAACTCCCTGGAGATTGCTCTTAAGTAATTCCTTTTGTTCGAGAACTGCCATGCACAAACCTCCCAGCACAGGATCAGTCGGTAGTATATGTTCCTTTTTCTTAAGAAGGTGGCACATCTCTTCGTTCACCTTAAGATCAGTGAACCCTGGGGAAGCTGAAAAATATCTTAAAGCTTTGGAATACCTTACATCCTTCCATTCAGCAGAATCAAAATGTCAATTTTTTGGTTACATGATTTGAAGTTTGAATACAAGAGAAAATTATTGACATCACGAAATTGTTTGGAATTTGCAGGCAAAAATACTGTCATGTAATTTTTTGGAAAGAGAAAATTATTGACAGCAAATATTTATTTTTTTTCAAAGTTGATGTCAAAATTACTTGCAATTGAAAAAATGGAAAGCAAGTAATTTTGACCGCTAAGTGAGCGAGGTGCATCAAATATGAAATTATTAACTACGCCAATTTTTTTTATTGAAAGTGAGATATTTTTGAAAACGAACCTCTTTTTTATTCCATAAGTAATAATTTTGCAACTACATTCAGTGCAAAAAGCAGAGCTGAAGTTCTCATGAACATAATAATCTCCATTTATGTTTAAGATATTTTTGTAATCAGCAAGCTTTCTCAAAAGTTTCTCCAAGAGTAATTCGCGCAATCGAGATATCTGCTTCAGAGTTATGACGGTGGTGGTGCTGACGTTAGAGCATTCATCTCATTGAGTGCGATTGGTATCCCTGACTCCGTTACATGCCCGCAATTTTCAAATGGTAACACTGTATTTTGACATTCTCATCTGGATGAAAAGGTATTGGTTTTATAAGAAAATTGACTTTTGCGGATTTCATCAAATCTCGACGTTTTCGCACTCACTGATTTAATGCTATTTTTACGAATAAAACAAAAACTATGCATCCTATCAAAATGTGATCAATAACAAATTTGTCGATCTTTTTCATGTACACAATTTTTTGTTTTATTTATCATTTTCCATATCTTGCATAGTTTGATCGCAAAATGGAATTTTTGATTATTTTTTTGTGCGATCAAAATTTGAATTTTTGATTATTCATAAAATTTTAAAAGGTTTTATGACAATATTCTAGGATGTTATATATATATATATATATTTAATTAAAAACTAAAGGTTAACAACCACCACAGGGTCCCACTGGCAGCACCTGCCATCCAACAAAAAAATGACATCGGCTCCAAGTAGGACCGCAGTGAATCCCATTCATGGCCACGTCTCACAACCGTAAGATGGGTGGTCACAGGACACGACGAATTCACAACGACAGGTCGGCGAAACTCTCATGTGTTTTGAGGACACGAAGCGACCCAAGGATGACAGCTTTCTGCATCCATCTCGCAAGCGCCGTGGCATATTTTTGCCTTGGTACAGGGACCCTCTATCCGCAACCCGAGGACGCGTTCGGTGGCTTTGTCATAGGCCCTTCAGTTCTATTATGAAATAATAATATAATAGCAGTAATAGATTCCGACGGGACGCCTAACCCGTGGAAAATTTCCAAATACGTGTCACGTCGCTTGTCACGTACACCGAACGTGAATCATGGCGCGTGTGTGGTTTTCAACGTTGAGATCTCGTAAGCAAGCTCGTGAATGCGAGAGCTGGGAAACTCGAGCTTAGTGAGCCGATGCTTGATTGAAAATTCCGAGAAAGTCTGTAAATATAAATTTGGAATAAAGTGAAATTTTTAAAATTTTGAATTTGAAATTTATGAAAAAAACAATAATTATAGAAATTCTGTAAATATGAATGTGGAGTGAGTGGGTTTTTTTTTAAATTTTGATTTCCAATTTAAATCAAAAACAATACTTAAATTTTGTGTTGGAAATTTTCAACAAAATCAACACTTGTAGAAATTCTGTATATATAAATTTTGAATAATCTGGGACTCTTTTAAACTTTGAATTCGAAATTTATAGCAAAACCACTACTTATAAAAATTCTCTGAATATAAATTTGGAATAAATTTAGATTTTAAAAATGTTCGAATTTTAAATTTATAGGTCAAATAATATCCTCCAAATGAATGAAAAGAAATAAATATTCACGAATAAACGTACCTAGATCACTGCTGAGATTGACGTCGAAAACGTCTTTGTTGTACACATCTGTTTCATACTTACAAGGGGAAGGCCTGTTCTGCGACATTGACTTTGAGATGAGACTAGTATAAATCGATAAATCACCTCAGGGTGATTAAATTTTTTTCCCACTTTTTTTTAATTTTCCAATGTAATTAACTCATTATTATAAATATGTCATTTGATTAATTTTATTATGAGAGAAGTTTTAGGCTCTGGAAGCTACGATCATGGTTCCTTAAAGCAGCCAATCCCGACGCAACTGGAACGTGTACGTCATCCACTTTTGCTCTTTCTGTCCTAGAAGGTATGCAGGAACGGGAAATTTACGCGAGAAAAGATCTTTCAACACTGTTCCTTGAAGTCAGGTGTCTAGCTGCCGATGACCTTACGCGGCAGACGGGACAGTTGGAGATGAAAATTTCACCTCTGGATACTTTTTTAGAGCTACCAATCTTTCTGAAGAAAAAATTTTTTCCCAAAAATGTCAAAAGCGCTATAGGCCTCAATAACAACAATAACATTCAAAATTTCGATAGTAAATTTTCTGAGGAAAACTTTTCTGAAAATAAAATTTTGTCCCAAAAATGTCAAAAGCGCTATAGGCTTCAATAACAACAATATCATTCAAAATTTCAATAGCAAATTTTCTGAGAGAAAATTTTCTGAAGAAAAAGTTTTTTCCAAAAAATGTCAAAAGCGCTATGGGCCACAATAACAACAATAACATTCAAAATTTCAATAGTAAACTTTCTGAGGAAAAATTTTCTGGAAAAAAAAATTTTTCCCAAAAATGTCAAAAGCGCTATAGGCCTCAATAACAACAATAACAATAAAAATTTCGAACGTAAATTTTCTGTGGCAAAATTTTCTGAAAAAAAAATGTTTTCCCAAAAATGTCAAAAACACTCTCGGCTTCAATAACAACAATAACATTGAAAATTTCGTTAGTAAATTTTCTGAGGAAATATTTTCTGGAGAAAAAATTTTTTTCCAAAAATTTCAAAAGCGCTTTAGGCCTCAATAACAAAAATATCATTAACAATTTCGATGGTAAATGTTGCTGGGAAAAAAAGGTCCTCAATAACAACAATAACATTGAAAATTTCAATGGTAAATTTTCTGAGGAAAAATTTTCGGAAGAAAAAATTGTTTCCCAAAAATGTCAAAAGCGCTATAGGCCTCAATAACAACAATAATATTCCAAATTTCAATAGTAAACTTTCTGAGGAAAAATTTTCTGAAAAAAAATTTTTTTCCCAAAAATGTCAAAAGCGCTATAGGCCTCAATAACAACAATAACATTAAAAATATTAATGGTAAATTTTCTTAAGAAAAAATTTCTAGAGAAGAAATTTTTTCCCAAAAATGTCAAAAGCACCACAGGCATCAATAACAACAATAACATTCAAAATTTCAATAGCAAATTTTCTGAAGAAAAAATTTTTTCCCAAAAATGTCAAAAACACTCTCAGCTTCAATAACAACAACAACATTAAAAAATTCGTTAGTAAATTTTCTGAGGAAATATTTTCTGAAGAAAAAATTTTGTCCCTAAAGTGTCAAAAGCGCTATAGGCCTCATAACAACAATAAAATTCAAAATTTCAATAGTAAATTTTCTAAGGAAAAATTTTCACATTTTCAACCGAATAGTTTCATTTTCAGGCAAAAAAGGTTAATTCTCAACGAAAAATGTAATAATTGCTATTTCAATTAGAAAAAAAATATTTTCAATAAAAAGCGGTCTAATTTAACACTAATAAAATGAATTTTCGACAAAATAAAAAAATGTTCTAAAACTATGTTCATTAGTTACTAAAATAATACAAAGAATTACCTTCAGACATTGTATTGTCCTTTTAAAATCATGAGATATGTCTTTATAAAATAAATTTTGTGAAATTTATTTTAAAATTAATACAATTAATTTCCAATTACAAGTATTGTACAATTAAAATAAAATTGTAAACACTGAATTTTGTAATGTTAAGATAAGTATTTTCAGACATGAAAGATTTTGTAAAGTTTTTATATATTAAGAAAGTATATGAGGTCAAGTTAATAACTTTTTTGCTTTTCGCTTAAAATCCCCAAAATTGTGATTAGAGCATAAAATAGCATGAAAAGACTTATTCAAAAACAATGATTAATTATTATTATTTTGACTTTACAACATTTAAAATCAATTGAAAACTAAAACATAAATAATCAAAAAAAGAAACTGCAGAATCGGATAGTGTAAAGCATTCCACAGTAATTCCTGAAAAACATAAAATCATTAAATATCTCAAGACTTCATTACAATTTTTGAAGTCTTTCTCCAAGGTGTCAATTTTTGCAAGCCGAAATCAACTCAAACCCCCATCTCTGCTCAAACCTTCTAATAGCCAAAACACAACAAAATAAAAATATATGTAGTTAAACTATAGTTAAACTAATTTTCATTACATATTTTTAATTTTCTATTCTCGCGTGATGTATTAAAATAATTGTTGAGAATTTGATTAATAGTCGTTTAAGTCAACCTGTGAATAAAACAAATCTAGTAATTTTTTGGAGAATTCCATGAGTTTTCAGTTTTTCCACAACTTTTTTCAAAATTTAAAAAAGAATTAAAACAAAATGTAGATTTTTAAAGATTTCGGACAGAAAGTTCAGAAATTTTTTGAGAATTTCGAATGGCTTCAAGAGAATATTCTTAAGATTCATAGGAAATTTTAAAAATAATTTTTGTTTCCAAAAATTAATTTTTCGAGAAAATTTAAAAAGATTTTAAAACATTTCAAAAGATTTTTATAAATTCCGAGAAAAAAATGTCCCAATTTTATATGCCAATGACGTCCCCAAGATATTCCAATTCTATAATTTAGTATATTCCTGGAAGTTTAGCTGTATCTACTGTCAATTATATGTATATTCAATTGTATCAATTAAATAAAAAATCATTTAACAATATTAGGTATTTTTCCGGAGATTTTGTACAAAGTACAACATTATAAAGTATAATAATAGTAGAGTCCCCTCTAAAGTCACTTCCAGGTAAATTCCATAATCGCTGTCAGTGTGCGAATACTGTCGCGCAATAATAAGTGACGCTTTAAAAAAAGTCAACAATTTCATGAATATTCGTGCCGGATTATAATCTATTATCATTTACGTTGTGTAAACTAACGCGGTACATATTAATTTTATTGTTTTTTTATCTTAAAAACTGATTTTGTCGTTATACTGATAAAACAAGTGTGATCTCTAACCTGCACTATTTAGAGGATACAGATACAATAACAGACAACTTTTAAATTTTCAGAATGTGGCTATGTTATGAAAATAATTCACGGTAATAACTTTTTCATAATTATACTGAGATAGAATTTGAAAAACCCAAATATTCGGGATTCAATATATCTCTCATATATCACCGCTTCTCTACAGGCCCTAAAACTTTGACATGAAACTCTCATAGTCAAGCTATAAAGCCTATTGTGCCACACCCTTACTTATTCGCTCTCAGCAGTTGACCCCAGACCTCTTGAGGAAGCCTAGTATGTCGACTACTGATCACGTTGTAATTTCCTCTGGTCCCATAAAATGGGTCCCGAGGATCTGTAGCCTGAGCCCAGCTAATGCCGGGCACTGGCATAGTACATGCAGGGATGATTCATCATCCCTGCCGCATCTCCTGCACTCTGTCGTGGGGTTATACCCCATTTTGTGCATACGATGGTTTGAGTGGTTGTGCCCAGTTAGCATCTGTACGACTGTCCTCATATCTTTCTTGGGTAGACCCAGGATTTCCCTGGCTCTGTACATCCTATAGGATGGATTTCATCCCAGGATGGATTTAGCCTGACGGCAACCCTGGATCTGCTCCCAGTATTCCCGGTGTTTTGTTCGGATCCAGCTTTTAATGGCCAAGCCGATACAGCAAGACGCTATTCCCAGTACCGGTTCTGGTCCTATGTATTCACTTGCTGCGCCGCGTTTTGCCAACTGAAGTTTTAAAACATAATTAAATCAGGGAGCAACTTTTTCTCAATATTTCGTTTTTATTAATAAAAATAAATGTTTGCAAACAAAAATTCTAATAGGAAAAAGTTTCATATCCTCATTCTCTACAATTCTAAATTTTCAAAACATTTATTTTCCGATTTTGAACATTTTCTTTTTTTGAAACGATCAGACAATACTTTTACGCGTTTTCGAGCCTCGGGCTGGTTCTTGCACCCGGCGGCTCATTTCGGAAAGGAACATAAAGGAGCAACTTTTTTATTGTTAAAGGTGTTACCTTATGTTAGGCTTGCTTAACAATTTTCAGAAAGCAAGATTGCTAGTTTTCGTAAATGTTCAGTTTTTTTTTGTTAGTTTTGTTACAAGTTATGTAACGGAAATTCTAAAAGAAATCGAAAAGGGTGACTTCTGTTAAAAGTTAGGTAACAGAAATTCTGAGATGAACCAAAAACGTAACTGTTTTTTAGGAAAAGGTGTTGTCTTAGTTTGGGCTTTCTAACAAATTTTCAAAAATTAAGTTTGCTGGTTTTCACGAATGTTCAGGTATTTGTTACTTTTGTTACAATTTATGTAACAGAAATTATGAGAGAAATTGTGTCTTGTTAGTCAGATCTTGTTGATAAATGTTAGGGAGAAAAAATTCAGAATTTGGAAACGTTTTGGAGGTTTGAACTTTGCGTTTTGCAATAAACAATGGAAGGGCGACAACTTGACGGAAAATTACCTAATGCGGGAACTGAAGTGTGATACCAAAAGGCACACACTATCTTAACGTTTGAGACACGTAAAAGTGGTTGCTAAAGCTCGCTCCTCATTGGTTGATTAGGCCCAAATTTGAAGCTTTTTTGTGCCCAAACTAAGCATCGCACACATTTTTGCTAAAGGACTTTTTTGTTTATTTTTTTGTGCACTATCACATAGTACAACGGGTTGTATAAGTGGTGGGACACCCTGTATAGCATTTCAAGTGACTTTCAAATTCGAGTGATCGAATTTTGACTGTTTTATGTAATACTATTAGGTTATTCTAAGATTTAAATTGTAAATGTGAAGAGAATTAAATCATTTGATATTTTTAACTAATATTATTAGATAGATGTGAAAATTTTTAAGAGAACTAGTGAAATACAAGTAATAATTAGTATATATATATATATATATATACTGTGTATAAGCATAGGGAATAGTCTCATACAGGGCGCTGTCAGCACATAGACTCATATTGAATGGAGGCGTCGAATAAGAACGTTAAATTTATTTCATAATTTATTATTCATTTTTTCAATATCTTTTGAGTGCTTAAAATTAAAATTTGGATTTTCTCAAAGAGTTTTGGTGGACTAAGGTTGTTTTTCCTCGGGTCTTTATATAATATTTTACAGCATTATATAACAGTACATGATATTAATTATTAATTAATTATTATATTATTTTAATTATTAGTTTTAATTATATTTCAGCCGAACAGTTGCATTAACAAACAAATAGTTGAATTTTCAACAAAACAGTTGAATTCTCTACCAAAAAAATTACTTTAACAAAATAGTTGAATTTTCAATAAAATAAATAAATTTTCAATACAGTAACTGAATTTTCAACCAAATAACTGAATTTTGAACCTATAAAGTTGAATTTTCAAGCAAGAAGATGGATGTTCTACCAGTTAAATTCAACGAAAAAAAAAATAATTTTTAACAAAGTATTTGAATGCTCAACCAAATAGGTGAATTTTTAACAAAGATTAATTTTCTACCAAAACTAGAACCTCATAGCGCGCATGCAATTCTTTTAAATCTAATTATTTTATTTGTAAAACAAGTTCAATAAAATACCATGAAATTAAATTTTACTTTAATAACTTTTACTTTCACACGGCTTCGCATGGGTGCCCTCTCACGATGCCGAATAAATAATTGTACAACTCTAAACATTTGCATGCTACTTTGGAAAAACAATCTAACATGACAGCGCGTACAAATTTTCACAGAAATACCTAGTAAATGATATAATAAATTACCGGTTATATATTCGATTGAGTATTTCAACCACAGTAAAAATTGCAGAATAATATATTGCAGGGAGAAATTTTTCCAGAAAATATTGAAAAAGCACAATATCATTCTGTTGAAAAGTTTATTAAAGTACTGGAAGCAATTAACAAAAAGAAAAAATACTAAAATGAATGAAAAGGAAAGTTTTTACCACTATTAAAATTTGTGTTGCTTTTTTAATTCTTATTATATATATATGTACGAACAACGTGGCACGAAAAAAGGTGTAGCAGGCTGTCAAGAGAACCTGCTAATTGACAGGTGTGTCTGTAAAGACGCTGCAGTCCATCAAAAATTTCATAAATTGTTAAATTTAAAAATTTGGTCTCCCTGTATGACCTTACATAACTAGTTTATAATGAATCAGTTTAAATTGAAAATTTGGTCTCCCTGTGTGATCTTACATAGCTATTTTATAATGTATCCATCCTTTCCCTAATTGGAATTGAAATTATTAATTTCAATTCACTTTCGAACACTTACGACTATAATCAGAGCATTCTCTTCTTTCTCCTCCTTTCTCAGCTTGGGTTAGCCAAATCTTAAGCGCGCTCTCACAGGTTTTTACTACTGATAATTTTGTCATATCTCGCTTTCTATCTTTCTTCCATACTACAGTAGTTTTCCTCTCTTTCTTACTAAGCTTCGCTGTCTATGCATGTCTCGTTCTATTTATAACTATCTCGTTTCCCTCTTTCTCTTACATATGTCGTTCAGGCGGGCCTGCCGCGTTAAACTCGCGTGTCCTTGCCTTTTCTAATACTGACCTGGCTTCTTTTTATGTCTTATGAATTTCTCACATTTTAAAGATGTTTTTTTTTATACTACGATTGTTATTAAGGCTGCAAAATAAACTGTAATATTCATTTTCTAATTTAAATTTAAACGTATCTCAAAAATGCATGCTTGATGCGATTTACATGAACAATAGAAGTTTTCTTTAGTGTGATTTGTAACTCTGCGTTAAAATCATCAATGACTCTAACGATTTCAAATGGACCTGAATAATAATCGTCAAATTTGTCCGCCCTCATATTAATTAGTACGTAAACGTATTGATTTTGCTCAAACTTTTGTTCATTAATCTTTTGGTCGTAATCCTTTTTAAAACGTCTTTTTTGCAGCTTCCAATCGAGCTGAAGCAAGTGATTCTGTTTCTACAATTCGATTTAAAACTTCTTCAACTAATTGTACATATTTCATAGGTATCTTTTCGTCTCCAAATTCGGAAGAAAATCGTACCCTTCTCCCAAAGACGGCTCGTGCGGAGTCATGCCAGTGGACTCGTGAACGGAAGTATTGAATGAAAAAATGGCAAACGGAAGCCATTAGTCCCAGTTACTTCGCTCACTATAATTGCGTAAGTATTTCACGAACGTGTGATGACTTCTTTTTAACGCCCCTAGAGACTGTGGATGATACGCGCTAGAATGATATTTCCGAATTTTAAATATTGTAGCAATACTGTTCAAATCCCAACATCTGGGATCTGAAAGTACGAAGGAAAGAGTAATAAAAAAGGGATGTTAAGACGGACGCTTCAAATCATAGTCCTTTTTCAAACATATACCTAGAACAAAGTTTTTCAAGCAAGATTTGTTTCTCTGAATGAAGATGATCGGTCGCAGTGCTTAGTTCCAACTTTGCTTCGCACAAGGAAGGTTCAAATTTAGAGATCAGGGAAAAACTGTACGATAAATTTTTCGCCATGCAGATTAAGTTTTTGACAGTGCGGTATCTAGTTGATAACGTTGAACGCATAGTTCCTAGAGAAAACGTTACAAAATTTGTGGAGTGTAAGTGGAAGCAAACAGTGTTTAAAGTGTTGAGGGAAAGTAACCAGACAGATAGTAAACCAAGCATGTACTATCCTGCCCGGATTTTGAATGTCGCAGGTAAGATTAAATAAAATTAATTTGCACATTTAGCATTCTTTTTTATTTTATACAATTTAAAATGTCTTATTGGAATAATAAAAAAATTTTTAATTTCGGGATATAAGGCCCAATTTTTTTACCAACAAATTATTTAAAAATATAAAAAGTTTAGAAAATTCTTTTCACGTAATAAAAAAATTTCTGCTTTTTATGAAAATATTTTTAAAAAGGCAATACATTTTCAAGGCCGAGTAAAAAAATTGTAAAATCGTTTCAATCTTGAATAAGTAAAACGACTGCGATTTTTTCCTTCTTTTTTTTTTATTTTCAAACCGCTTTCTAATGATTAAAAAATTAGAGTTCAATCAAGTTCATTCAAAAAATAAAATAGATATGGAGAATTTATTTCTCAAGTTTACACACTCGAAAAATTAACATCAGATCTAAGTCATATTGTATAGTGGAGGGGGAGGGGGGATTTTCGTGGATATCGTCTGTTTAGGTGATTTTTAACTTTTCTGATGGGGACCAAAAAAAAATATCGCCCACTATAGTTTAGATAGGGGGTTTCACGCAATTTCTAGGAATTATATGCATTTTTTGAAAAACGTATTATTTTACCTTAAAAAATAAAAGTAAAAACTAAATTTTGACTTTAAAAAATGCTTATAATCAATGGAAAGGTACGGAAAAAAATATCGAACCTAAGCTAGAAGAAATTTTAGTTATCGCCATTAAAAAAGTTAAAAACCACCTACATAGACGATATCCCCCTGTGACCACCCATCTCACGGTTGTGAGACGTGGCCATGAATGGGATTTACCGTGGTCCTACTGGGAGCCGATGTCACTTTTTAGATGACAGTTGCTGCCAGTGGGACCCTGCGGTGGCTGTTAACCTTTAGTTTTTAATTATATATATATAGGAAAATACAAAATTTTATCCTGCAAATTTTTTCTAACCTACAAAATTTCTGGAAAATTATGTCACAAAGTAAAAGAAAAGATGTAATGAAGACATATTATGAAAATGAGGTTCAATATTGCAAATTGTTTAAAAAATACTTACTCGTTACGAAGAGAATAAATGCAGCGCATTTTCCTTTTATTTCACATTCGACGTGAAAAAGTTTGTTGTTATACAAATGAACACGTTTAGCATCAAAAGACGTGCTAATAATCGCATTTGTGTTAATCACTGCTAGATCTTCGTGACCTGAGCAAGGACGAGAAAACTTTGCACATGCAAACATATTTAAAACGATTTATTGTTCAAGAAAACCACTGTAAACACACTTCTAAACTTTTTCCGGCCGGCCTGCAATGTTTAGACGCATGTTCTTCAATGTACTTTTATGAAAGAGCAAAGGACATAACGAATGGAAAGGGGAATAGGAGAGACACGTGACACGAGTGTCGACGATGTCGACTGAGCGGTGTCGTGTTGGTAGCATCGTTTTCAACTGCGCATGTAACGGTAAACGCGCGCTTATTTAAAATTAGTTAGTACTATCAATAATTGTAAATATTAACAAAAGCTTATTATTTAAGAAAATTAGTAGTAATTGAACAAAGAAATTTTGCAATTTTTAAAAATAATTTATTATTAATTTAATAGTATAAGTGTGTATTTATTAATTTAGAAAAGACCCTGCTTTTTCATGGTACATGCGCAGTTGAAAATGGTGGCATCCGTATTCCATAATCTGTTATCTGTTGATTCCGATGACAGATGAGGAGCATAGTTTGATTCTGATTCTTGCGAGGTTTTCATTCTGAACAAATATAAAAAAAGGTTTTTATATAATTTGTATTTATTGCGTGAGCAATTTGGGGAACCATATACCTATCTGCACTATAACCCTGTAAGTACATATGATGCTATATAAAAGTAATATATATATATAATAGTATGAGACTTCGTGAATTTATAGGTTATATATATATATATATGAAATTTCATGAATTTGGAAGATTATAATTGAAAACTCTTGACTTCCGATCTATAAAATCGTAATAATTTAAGAATAGTTAATTATACACCTTTGAAAATTGAAGATTTTCCAATTGCAAATCTTCAAAATCTTCAAAATTTCCAAGCGTGTCTAAATTTGTATTAAAAAATCCAATTAATTAATATTTTGGAACAATCGTTTGCTGAAATGGGAATATCATATGCGAAAACTGAAGGTCAAGTTCGTTAGCCATCTATTTTGGATATAAATTCCAAAATTTACAGCATTTTAAACATTTTTGATACAATTTTTTTCAGATTTACAAATTCTATGTTCAGCTATTCATAGCACTTAGAAAGTCGAACAATGTATCTGCACACCTTTTTTTGATAAAAAGAAACTTACCAGAGTTATAGCATTTTCAAAATTCGAAAAAACAAACGAAAATGAAAATTTGAAGCTAAAAAACGCACGATATGACAAAAAGTCTAGAGGGAAAAAGCATTGCTTTTTGAAAGCTCTGCAAGATTACCATAACAACTTTTCATATTTTTCTGAAAAATCAAAAATTCAAATTTTGAACGCATCAAACATAATGAAAAATCAAAAATTTAATTTTGCGGTCAAACTGTGTACGTTGCGATAAAAGATGCGAAAAAAAGTTGTGCACCCAAAAAATATCTAAAAATTCGGTATCAATTACTTTTTGATTGAACGCGTAGTTTTGGTTTTATTCGTAAGAAAAAAACATTAAAGATAAAAAAATTAAATTTTTGGACAAACGGCACAAGATAGGAAAAAAATAAGTAGATCAAAGCTATTTACTCAAAAAAAAGCT
This sequence comes from Andricus grossulariae, assembly GCA_011634705.1. Classification (NCBI taxonomy): domain Eukaryota; kingdom Metazoa; phylum Arthropoda; class Insecta; order Hymenoptera; family Cynipidae; genus Andricus; species Andricus grossulariae. The sequence continues at coordinate 204,454,563 of JAABKJ010075445.1, read as the reverse complement.
ACAAATTTGTTATTAATTTGCAATTTTATTAAAAATATGGTGAATTGCTAGTTTGTGATTCATACCTTCTCTGTCCCTTCGGCGAACCACTTAAAAAAAAGCGTTGTAACTACCTCCTGCGTGGCGTGGAAAAGGGTTAATTTTGCTGTGAATTTCTAAGCTTTATTTGTTGAAATGATTTGGCTCAATTAAAAATGATTCCTTCTGGAATTATATAACCTGTAACTCTTTACAGAATGAAGAAAATATATTTATAGGTCAACCAATGTTAATTTTCTTTGCAAAATTTGGCTTACATCTTATTTTTTCCAGTTTTTTTACTATAGTATAATTTAGGTCAAAGAAGGTTTTAAGTTCCGCCGGAGATCAACGAGCAAGAGAAGTTCTGAACAGGACCTTGAGACGCATCGGAGATAGCTGGGAAGTCGGAGTTGCTCTGGAAAACAGACCAAGAAAATTTGCCAGAAAGTCGAAAAAACGCGGAGAAACGGGTTTGATCAATTGTGAAAAAGATGTCACGTGATCCGGCATTCGGAAAAAGATACAGTGCAAATATCCAGACTTATATCGACAAGTCTTACGCTCGTATGCTGACAGACGAGCAAGCGCAGAGCGAAAACGACACGACCTGGTATTTACCTCATTTTGCGGCGCATAATCCACAGAAACCGGAAAAGTTACGCATGGTTTTTGACGCCGCTTCAAGAAGTCATGGCCTCAGTCTTAACGACAGACTCTTAAAAGGCCTTGACTTACTAAATTCACTTCCGGGCGTACTTTTCAAATTTCGAGAGAGAAAAGTAGGTATTTGTGGGGACCTACGCGTAATGTTTCATCAAATTCGTATCAGGGAAGAGGATTGTTCCAGTCAGCGGTTTCTGTGGCGAGAGCCAGATAATCAAAACATTCAGACCATAGAAATGAGGGTCATGATTTTCGGGGCCATCTCATCACCTTATGTGGCACAGGAGGTAAAAAACCGCAACGCCCTCGAGTATCGAGAATCATATCCTGAAGCTTATGATGCAATCGTGCATAGACATTATATGGACGATTACTTGGACAGCTTGGACATCCCAGAAGAAGCAATCCAGCGGATCAGAGATGTAACATATGTTCATCAACGTGGCGGATTTCATATTCGGAACTTGATGACAAGTTGTTCAGAAGTTCGAGCAGCTCTGGATCCAGAATCATTGGCACCGAAAGGAAAAGACTTTACTCTGACAGAGGAAAGCTACATCCGAGTTTTAGGAGTAAACTGGACTCCAGAAACGGATAGCTTTTTATTTACGACAGATTTACCAAAATTAGACAAGGACCTTTTGACAGGAAATAAACCGAAAACAAAGCGTGACATTCTGAAAGTACTAATGTCTGTTTTTGATCCGTTAGGCTTGCTGTCAGCTCTGAGGATTAGAGCGAAGATACTGCTGGAGGAGATTTGGAGACTAGGTACTGGGTGGGATGAGCAGATATCTGAAGAACTCACCGAGACCTGGAATAACTGGCTAGATCTCAAAGTTTGAAGCCGATATTTCACGTATAAAAAAAGTTCTTAGGTTCAAAAAATTGCAAAAAATGCACCCAGTTTCCATTTCGTCGAAAATAATTTTTTGCGAAATTCCTCCTCGAATAAAGTACGTAAATTTAACTTATTGTCTTCCCATACATTTTACAAAGTTTCAGCCCGATATTTTATTTAGAAAAAATGTTGTTAGATTCAGAAAAAAATTGAGAAAATTGAAAAAGTGGGGCCGGTAAGGTAGGCATTTATGCGTGTCACGTGCCCTTAACCCTAAATTTAAGAGAAACTTACATTTGTATCTAGAAGAAATTTCTATTAGAGCTTATTTGTTACAAATTAATTAAGTAAAAATTATTTTTCTGACGATTAGTAAAACTCATGAATTTCATCATTAACAACTTGGCGCACCTTGTTTATAAAAAAAATCTTTATAATGTGACTGGCTCCGAAAAAGGGGTCTAGTGTTTAAAATCCAATTTTCGAGAAAAACGCGTATACAGTTTGAGAACACTTTTCCGTCGTTCTTCGCTTGTTCAGCCTAAGTTTTACTTAATATACTGTACTTAGGTGATTTTTGGGTTGCTGAATCTGAATATCATTCTCTGTTCCACACGTGGGTCACATGACCCAAGCGGTCGTTATAATTAGCATTTCTGCTGGGGTACAGTTTCGGGGAATAGGAGCGCTAAATTAAAAATTTCCAGAAAAATAGGACGACATTGAAGTTTGCCGCAGATATGGATTCAAAACTTGTGTAATTAATTGAAAAAGAAACTAAGAGTCATATTGAAAAACTAAAAACTACTTTAGATTCGTCCCAGAAATATTACGGTGTCCATTTTTTTTTTGTTTGAACAATTTGTTAAACAATTACATTATCTTTTATATTTCTCCAATTTTTATAAACAAACTAAGCGTCGGACCGAAAAACCAAGTATACCATTGCATTAGTCTCGAAAATATCTAGGTGTGATTATTTTTTTATATATAACACTTAGTTTGTTTATAACAATTCCAGAAATATAACAAAACAATGTAATTGTTTAACAAACTAATAAAATATTTAATACTTTCACGATGATTCATTATGATAAATTTAAAGCTTTTTCGGATTTCAATCGTGTGCAAAACTACGAAACTTGCCGACGTTTCGTGAACATTGCAGTTCCCTCAAAACACACGAGGGTTTCGCCGGCCTGTCGTTGTGATTTCGTCGTGTCCTATGACCACCCATCTCACGGTTGTTAGACGTGGCCATGAATGGGATTTTCCGCGGTCCTACTGGGAGCCGATGTCATTTGATAGATGACAGTTGCTCCCAGTAGGACCCTGCGGTGGTTGTGAACCTTTAGTTTTTAATTATATATATATATATATTTATCGATTTTCCTTCGCACGCGTTCGCCAGCTGAAGAAATATGCGTGACGTCACGGATATTTAAATTCTTCCAGATATTTCACGTTATTTTCCGGGAAAATAGTCGGGAATTCGACGTAGGGAAATACCTGTCTAAATTCAGTTTTGAAAGTGAGTTTCTAATCCTGTGAATGAGCATGGTATTTACTAGGACGTTTTCTGCCCTTTCTCCTTAGGAGCATGGCTCATTGAGATTAACGTTTTTCTTTTATTAATTCTCGAGTACTGTAAATTTTACTTACGGGTAAAAATTATTAAACCCAGTACTCCAAAAGGAGAATAATATCTTAATTTTTTGTTCTTTGAGTTTTTTATGGGCAAGTACCCAACTCAATAAGCAAGTTCACTTTATTGGCAAATTGTATCTTGTTAGGAGATTTTTGTGTGTTATTCTTCCAATAAATTCAAGTAGGGAAAAGGTGATTCTGCTGAGCAGAATCACTCATTGTGTCACGGTTCATAATGATGACAATTAGTGATTTCTAATATCTCATTAGAGATTGGCTTTAAAATCCAGTATCACTATACTGAATGATCGCCGTGACTCAATATGTTTTCCCTCTTGCACGCATAATTTTTCTTTTACAACGTTAATTCTCAAGGTTTTAGTAAGTAGCACTATCTCTTTAACCCTCTGCCTGGCCATTTGACCGTTATCGTCAAAAATCGTCAAATGAGGCATGTAGAAAGGGAACAACCAATAGTGGTGCTCATTCACGTGACGTGACGTGTTTAAGTGCAACAGAGCTGTATCGTATAGCTATTTCGAGGAGCGCAAGTGCCTCTCGATAGAAACTTTTTAAATAATAAGTAAATTATCGTTAAAAAATACTCAAAATGAAGTATCAGTATGAAAGTTGAAGAACATTCAACAAAATTGCTCGAAGTTGGATAAAAAGTGACAGGTTTATGATACGAAAACCATCATGTAAGAATCTTGGTTAGAACTTGGTTGTGGTGTCTCGTTTATTGTGATTGAACCATGTGAAGCTTTTGGTGTAATTATCGACTTTTTGATAAACAGTTCCTTTCTGGAGTAACCTGTAAAAAAATTTTATCATAAATGAAATGTTTAATTTGAAGTGGAAATTTCAATGGAATGATTTTCTAAATACCAGGTTTAATTGTTTTCAAACTTGAATCCTGAAAGCCTGAAGGTGCTTTAGGTTTCTTCTTACCATATTCCTTGTGCACTTTATCGAGTCTAGAAGTTGCGTCTCTAGAATTGAAATTTAGTTCCTCTGAATCTTGTGTTTCTGAACTTGGAACCTCAAAACCTGAATATGTTTTTCTTTTCTTTTTAGCGTGTGTTACGTGAATTTTATCGAGAGTAAAATTCGTTTCTTCAGATGAAATATCCAGTTCATCTGAATCTTCCGTTTCTAAAACATCAAAAGCTTCATTATTAATTGTTTCTTGATTATTTTTTAACTTAAAATGTACATTGTAATAGAATCATTTTTAAAATACCAGGTCTATATTCTTCGGAACTTGCTTTCTTCTTAGAACGTTTCTTGTGCACTTTATCAGGTCTAAAATGTTGGTCTCCGGATGTGATATCCAGGTCCTCTGAATCTTTTGTATCTTCAACATTAGATACTCTGTCTCCTAAGAATATACAAATTAATATAACAAACAATTGAAATATTCATAACTACATAAGAAAAATAAATACTAACGTTTACAGCTCGATATTTTTGTTCTCTTTCCGCTCTTTCTCCTCAGAAATATTTTCTGTAGACTCTCGATGGAAGAGTTAGTTTCTTCGTCTTCTTCCATTTCTAAAAGAAAGATGGTAAAACTTCAGGAACGACAATATTATAAGGCAGAATATACACATATATAATAAGTTAGCAAATTGATACAAAAAAAACAATGACCTTTGATAGCCAGTGGATCGGGAACTGGTAGCACAGAAGATCTGAAATTTGTTTTTGAGAGTTTTAGCACATCTGTGCTATCCATGAAACGAAGAGTACCTTCTATTTCATTTTCAAGTATCTTAATTTTTTCTCCTGCTTCAATTTCAGAATCAGTAGTACAAGCGAATTCCTGAATCTTTAAAATATTTAATCGTTCAACACCTTGCTCGTACGTGTCTGTTGGGAATAACTTTCTCCTCAAAATACGTGACTCGTCGATGGCCGACACGAAACTGATCTCTCCTGCGTTCTCTGGCTCGCCAGTTCCTTCCCGATCGCGCAACAATTCTCGGCCTAGTCGGCCCTGTGATAGTGAAGTGACCGCGGATGCGTGAGAGTGACGTAAACTTGGAGGTAGTGAGGTAGTCCGGGTGGCTGGAGATGATGGCAGTGTTTTCCCCTGCGGATTTTCTCAGCAAAGTGGACTCTGCGATTTCCAGGATTGTTGTAGGACGTCAGGTCCTCCTTACCTAATGACTCTAGGTACCTAATCTAACCTAATTAATAGTGAAAGGTTACATACAAATTTAGTCGCATAATTCTAACCTAAATAGCTCGCTTTCTCTCTGTTCTCCAAAAAAAATAAATAAGAAGATAAAGTTCTCTCTCACTCCTCATACCTTAAGTTATAATAAGTTCTTATCTCTAAATTTATATTCTAATTTAAGTTTGTGCCGGCTATGGGAATTATCACGGTCTAATGTTTAATTCTGAAAAGCTGGGCGAACGATCCATAACGGGTGGTTAGCCACCACGTTACACTATATATTTTCTAGTTTTCCATAGAAAATTTCAACTAGTCAAGGGACCGTAACCCTACTGAAAAAGCCTACATAGTAAACTGCATGGGAACCTATGTGGTAACATTAAATTTTGGTAAACAACGAAATTCAATTCTAACCGGTTCTTAACTGATTTCTACACGGCACTCAACACAGGAATCATTCTAACCGGTCCTAACCGATTTCTATCCTACAAATGGATCCAAAATTAAATATTTTTAGACCAAAATTCATATCTAACTGGTTCCAAACCAATTCCTACACGGCACACGACACAGGAAAAATTCTGACTGGTCCTAACCGGTTTCTATATGATTAATCGTGTGTGCAAGATTCGAAACGATTGAGTGTTGCAAAGTTGTTATTTATAGAGGAAGAACCCTTAACATAGATAAAACAAAAATAAATTTGTTTTAACATATCTTCAGGCCTAGAATAAGAAAATTTATAATTTCATTACAATTAATGGTCTGAGATGACTAAAAATTCTTTTCCATGGTGTAGTGTGCACAGGATTTCTTCTACCATATAAAAAGAATATTCTCCAAAACAATTTTCTTACCTACTTCATTGAATTTTTAATTAGATGACAGAAGTTTTTCATGGATTTCAAATAAATTTTAATCGATTTTAAAGATATTAAGAGAATTCGCAGATTTTTGCTGTTTCTCTACTTTTTACATTAATTCCTTCAATATTTTGATGTTATTTATTCAAATGCTGGTTATCCTATAATTGTTTTCTATATAATGATTTTATCTAATGAATTTCCCATAATCCATGGAGTATTTTGCAATCTCATTCAATATTTTGCATGAGATTGCATATTTTGCAAAAATCCGAGTAATTAATCCCTAAGTTTAAATTATAAATCTGATAATTTAAATGAGTGGACAGCATTTTTGAGTTTAAATAAATTCTTTTATTATCAATACTTAAAAATTTTGATAATTAAATTTGAAAGCAATAAAAAAATGAAATAAATAAAATTGCGATTTACGTCTATATTTTGAAATCGTCTTTCTCTTCTTCCGCCGACAGATTATTATAGTCGAGGAAAAATACTTTCACATGAGGTATGTGAGATGTGATTTTCTTTTATTTTTTATTTTGTTTTATAATAATTTTTGCGTGACGTTATGCTTACCAATTCCGTTAAGGAGGAAACCGCTGTATGTTACTCGCACTCGACATGCATTTTACTGCAGCCCTCTTGACAAGCAGTCCTCACGAGCCTTAATGCGTATCACGTTTCCCAAAGTCAAGAGAAAAAAAAGATTTAAAAAAAAATTGTGGGATTTTGGGTACCGGGTACGTGCGAGCGGTGTAAATGTCTAATTAGGTGAGTGATTTGGGAGTGGGAGGGGGGTAGGGGATTGATGGGAATTTAATTCTGGAGGGAAGAGAAAATTTGGCGAAGATGGCGGTGAGAATAAATTTTGGGAGATGTGTGTGACACTGTGAAAGTTTTTAATAATTTAACTCACGTTAGATTAAAAATTAAAATAATTATGTTAAAGGCGTATTACTTTAAAACTTTTCTACTTTATATTAATTTTTAATATGCATTCTAAATTTGAATCTGTCAAAAGTCACTGATTCGATGTCAAAAGTGATTTTTCAAATTAGTCAATTTGACTTATTGATGGAATAAGTAATTTTGAATGATCAAATAAACAAACAAAGTTTAAAATACTAAAGTTTGATTTTTTGTAACGGTGTGACCTGAAAATCGGAAAGAAAATAGAAAATGTTGGAGTCTAGCACTTGCGAGATGGATGCAGAAAGCTGTCATCCTTGGGTCGCTTCGTCTCCTCAAAACACACGAGGGTTTCGCCGGTCTGTCGTTGTGATTTCGTCGTGTCCTGTGATCACCCATCTCACGGTTGTGAGACGTGGCCATGAGTGGGATTTACCGTGTTCCTACTGGGAGCCGGTGTCATTTTTTGGATGGCAGTTGCTCCCAGTGGGACCCTGCGGTAGTTGTTAGTCTTATTTTTTAATTATATATATAAAAGAAAGGTAGTTATCCCTTGTATTGGTGGGGTATTTAATAGTCTTGTTTTAGGAGAACTATAATATTTATTCGTGATAGAAGTGCGCAAAATAGGTGATTGTGCGACGCTAATGCCAACATTGTATAAAGTATATGTGACTGTTTTAACAGAGGTGTTGAAGAAAGAAGTTCAAAAAAATATAGAGCCACCGAATCAGACAGGGTTTAGAAAAGGGATGGGGTTGATGGACAACATATATGTTCTGAACTATATAGTAAATTAGAGATTTAAGAGGGAGAAAGGGGCAACGATAGCAATGTTCGTGGACTTAAAGGCGGCGTTTGACCGAGGCGAGATAGAAAAAGTTATGATGCAAAAGGGGATACCAGAGGGATTAAGAGAGAGAGAGGGAGAAAGTATCGGAAATTTTTAGAGAGACAAAGAGCAGGGTAAATGTAAGAGAACAAGTTTGAGATAGTTTCTGGTTGGTGAGAGGAGTAAGGCAAGGATGGCCTCTGAGCCAACTTTTATTTAATATAATAATATCAGACTTGGAAGAAGTCATGAAGAGAAAGGGATGGGGAGGAGTTAGGACAGGGAACGAAAAGATATACACACTGGCATACGCGGACGGTATAGTGTTGATGGCAGAGGATGAAGAAGAGATAGCGTGCCTAATTACAGGATTGGAGAAATACTTACATGGAAAAATTTAAATTTAAGTGCAGAAATAGTTATTTGTGATACAAGTGCGCAAAATAGGTGATTGTGTGCGAATGATGTAATCACACGAGTTAGCAATTACCTATGCGCGTGTGTATCACGCGCTATTTTTTACAACGCCCGTCCGAAAAAAAAATATATTAGGAGGAGTTAACGAAAAACACTAATTTTATATTGCATACAGTTGAGTTAAGACCCCCCCCCCCCCCCCCCCCCCCCCCCAAATATACTCCCGTGCCAAACCAAGAACATATTGTATTAACAGCATCCAATGGCGACATTTTTGCAATATTAGAGTACAGCGGGATTCTGCGTGGAATATATGCAACAACCACAGCTTATCCCAGAATTAAAGTGAATATGATAAACGGGAACGTTGATAATTTGACCAAAGATGAAATTCGAAATTGTCCAGTGGGCGAAAGTCACCCAATCTTTCCGAAATGTTTCATCAAAGCTTCAGCAAATATCGATTCACTAAAGTCTGAATGGAATACTAATAGCAAACGCAACCCTCGTTCTTCGTCTTCTGACAGACAACATACACCTGATTGTACTTCTTCTAAGGAGCCTTCCCTTCATTCCGAAACTAGGTGCCCTCCTGGGTGGCCGCCTACACCTAAAGTACTTGGATATGCATTCGGACAACTTGGATACATTCGGCTTATTCCCCGCACAAATCAGAACCTACGATTTGAATTTCGAAGATACGTATTTCCTGCTGGTAAACCAATCAGATTTCGAACAGAAGAAAGAAGCTATATTCCCGCTCCAGCCCAAGAACAGATTGTATTATCAGCATCCAATGGTGACATTTTTGCAATATTGGAGCATAGTGGGGTTCTTCGTGGAATATATTCATCGAATAGAACTCATGTAAGAATGAAAATGAATATGATTAGCGGTGAAGTTGATAATTTGACCCCAGATGAAGTGCGATATTCTCCAGTAGGCGAACGTCGCACAATCTTCCCTTACAATTATATCAAAGCTTTAGCAAATTACGACTCACTACAGTCTGAATGGAATACTAATAGCGACCGTAACCCTGGCTCTTCTTCTTCTAACAGAGAACATTCAACTGAACGGACTTCACCTCAGGACCCTCCTCTTCGTGTCAGATCCAGGTTCTCTCCGGAAAGACCTATTTCTGTTCAAGTGCTTGGATGTGCAATAGAAAAACTTGGCTATGTTCGACTTATTCCTTGCACATACCAGAACCAGCGATTTGAATTTCGAAGATACGTTTTTCCTGTCCATGAACAAATTCGAATTCGAATAGATCATACGAACTATATGCTTGGGCCAAACCAAGAATATGTTGTATTATCAACATCCAGTGGTGACGTTTTTGCAATATTGGATTATAGTGGGACTCTTCATGGAATATATAGAACAGATCATCAACGTGTTATTTACATCTGAAAACATTTCCGGATCCACAAACATCAAATATTGACACAGTTCCTACAGGACTCTCTATTATATTTGGAAACACCATTATACTATACCTGAGGTGTTATACGAAGACTGATTTTGGGAACCCACGTACCATTTAAAATATTTACCTCGATCTTCTAAGGAACATTTACGAATCCTCCAATCTACCGCGGAAGCTTTTTGCTTCGGATCGTAATCAAACCGATTCATCACTTCGAAAAACGTAAGTATTCAATTATCATTTTAATCATCAAGCATTTATTCGACCAATTACGAAACTCATTTTGCCTGTATTGTTCAAGGTGGAACCAATCTGTGGAATTTCTCGAACTGCAGCTCTGACTAGTTAATTTTCAAAGACGATCATTTCTTATTGTAAAGTCTAAATAAATTCCTATCATTGTTAAAATTAATAACTCATTGGTCTCTTCATCCCGCTTTGAAATTCTTTACTTAACCATAGATCTAGGGATTTCTTGCAAAACAAGGAATTTAGGGAAGAGTATAAGGGTTTAATTAGCGAGTTACGACGTAAAAATAGCGATCAGAAAACCAATTTTTGTAACGATTTCAATTTGAGTTAAATTATCAATTTTAAACTAATATAACAGAGAATTTCATTCTCAATTCATATTGATCTCTATTAACAGAAGTATCAGCATTGCCCCACCCTCTCGCCCGAAATATATACCTGCTTTTCTTCTTTAAATCAGTGGTCGGCAAACTTTGTGCTCACTTTTCAGGTATGGTCAGGCTCATCCCGGAATAATTTTTTCTACTACTTTTCGGTCTGTTCATGAACCTCAGTGTGAGTGAGCTTACTAAGGCAAGGGTCTTTTGTCCACAGGCAGGTCAAAGTAAGGAAATTTAAAAACGTCTAGTTTTTCAACTAGCGATTTGAAAATCGCATGATCAGCATCTACGAATTTTTTCGATTCCAATTATATATTACTTGCCTAGAAAAGTTGAAAATTTGAAGGAGTTTAATATCTAGAAACTTTAGCTCAATCCCAGGTGCAAAATTCGGTCGGATGCCAGAGATTGACCATCGGCCCAAAGTTGTTCCTACTTTGGTAACCGATCTATGGTAACCAGAGTTGGACCGACTAAGGTGTTTTCAAGCTGCCATGGTCTCACCGAGTCCTCAAAACACACGAGAGTTTCGCCGGCCTGTCTTTGTGATTTCGTCGTGTCCTGTGACCACCCATCTCACGGTTGTGAAACGTGGCCATGAATGGGATTTACTGCGGTCCTCCTTCGAGCCGATGTCATTTTCTAGATGACAGTTGCTCCCAGAGGGACCCTGCGGTGGTTGTTAAGCTTTAGTTTATATATATATATAAAATTTAGATTTCCTAGTTTATTATTCATACATACATCGACTGTAGATAATGACATTTTTGAAATAAAACATTTTTTTATAATTTTCGGGTTAGAATGAAAAAAAAAGTTTCACATGAAAAGTATTGAAATCTGCTAATTTTCAGTTCAGGTACAGATTTGATTCAAAAGAAGAATAGGTTCCAATTACATATCAAAAAATGGTGTAATTGCCAAAATTCGGAACTTAACCTACTCGAGTTCGTTGTCGATAATGTCCAACAATTTGCACAACAAATTTAATTTCTTGCTGGGTGACACCTCCCTAAAGGGATTCAGTAAAATAGTTTCATATTCGTCAATTTCTCTTTCTTGAAGAAATTTCTCATCACTCCTTGGCACTGCTCCCAGCGATGATTCCTTCAACACTCCTGTTTCTATTAATAATTCACTCATGTTTTCCGCCTGCTTTCTTAAAATCTGCAACGATGCACCAGCATCATCCAGTCTCTTCTCCTCCAGTAAGATTGCAGCCTCTTCAGCGTGAGCAGTCTCACTAAGGAAATGTTGTAATTCCTCGACATGACACGCTTTATCCTGCAAATATTCCGTTCGGCAAACTAATGCAGGAAAAATTGAATTCTTTGCACAGACGTTTCTGCTCGTTGAAGGAGAATTGAAGTCCTCTGAAATTTTTTTACTATCATTACACACAATATGAGAGTATATGTTTTACATTCAAAAAATAAATAAATCTTCTGATAACAATCGTTCAAAAATTGATCAACTTATACATTCATCGTATTCGGATTCTGTGTCTTCGTTGTATTCGAACTCCACTTCCATTTCCATGGCATCCCTCTCCGAACAGAACCCGTCATTGCTCGCAGTCCTGAAGTGCGAAGTTTTAGGCTCCTGAAGGTACGATCATGGTTCCTTAAAGCAACCAATCCCGACGCAACTGGAACGTGTACGTCATCCACTTTTGCTCCTTCTGTCGTTCTCAAAATTAGTACATCAATAGTGTAAGTCTTGTGTAACAAATTGGCGTCAGCTACTTTCAGGTAAAATAATAACTAATTCTTCTATAAACAATAATAAACAGAGTCACGTTCTCGGCTTCTAATTACCGTAGAAGGTTGTAATAAAGCTGAATATTGTTCCAAAAAATTAAATAACAAAATCGCTTTACTTTCACATTTACATTTTTTATTGTTGTTAAAGTTTATACATTTCCCGTGGGAATGTATTCGATCTTTATTACCGTGACGAAAGTCAGTTTTGCGGACGCAGCATGGGGTCGTCTCACATTTTTCGATGGCCATTGGCGTAGACGGTTACACTGCTTGTAGCACAAGTTTCATTACAAAATCTTCGTGGTGCATTTTTAATGCAATTATATAATATACATTCAGAGTAGTTTATAGCCAGGGGTTTTATAACAGACACGAAAATATTAAGAAAACAGTTTGCACAGTTAAAAAATGCGTACAAATAGTAATTTCACTCATTTATGATATCTTTCACAATTTCCGAGAAAAAAAAATCAATTTTTATAAACAAAAAAATTCTCTTGATTGTAAAAATGGTTTAACCCGCATAAACTTGTAGAATATCTTATTTGAGCCGCTAATAATAAAAAGTGGAAATATCCCGTAGGTGAGTAAAACGAAGCTATAGAAAAGTGCCTAAAAAAATTGGATATAATTTCACGCATGTAAAAAACAGTAATAGAACATTGGCAGTAAAAAGTAGACAAGTGTACTTGGGCCGTAAGAAACAGGAATAGAAAAAATCGGCAGTAAAAAGTGGACACGCGCGTGTATTATTATTGTTTCGTAGCGTGTCAGTGAGTCGGCTCCGTTACGCGATGTGTCGGCCACGTGTAAAGCCGAAAATGCACGAGCACGAAGCCCAGCTCGCCCGAGGCCCGACTTCACGATTCGGTTTCGTTGGCTATTAGAAGGTTTGAGTTGATTTTTGTTTTCAAAAATTGGCACCTTAAAGAAAGACTTCAAATACATGTAATGAAGTCTTGAGATATTTAATGATTATGTTTTTCAGGAATTATTATGGAATGTTTCAGACTATCCGATTTTACAGTTTCATTTTTCATTATTTATGTTTTATTTTTCAATTGATTTTAAATATTGTAAAGTCAAAATAATAATGAATGATATTTTTCAGGAGACTGAAATAATATTCTGTAAAATTGAAAGCACCATTTAGAGATCAAACAAAAGTTTACTCCTGAGATTAAGTTTTTCTGAATTGAGACCAAAAAAGTATGATTAAAAAAAATTATCTACCCTAATAGCACGGAACGTTCTGCAGGCACCTTCGGAACGTTCCCGGGAGGTGTAAAATGTCCGCTGTTCGGGAACGTTCCAATAGAACGTTCGAGAAATGTTCCACTGGAACTTTCCAAACAAAAATGACCGTTATTATTATTATCGTCAATAAATATCGCGTAAACCGTAAGTGATGGGTCAAACTCGACGTCAGTTTATGATATGGATATCATATTATAGATAGTATATGCGGTACTCAAAACTCAGAAATGACATCCATTTTCACCTATCTCTTATGGCTTACGAGATAATTGTTGTTAAAAATAACAATAAAGGAAGGTTCCCCTCAGGTCCCAATGGAACGTTCCTGGAAATATGTTTTCATGAGTTTTTTTTATTACTAATTACAGCTGCTCTCATTGTTACTGAAAACTATGTTATTCTTTTATATTCATAACAAATATCAAGTTTTAAATTAATTTTAGTATTTTTGCTTTACATAACAATGCAAAAACAGACCTGCTACAGTGAGTCTAGGGACAGTGTGGCAGCCTAGCCGGATGCCGCCATCTTAAGCCGTGGTTAGCTGTGGTCAGCGCGATTTTTAAAATTACACAAACAAAGATCCTGTAAAATGAAATGAATACAACTATAAATTAATTGAAATAAATAAGAAATTTACAAGCTATTAACCCATACATCCAGGGGACAGTTAATTTATTGAAATAAAGAAATAGAACCACAAGCTATTAACCCACGCACCCGGGGAAAAGCTGATTTATTTAAATTAATAAATAAAAGAATAACCTCGACTCTCACATACCTGGGGGTATTTTACTTTATTAAAAAAAAAAATAAAAAATGAAAAACTCACATACCCACGGGGATCTATACCTTCTTTGAATAAATTTTAAAAGAAAAAAAAATCTGCTTGTTCCGCGGGCACATTCTCATCGCCCGCTGGGCGATTCTCAGCTACCCTGAAAAACCTATCATTTCAATAAATTTATATTATCACAATTCATAATATGCATTGGTATTGAAACATACGTATTTTCATTGTCTTGAGATGCTAAAAAAAGAAGCTATATAGTTATATCTTGGTTAATAAGAATTATAAAAATGAGTAAAGTGTCTTATTTTCCATTGAAATAAATTTTTTTTGCTTTGTGAAACAAAAAATGTGCACAGAGCGTGCAACACCTTATAAGCATGTGATTGAAAGAAAAACATTTAGTTAAAATTTAGAAATAAAATAAATTTTTGAGCGTTAAGCGTAAAGCTACGATTAAAATAACATTTTACTGAATAATTATCAGAGTGAAATGTTTTATGGATATAAAGCTAACTATTTAAAAATGGAGTAGCGTTTGGTATTTAATGATTATTTGATGCTGGTATTTATTAAGTAAAGTGAGGAAGTTGAATTAGAGTTTGAGTCCAACTGTCTTATAATTAATGAATAAGCAACTATTTTGCATATTTTACATTTGTGAATATGTCTAATCTAGTAAATGATTTACATTGAACTATTCACATGATTTAAACAATAAAATATTTATGAATAGAAGATGAGAATCTGTTCCAGAATATACGGTGCGAGAAAATTTTAATCTCAATTAACTTATTTATACTTCTGAAGTTTTAGAAAATACGCCGGGTGCAGAAGGAATTAGGATGAGTAGGTCTTACAGAACTATTGGGATCAAAGATTTTCTTAACGGGCTGGACTAAGATATTTATTCGCAAATAAAAGAGAAATAAATAAATTCACTGGATCAAGCCATCGCATTCACGAATCAAGAAGACCTTAAAAATAGTAGTTGGAAAAGAGTGCATGGGGAGATCCCAGCACGAGTTGTTACCAAAATCTATAGTTTACTTGCATACAAAGAATAGTTACATGCGTAAAAAGAATATTTCATGTGAGTAAAAAGAACAGTTCACGTGCGTAAAAAGATAACTCATTTGTGTATAAGGAATAGCTCACTTGCGTACAGAGAGTAGCTCTGAACAGAGAATAATTGGCTCAAAAATGGTTAAATTATAAGGAACTTGGGCATTCTGTGAAGGACAGTCCACAATGTTATAAATCTAGTTTCTCTGGAGATGAAAATAAATGTAAATATTATTTTGTTAGTAGTATTTACTAATCTAAAATTGTTTCCAACAGGAAATTTTAATAAGGAAACGATGGCAAGAATAGCTGTTAAATTCTCACGATCAGATAATTTATGAACCTGCTTGCGAGATGGATGCAGACCTTGTTATTCTGTGTTGAATACTTGAGATGTATTTGTTTCTTAGTTTTGTTTCTGGCAATCGGCTGGTGAAGCGGTTTGACGATTGCGTTCCCGCCAGGATTAGCGTCAGTGGAGGCGCGAAGTTCTCGCTGATGTTGCTGATTTAGGAATTAGCCCTCCGGTAAAAAGTTAGATATCGCGATTTAGAGAATAATATACGCTCTCTTAGTCTTCTATTTAGTCAATTTAAATCATTAGAGTCGATCCTCGCGAAGTCACCTCACCAGATACATTTCGTGACCGAATAAGTTTTTAAAAAATGAACCCTTTCGCAGTTTAAAATGGTATAAGAAGCACCACGCTGAAACAAGTTATTACAAAAAAAGGAATTAAACCTCCCTTCATGGAAATAAAAAAGGACACATGTGATAGACTTAACATTATAGAATAATACCTGATAGACGCAAAAGGCACAGATCGATCTAACGCGGTGCTGGTCAAGACTTGTTAGTATTCGAAAATAAAGTAATTGAATAATTGAATCGCTGTGTCGTTTCGCAAGCGAGGAACGCTACAGACTCCGCCCATTATCAATACAAATCATCGCGCGCGATGATTTGTTATCCATTACCTAAATTTCATTTCGACCGCTCTTTTCACAATTTTGGCGGGACATAATTTACGCCAATCATTCGTCGACCTGAGGTACAACCCCCTTTCGAAAGGTTGAAGTTTTACAAAACGTTTCGAATATCAACAAAAAATATAAAATATGTAGATAAATAGTTCAGCCTATAATTATCGTAGCTTACCAATACAACACCTTTGTGTTTTGATCACTAATATTATACATCAGTCAATGACATACATTCTGGACAACGTTATATACATATAATTTCAATTTAGTAACCTATACCAGGGTGGCCACTCATCCGGGAGAACCGGGAGAAACTTTCACTGTGAGAAAACCGGGATAAAGCCGGGAGAAAAAT
Source organism: Andricus grossulariae (assembly GCA_011634705.1). Classification (NCBI taxonomy): domain Eukaryota; kingdom Metazoa; phylum Arthropoda; class Insecta; order Hymenoptera; family Cynipidae; genus Andricus; species Andricus grossulariae. The sequence goes on along the minus strand of JAABKJ010075445.1, from coordinate 204,437,908 downwards.
ATTACACCGGGAAATTTCCCGTATTTCATAATTCGCGCGTTTTGTAAGTTTTGAGTAAAAATGATTTTTTTTTTTTTCATTTTGAGAGAGAGAAATCACATTTTTTAGTAACAAAATCTATGCAGTCTTTTTGAATGTCACTTGATACTAGATTATATGATACTTATCAATAATATATTTATCGTCTTTCTATCTAACCAGCAACAAACGATTCCATAAAAAATGTATACCATTTTCCAAAGTTGAGGTGCCATCTTCACGGGCATGGTCTGGATACCTCTGGGAATAGAAGATTTCCAAATTTTTTTCGTAATCAGCAAAGTTACTAACATTAACAAGGCGTATTCATTAGTGACCTTAATCATGACCTTGACGATGGAAAATATAAAATAATATCCCTGAAAAATATCTTACCTGAGGAAATATTCAGCCGTCCCGGAACTTTTGTGACACCCGGTGTAGAGGGGCCAAGATATTTTTCAAAAAGAAAAAAATTTACCGTTTTTAGACTTCATAAATTTAGAACCATTTATGATAGAACATATTTTTTTTTAATTCAGAAATTTGTCAACTTTTTTGTGCTTATTAGAAGTTTTGCGTAAAATGCACAAAGAACGTAGAATTTAACAACAACTTATTCTTTCACAGACTTTTCCAAATCTAAAAGTGAGGGAAATCTTAATCAATATTATAATCACGTGGGAAATTTTTTTGGACTCAAAAGTAAAGGTTTTTATCAGAGAAAACTTTACTTATTACTTGTTGGTTTGGAAAAAAATCACATAAATTGATAAAAGAAAAACAACAAACATCGAGTTGGTTCTGAGGAGGCTTGCTATCTCTTAGCGAACAAAGTCTGATTTAGAATGAAAGTGATTAATTATAGACTATCAGGATCATTACCAAAATATAGATATCATGACTTCTACGGACAGTTAATTGCTGCGCTTTGGAGAAAGAATTTCAGAATATGCACTGAGCCCAGGCGGAAACATTATATATAGTGTGAAGTATTATATATCATTTTCATTTGTTTTATACAATTTTTATATAAAACAAATGAAAATTATATATAATATTTCACACTATGAATAAACCACGGTCGTATACACAGGTCCGGGGGTTCTCGTGGTGGGGGAAGTTCCCTAATGTAAGCCAGAAAGTTTCGCAAACTGACCACTGAATGTAGTGGCGTATATGTCGAGTAGTGTAGGATTTGAATTTGAAAAGATAAACAAAATACGTTTTCTAACCTCAGAGTCTCAACTGGTGTCAACGCACGGAATCGTAGTAGACCAAGAGCCCATGACATAAATGGTGTAATCATCGGAAAAAGGAAAATTTTTCACCTGACAGGTTCGACTTACTAATTTTTCCGATACACCTTCCCCTGATATTATTGAATTTGTTGTCTTCCCATATATTGTCCTGATCATTTTCATCATTCGCCCCTTTATTCCTATTTTTTCCAACTTCTTCATCATCAAGTCCCTGTCTACCAAATCGAACGCTTTTTTGAAATCTATAAACGCGACATAAAGTTTTCCCCCTTTTCTTTTCAACTTATTACCCACCAAACTATTCAATACGAAAATACGGTCCCTTGTAGCTCTTCCTTCTCTAAATCCTGCTTGACTCTCGTTTATCGCTCCTTTCTTCTCTATCCACTCCCTTAATCTTTTTCCCATTATGTTTGTTACCAATTTGTACCCCACGTTTAACAAAGCCACTCCTCTATAATTCTTTGTTAATTCCTCACTTCCTGATTTATAAATGGGATATATCCTCGCCTCCTCCCACCCCCTCGCTATTTCTCGCTCTATCCACATTAGGTTAATTATCTCAGTCAATTCCGATATCCATTCCTGCGGCAAATTTCTCAGGAATTCCGCTGTTATCCCATCTTCCCCAGCGGCTTTATTGTTTTTTAGTTCCTTTAGCGCCTCCCCTGCTCTTTTTCCCTTTCCCCTTCCTCTCCGCATACTTTTTCTTCCATCTCTCTTCCTCCCTGCGCTACTAGTAATTCCTGAAAATGCTCCACCCACTGCTTTTTTGTTGTCCCCTTTCCCTTCTGCTTCCTTCTCGGTCTAAACTTATCTATCGCTTGCCAAAATTGCCTATCACTTCTGCTGCCCTCCACGTCCCTTCATTTTGCTTCCTCTATCTCTCTTTTTTTCTTAATTCCCAGCGCTTTTAGCCTCTTCTGCCGTTCCCTTAGTACACCCTTTTCCCTCTCTCCTTTAGTTTTTAAGTAATCTTTTAGTGCCTCCCACACCTTTTTCCTCTGTTCGTTGACTTCTTTCCCCAGTTCCCCTTTATCTTCTTCACCTCTACTCCACTTTTTAACCATCCCCAATTCCCTCGCGACTTCTTTTATTTCAATAATCATCTTCCCCCATCTCTCATCCACTCAAACATTATCATTCCTTCCACTCCATTTTTTTCTCATTCCCTCCTTATATTCCTCTTTTTTATCCTCATTCCATTTAAAGAACACCTCTCCCTTTTTGCCCTCTTTCCTTCTTTTAACTTGTTTTCCCTCTTCTAGTGAGATTTTAAATTTGGTTACAGACCGACAGATGTAATGGATACTGATGAATTCCTAGATGATTTCTGTGAAAGGCGGTTGAAATAAAAAACTCATCACCTTATTTCAAAGGAGCCTGGGGAGTTTTTGATTTGCTTCGATTTCGCTGAGGATTACGCGTTCATAATTCAGAATGCAGCTCAATCATTCCACTGAAATGAGGACTAAGCCGCAATATTCATCGTGGTGATTTATTATAAAAAAGATGGAGAGCTCAAGCATGTAAGTACCATGGTACATCTCATGGTAAGGGTGCATAGTATAGGAGCGAATATAAAAAGACAAGCAGCACGTTCGAGCTTACAATGTTCTCTGAAACACCACATACTCAATCCCCCTGTTTTGTTTCAGTGGGCAAAGAGTAACGGTCTGCAAAGAAAACAACTGTTGAAACTATAGCCAAAAAATTGATCAGAAAGGCATAATATTACTATATAATATTATTTAACTTAAAAAACTGGCACTAAAGCGATGCACAAAGATCCTCGGCGTGAGCGCACTACGGGAGATCGCGCGCCACCCGCCTTATCATGGCATCTTGTATACGTATCGTTCTATTACTCAAAGACGAATTAATTCGCCACTCTGGAAATTGGGGTTCTTATAGGAAAAAGCTCAGCTTTCTTTTCAAACTATTTTGAAGAAAAAAAAGTGTTGAAATTTGAGAAAAAGTCAAATTTATTTTAGATTTTCAAAAATTAGGGTCAAATTTGGACTTTCTTTAAAAATCATTACGACCACCAAAAATTTTGTGAAAAAATCTATCAAAAACATTTGTAGGGAAATTTTGTTTAAAGCAATAGGAAAAAAGTTACAAATGTTTGAAAGTAAGGCCTTTCTAACAAAAAAAAAAAATTGTACCCCTTCCACTTTGATCAATAATTATCAAAATTAATTAATTTTCGGTGTGAGAAGTACTATCTATTAGGACTACAATTTGGCTAATTTTTAGCCCGATCGGATAACTTTCATTTTCGAGGTGGGTACTTTTGAAAAATTATGCCCTCTATAGGTTTTCGGGGTCGCTGAATTCAAATCAGTTGTCCGTTTGGTCCCATCAGATCAGGGTCAAGGTCAATTCAAGGTCAAACCTACAAAATTCATCGCTAACCAAATAAGTCAGGGTACCTATAGGTTTTAGAATCGTCATAGCTGCATTTCAAATAATATCCTATACTGAAGATTTCATGGTGTTGGAAAACTTCAGTATAGGATTCATTTTCCTGCGGTTTCTCAGCCGTAGAGGGACAACAGTATAATTAAACTTTCTTCTGTTCAGACCATACACGTTTACAGAGATAGCATTTAGTTTTTCGAATGTTTGTATATCTTTCAGAGTTACGGGAAAGTTCATGCCACTAAAATCTAATTTATCTTTATACTGAGTATAGTTAAATATACGATCCACATGTTGTAAATCTGGATACAACGCCGATAACACTGGCCGGTTGAAACACTCGTTGTCATTATTTTGTATATTCACACAAGCCTTTTTCTGTTTAATTGGCAGCGGTAATTTGATATAAAAACTAGCTCGCATAGGGTTTTATTTGTTAATGTTAATTTCTAATTTCATAATCGAGTGTAATTTCCATTCGGAATCGGTTTCTTGGAAATCTTATAGTTTCTTTAGGATTGGCTGTTTCACTTTATCGTTGAACCAATCATCTAATACAGTAGCCGAATAAATTTATTTTGCCTTAGACGCAAGTGTTTTCAGTTCAACGTTTTCATTATCGTTGAATATTCTTTTAAATTTAGAACCTAATTCAGCGTACACTTTTATCGCTTCAAACTTATTTAATGCACCCATTATGTGCTTTTCAAATAAAATGAATGCATCATCAAATAACGAATTAATATCCTTATGAACTATATTTACAATTACTTCTGTTTGAATTCGACGCTTAAACGCTGCGTCACAATCAGCCGGATCAGCAGGATCGTAGCCTCCTCGATTATCGGGATGACTTTAGCCCATTCGTCAATCAGCGCTGAAGTTTCCATCTTGTTGTTGTTGTTCGTACTGCCGATCACCTAGACAGATAAGGGAATGGTTAAACTTCAATTATTTCTCAGCTTTTATAGATCAATATCCTTCACCACCACCCTCACTACAAAGCTGCAAGCAAAAAGCCATGCACTAATACTACAAGCAAAAAGCCATGCACTAATACTACAAGCAAAAAGACATGCACTAATACTACAAGCAAAAAGCCATGCATTAATACTACCATGCATTATAAGTAAAAAAGCCGTGCAAACTATCATGCACTAATATTACAAGCAAAAAGACATGCAAATATAGATTGAGCACTGAAGAGTTTAAAATGAATAAATACTCGAATAAAGGGAAGAAGCAAAAAAGTAATGTTTATTAAATAATTTTGATTTAACTAACAGACCCCCGCATTTGCCTGTGCTTCCACATTGCAAAATCTGTATACCACACTGCTTCAGCACAACCCGGCAGCGAAAAACCACGTTGTGGAAAAACCTCCGTGAGGAGTCATACATGTTTATATAATATATATGGTAATTACGAAGAATTCTATGTATAGGTATATTATATGAGGCGCTCAGAGGAAAAACGTAATAAGTCCGATGTTTTAACATAGGACATATTACATTTTTTCTCTGAGCGGCTCATATGTGCCAAATCAGATAAAGAAGGAGGAAAAGAAGAAAATTGCCTCATAACCACTTCTTTGATTTTCCTTCGTTCTTCTTAAATTTTATAATTTCCTAATTAAGAATTTAAAAACGTACTATCATGATTATCAAACATTATCAATATTAATTCGTCGAGTGCAGTTCTTTCCCAAGTATTGGGTTCCCCATTTTTGCCTTTAATTCCACTCTCCTCGTGTTTTTCAGCTACCCGTATCGCTGTTTTAAAGTTCTTACTAATAGATCTTTCGACGTTCATAACTTCCCAGCTGTTTGGAGCCATATGTACGTCCGTTATTTGTCCAAGTAAATTGCTTGAACTCTTTTTATCATGCAGCCATGCCTTTTCATAATCTCTGTAATTGGCTATTATTGTTCCATCTCCATCGTACAAATACTGGTGTTTACGCAGTTGCCCCAGTATTCTTTTTATTAAGTGTGGAAAATCGAAATTCCAGAAGTAGGTTTTCCCTTTTAATCGAAGCAAGGCTTTTCTGTTGTTGCCTGGAATATTTTCCAGACACAACTTTGATTCTGAGGTGCCTGATCACAAGTGACGAGTCTTACATCTGCTCCACATTCTGCCAGTTTCGAGAGACAGCGTTTTACAAGATCGGCAATTACTTCGCTAGTCACACTTTTATCAATTAAAAAGTATGACAATGGCTGAGACCAAGGATTTTTTGCGTTCAAACTGTCCACAGAAAATACCAAAACATTGGTTGCTGGGACGTTTTTTCGACCCAAAGAGCCCAGGTCAACCAAGCCTTCAACGAGGTCACAGTATTTGGAATATTCTTCGCATTTTTTAATGCTGAAGTCATCCCTGCCGACCCATTGTCGGGTGCTCTGCGCGTTCGATCGTTTTGAACCGCATCTACAACTTTTTGGTATTTTGGTGGTGCCATTGTTGTTCCCACGAGCAGCTAGGGAAAGGGTTGGTCCATATATAATATTATATATTATGATATATAAATATATATAATAATTTATACAAGAGTAAACGATCTCCACTCGAGAAGAGTCCAGATATCAAGCTATTTCGAGCGCGCACAGCACTCGGATGGATGACCATCTGCAACGTACGACCGGGTTGTGTATTCGCTGGGTTTTACATAACTATGTAATATGGAGCGGGAGTTTTGACGCCGAGGATGACTGTATGCATTCGATGGGTAAGGTCGAATGTACGCCTTTAAACTCGACTGTCGAAAAGCCGGCTGAACTTGGGAGGTGGTTTTATGCAGTTTTTCTCTCCTCTGGCCAAATGTCCAGGCAAATGTGAGTAATTCTAATAGTCGCATGCAGCTGCGGGTTATCAGTGGTTGTGATTTAAATTCATGCAGTAATTTTAACCCCCCTTAGCACACGGTGGTCATTAAGCAAGGAAAAGTGGACCCAAAATCGGCTAACGCAGAAAGTTTCTATATCGTTTGGAGATTAAAAAAATGTAAAATTGAAAATCCTAGCTGATCGGTTTCGCAAGTTATGGACGTTTTTGTATTTATGCTATGCAGCCTCATGAAAAGCTGAGTAGAACACTTAAGTACATACATGCAATCGGCCTCTTGATCGCAATATGAAGAAATTGAGTATGTATGTATAATTTATTGTTGAATTTCTTGTTTCTTTTCGGAAATTTATTGATATTTTGATCTATCGGCTCTCTAAATAATGCCACTTTTTCAGTATTTCCGTTTTTGCAACATATCTCAAAAGCAGATTATCCTGATTGAAAAATTGAATGATTTTTAGCTTTAAAAGTATAATTTTTCAAACAATATTGCAGAATCCACTTTTAAGCTTGACCCAGGATCAACGACGAGGACGTAATGGTTAACTGATCCGTTTTTTCTTTCTTTTTTTTTGTATTTTTTTCTTTTTTGATGTTTTGCTTGTTTGCTTCTTGCATTTATATATAATTGTTGTATTTTTAATTAAATTTTATTCAGAAAAAAGATCTCCTTTCACTCCGCTGGGATTCGAACACCAGGTCAACTGATTTCTTAGCCTCCGAAAAAAATTTATCTTGACAGGTGAATGGAAAAAAGAGAGCGTCGGTGTGTTCAACCTCAAAACTGATATTATTACGAAAAAAAGCATGTGTTTTTGATACCCGCCCCGACCAGCAAAACCTCGGCTCCGCCTCGGCTTTGCGGAAGTCACGCGGGCGAAGGAATCTCATGCATCCGCTCAGCTAACAGAGAGCAGCGGCGCTACGCGAGGTGGCCACAGAAGAAAAAGCATCTGAGCTAGCAGCCGACAACGCATTTTATGAATAAAACATCAATTATTAAACGTACTTTCGGCTTAGGTTGGAAAAAAATAGTATACGACACACGGCCAGAAATACTGGAAGCCCTGGCTTGCGTGATATGAGGCCTCGGCTTCGCCTCAGCCTTCATATCACACGCGCCCGGAAATCCAACTTTCTGGCCTTTGTCGTGATATACTATTAATTAAGGAAACTTGAAAAGAAAAAGTTTTTTTATAAGCAGAAAATAATTTAATATTTAATGATTTTATTGTACGAAATTACAAATGTCTACGTTCTACATTAGAAAAAATGTATACTTACCTATATTTAATAAATAAATGATACTAAGAGGATAATTGTTATTTTATTTAATCCCAAGTACATTTTACATAGTACATAGTACAAGTCACATACATACACACACACACGCACACGTACATTCGTGTATATCAGCTAGATATGTATCGCAAAGGGAGATTAGAAGAAACATAAAATAATAATGTATTCATAAAAAAAAGTGAGCAGTGAAATAAATATCTTGTTAAGGATTTTTGTCTTATTGCTTCAATAGTGATAATGGAATAATGTATGAGTTATCTTTATCTAGAATTCTTAATTCAGAAAAATGAACCTTCAACTCATAACTACCTCATAGCTAACTCATAGCTATAGACTAAATTAACTTTTATATTCTAAAAAATCAACTGTTAATAAAGTGACAGCAAAGTATGAAGCATGTGTGTAGGCTAAAGAGAGAGAGAGCTATGTATAAAAAAAATGTATTCTAAAACAATAATTTTGTTACATTTGCAAGATTTCAGAAGGCCTCACGATTGAGCGACTCAAAAAAAAATCATAAATCTCACATCATGCCTCTGCAAATGAATTAAACCATATAAAAATTTTGCACGAATCTTGAAAAATACCAAAGCGACTAAAAGTAAGAAAGTGACTCGCTGGCTTGCAATAAGCATTGAAAACGGTGTATTTTCACATTTTTACGTTCAAATTTATACTTTTGACTTTTGCAGGTTGTAGTCATTTCCAATACCAAAATTTGTTATTTTTGATCGAACCTGTAACTTATAACAAAAATTGTGAAAATTCAAACAATAGGCCTGTATTCTTAAATTGAAGCAAATTTTAACGTTAAAATTAAAATTGTCAAATGAAGGCCTAAAAAATTTAAAAAATGTACAATTAGTGTTTTTTTACATACCTAGAGATAAAAAAAGTCTACCCAATTTTTTCGTATTTTAATAATTTATGTTCTGAGAGATAATTCCTATTAAATTAAGAAATTTACATATAATAATAATTTTTTTTTAATAAACACTGCAGGAAAAAATCGACAAGATCCAGGTGTCGAAATTATAATTATAGACAATTTTTTGTACTTCGAGGGACGACTGAAATATCCCGAAAATGAAATTCCCAATTCCGACATAAAATTGCCTAATTATAAAATATCCAAACTAGAATATTCCATAATTATACAATTCCAGAATTTAAATGATTTAAAAATTATTTCCTAAAAAAATATTATTCATTAAAAATACGATAATAAAATATTTTTATCGAAAAAAATTTGGTTTAAAATTTAGTTTTTTTAAATTATTGTTTGAATTTAAAATTAAAATGATTCTAAAAAAATTGTATAAACAAATTAATGATTCAAATCAGCGCTAATTTATCTCGAAATTTCTTTAAATTTTTTTTTTAATCAACATTTCTATTTTTGGGAACATTTTTTGTAATTTTAAAAAACATTAAAAACGTTTTATCTTTGATATAAATATTTGATTATTTCAACTTGAAAAAATATTTATTGAAGGAAAAACTTTTCAGCACTGGTTCATGGTTTATCTCGAAATTTCTTTTTAGTTTTTTTTTTATATTAAAAATTCGATTTTCGAGAAAACGATTAGTATAATTTTTTAAAAAGACTATGTACACAAAAAACGTTTCTCAAACTTCAGATCTGCAAAAATTCTATATATTCTTAAATGCACTCAAATTACGGTTCAGTATAGAAATAAAAATTAAACTTCAAAGTACAAAAAATAATAATTCAAAAAATCATATCTATCATTCATAGAGAAACATGAATGCGTCCCGTGTTCAATGTGTGATTGACTACATAACATTTGGTAGGCCGTTCACGGAAAGGGTTCGAAAGTTCGCACAAGAAATGAGGATCTTGAATCACACACTGAACAAGGCAAAACTGCTGACAATCAAGCAGCATATTGCTGACAAGATATAGGTGCTATCTGACACAAGAAGGAGAATACAGAAGAGGGAGAGATGGATCAGGGAGGATAAAAAGTTTCTCGCTGACCCACCGCGCCTCTTCAGCGATCTCCCTGTTTCTGTCAAAAATCCACCGAAGCCCGACAAGGTAGAGACTTTTTGGAGAGAGGTATATAAGATCCCGAAAACACGGGAGATGAAAGAAGATACTGACAATATCATCTGCTTTAAGGATTTTTGCATCAACCTCGTAACATCTGAGGAGGAATATCCATCAATCATTGCCGAAGAGGTGAAAAAAGCACTTAGGGACACGAAAAACTTTTCCGCTGCAGGACCAGATGATACCAAGAACTTCTGGTGGAAGAAGTTTACTTCTACACACCAACATCTGGCACGTATACTCACCTCATTTTTAAACTCGTTAATGCCCATTCCACAGTGGCTGATGTTAGGGCGCACTATACTCCTACGGAAAAATATTTGGCCATCTAGAAATTATCTAGCTAATTTATCTAGATAATTTCTAGATGGCACAATTTAGCTAAAACAGCTAGATATTTAGGCAGCGCAGCTAGAAATTTAGCTAACATAGATATATTTTCTTAGAAGACGAAATCCAGCTAAACGTGTAGCTGGGTGAGCTAAACCATTTTTTTCAGTGGCCAATGACCTGGATTGACTACCGGAAAGCTTTCGATTCAATCTCTCATAGACTTATCATCTGTCTGTTGGAAAACTTAAAGGTTCATCCAAACATAGTTAGATACATAGATAGATTGATGCCCCTTTGGAAAACTAGATTTACTATTTCATCTGGACATTATCGTGTGACAACGAAGAACGTCACCTTCCTGAGGGTCGTCTTTCACGGCGATACCATGAGCCCTCTGCTCTTTTGCATCACATTTCTGCCTCTATCTCTCGCACTACGAAATTCTCCTGGATACCTCCGTGGCGACACTAATCATCGCGAGCATAAGGTCACTCATGTATTTTATATGGATGACCTGAAGATCTATGCTTCTGGTGCAAAGATATTCTTTATCGATTTAAATGCAGAAAGTACGATTATCTCATGGACCCGATAAATATCGGAAAGTGTTCAAATGATCTTTATCGGATCCGACGAAATTAGATATAAAGCGATACTTATTGGGTCCTTAATATTCGGCCTATTTATTTCTCAGAAAACCTAAGTCTAGTTAGGAAATGCTTTTAAATGATTCGGAAGAATTAAAGTAAACTATATATTATTCACTATGCTGTGAACGGTTATGGTTTAACGCACTAAATGAGGTTTAAATTATGAGGACCCAATAAACTACACAAGACATATTTTTGTCGGTACCCAATAAACATCGTTTCATTGATCAAAACTTTAAAGATATCCAAATCCTCATACTATTAATTATGTGATTAGTTAAGACGACGAAATTATCCGCGAGCTTTAGTTCTTTTTAGTCAAAAAGTTTCAGAGTTCTGCAATAAGTGTTTCATATCATTTCTTAAAGTTAAATCAGGCCACTCAATAAACATCACTTTATTCATTTTTCCTCCCACGCCCAGTGTATTACATATTTTGGTCAAATATTTTGTCATATTACTCAGAAAGATGTCCTCTATCGATATCTATAATTAAACGTCGATTTTTTCTCGTACCCAATAAATATCGTTTAACACACACACACACACACATCAGAGAAAATCAACAGTTTTTGTCTGAAAAATCTCGATTCTTCCAGGACCCTCCAGTTACAGTCGCCCACCCGCCCAAGCCAGAGGAGGTCGAGGCTTTTTGGAGAGAAGTCTACGAAGTCCAGCATCCACTGAAAGAAAACTTAAAGGATATAAATAGCTTCAAGGAGCTGTGCAGTGCCCTCATAACACCTGAGGAGGAAAGCCCACATATCACTGCCGAGGAGGTGAAAAACGTATTAAGAGGCATGAAGAACTATTCCTCTCCGGGACCAGATGGTAACAAGACCTTCTGGTGGAAGAAGTTTCCTTCAACCCACCAGCATCTGGCCCGCATTTTCATCTCATATCTAAAGTCAGAAGATCCTATCCCAGAGTGGTTGGTGGAAGGGCGCACAGTGCTCCTGCCGAAGACGGGCAACTTAGCTGACCCTAAGAATTACAGGCCAATAACTTGTCTGAACACACTGTATAAGATCTTTACAGCTATCCTAAATGATAGGATTGTTCGGACAGACATTAATCCGAAGAGATATAAGAAGCCATAGAAACACGAGAGCTTACATGAAAAAATGCATGGACGTGAAGGAAGCTAGAATAGTATGTCAGGACAGAAAAGTGTGGCGACAAATAGTTTATAGAAAGAATGTGAGTAGAGTGAATGACACCTGAAACAAAGACCTTGGATACTAATGGGCCCAAGTGGGAAACCACACATAACAAGTTTGTGAGGCTCTTCACGTGGGGTGATCGCTAGAGAGATTGATCAGCAACCTGGGTCGGATCAGTGTTGCGGAACGAACCTATACCTATATACCCATCCGCACACTACTACTTTCCAACCGAGCAATTCACGCCTACCCCGAAAGGGAAATGGCTTAATTATATATAAGGTTAACAACCACCGCAGGGTCCCACTGGGAGCAACTGCCATCTAAAAAATGACACCGGCTTTCAGTAGGACCGCGGTAAGTCCCACTCATGGCCACGTCTCACAGCCGTGAAATGGGTGGTCACAGGACACGCGGGTATGGCTTTAAGGTTACGAACCGGTGATAGTTTCACACCTCCGAGAGCACCTATCACAAGGACAAATAATTGTACCGAATATATATATATATATGTGAATTTATTATATAATAATTATAACTATAATTTTAAATAATTATCTATAATTATAACTTATATAATATATATATATTGTGGGTACAGTCGTTGCAGCTCCCTTTTAAGATCTTGATACCTTCCTTCCTTTTCATTCTCCGTGGGAGTGACGTTGTATTCGGAAGAAGCCGAGAATTCGATCACGAATATAGTTCGTTTCTCGAAGTCTTGGAGAACAATGTCAGGCGTCGAGTGGGCAACGGAGACTGCTGTCCGAAAATCATAGTTTCAGAAAATTTGGCACTTTTCGTTTTGGAAAATTCACTCTATCTTCCTTGGAGCGTTCGGCAGGGCAGGGTCGCGGCCAACACCGTAAGAGCCACAAAGATGGTAATAAGGCACTCTCAGGGCAGCACTATGTCCGTAGATATAGGTCGTTCTTGCGTGGGTGGAACACCCCGATTGTATGTGTTCTAGGAACTCAGCGTGTGTATGACACGCTCTGCAACTATCGCTTGAAACTTCTTGACATAAAATGCGGTCACGGTATGCTAAGGTGGAAATGACACTGTCCTGGCATGCGAAAATAGTAGTGACAATAACTTTTACTTTAGATAAGTACAGTTTGTTTTCCCTCAAAAGATATCGTTATGCTTGTTGCGCATAATGTCCACAATTTGAAATTTTTCATGATTCTGTAGATTTTGCGGCTGATAATAAACAACAGTGACTAGTAATTGTATATATTTTAGTGATCAATATATTCATTTTTTCTCATTTATCGTTTACGAAACCTTTCCAAAAAGATGAAGATCGGTATCAGCTCGCTGCTCCTGACACACATAGTTTTTCTGCATTTTGCTGGTAAGAGTACTCAACATTTTATAAGTCCTAACGTAAATATGAAATATCACGTATTTCATCAATTAATATTAATTTAAATTTTAAGCCAACATTCAAAATAAGCACTTATTGAACCATCTTGAAATAACATACGTTAGAGACAAAAGAGGCTATTCAAGAATGATGTCACAGTGAGAACTGAAATAATAGAAGCCAATAAGAAAATACAACTGTCTTTTGTTAAAATTTTCTGTGTTGAAATTGCCTCAGTTGCCCCTGCTAGTAGTTTTTCTCTTCTTTGACTTAAGGTTGCCATTATAGTCTGAATCAAATTCAATCTGGCGACTATAAATTATTTTATACGGATGCATGTTCAAAAAATGTTTCAAAATGATATGTGGTAACGTCTTAGATAGCTCCAAGGCTTGGGTAGTTTGCTCACTTGACGCATTTGGAATCACCTTGAAAAAGTCTTCAATTGTTTAGTTGAAAATTAACTATTCGGCAGAAACTTGATATTTTCAGCTTGAAGATTCAATAGCTTTATAGAAAATTCGACCTCTTGAGTTGAAACTGCATGTGTTTAGGTGTGAAAATAAACCTTTTATAGACAATTTGCCTTTCTGGTTTGCAAATTCGACAATTCTGTTGACATTTTTTTTTCTCTCTTGACTGAAAAATCTCTCTGGATATTGTCCAAAATCGTAAAGTTACTTGCAATGACCCGCTCCCACTCCCTGTTATCAACCGTAGTTTTTGGATAACGCCTTATAGAATTTTGGCCCACAATTCGAATTATGGCGCAAAGCTTTACTGGTCAGACCTCTGAAAATCCTAATTATTCTCCTCCCAATTTTCCCCCCTCCTGAGAGGTCCAGCTCCAGGTCTCCTCCTGGCAACGATGCTCTTGCCAACTACGTTCCTGAATTAATTATTATCTCACCATATTTTTAAATTGGAATAAAAGTGGAAAATTTGAGAAAAAACTGCAACTTTCTAGAATAATTGTGAGAGAATATGATTATAAGGAATAATAATAACTTCCTTAAACACGTACGTTTGTTAAATTAATTATTATCTCACTATAATTTAAACTTGGAACAAAAGTGTTAAATTTGGAAGAAACTGCAACTTTCTAGAACCATTGTGAGATAATATGATTATAAGTAATAATAATAACTTGTGTAAACTTTTAAGTTTTTTAAATTAATTATTATCTCATTACAATTTAAAATTGGAACTAAAGTGGAAAATTGGAGAAAAAACTGCGACTTTCTAGAACAATTGTGAGAGAATATGGTTATAAATAATAATAACTTGTTGAAACACTTGCTTTTGTTAAATTAATTATTATCTCACTATAATTTAAAATTGGAACGCAAGTGGAAAATTTGAGAAAAAACTGCAACCTTCTAGAACCATTGTGAGAGAATATGATTATAAATAATAGTAATAACTTGTTTAAACACGTTTGTCTTTAAATTAATTATTATCTCACTATAATTTGAAATTGGCACGAAAGTGGAAAATTTCAGAACAAACCGCGACTTTCTAGAACCATTGTCAGAGAATATGGTTATAAATAATAATAACTTGTTGAGACACTTACGTTTTTTAAATTAATTATTATCTCACTATAATTTAAAATTGGAACAAAAGTAGAAAATTTGAGAAAAAACTGCAACTTTCTAGAACCATTGTGAGAGAATATGATTATAAATAATAGTAATAACTTGTTTAAACACGATTGTTTGTTAAATTAATTATTATCTCACTATAATTTAAAATTGGAACAAAAGTGGAAAATTCGAGAATAAACTGCAACTTTCTGGAACCATTGTGAGAGAATATGATTATAAAGAATGATAATAACATGTTTAAACACGTACGTTTGTTAAATTAATTATTATGTCACTATAATTTAAAATTGGAACAAAAGTGGAAAATTTGCGAAGAAACTACAACTTTCTAGAACCATTGTGAGAGAATATGATTATAAATAATAATAATAACTTGTTTAAAAACTTACGTATGTTAAATTAATTATTATCTCACCATATTTTTAAATTGGAATAAAAGTGGAAAATTTGAGAAAAAACTGCAACTTTGAATATGGATTTCCATCTTCGGACATATAGCTAGAACGAACTAATGGTCTGGAAAAAAATCTAAAGGTATCGTACGATGCGTCTTGGTCATATCACTAGGAGATTTTTGAATCACGGCAAAAAATTTATTATTTAAAAAATTATATTGTTTATGACACTTTTTATTTGTTTACAAAATAGGAGAACAATAAATTGTCACAGATGACAACCAGATATCGTTCCTAGAATATTATAGAATGCAGAAAAATTTTAAAAATTTATAAACTTTAGTTATAAACAATAATTTTACCCCCTCCACTCTCACTCGAAAAATCCTTTGAATATGCATTTCAATCTTCGGACATGTAGCTAGAACGAACTAATGGTCCGGAAAAATATCTAAAGGTATCGTAGGATGCGTCTTGGTCATATCTCTAGGAGACGTTTGAATCACGGCAAAAAATTTATTATTTAAACAAATAAATTGTTTATGACATTTTTTATTTGTTTACAAAATAGAGAACAATAAATTGTCACAAATAACAACCGGATATCGTTCCTCGAATAATAAAGAATGCAGACAAATTTTAAAAATTTATAAACTTCAGTTTTAAACAATAATTTTACCCCCTCCACTCTCACTCGAAAAATCCTTTGAACATGGATTTCCATCCTCGGACATATAAATAGAACGAACTAATAGTCCGGGAAAAAATCTAAAGGTATCGTAGGATGTGTCTTGGTCATATCTCTAGGAGATTTTTGAATCACAGCAAAAAGTTTATTATTTAAACAATTATATTGTTTATGACATTTTTTATTTGTTTACAAAATAGGAGAAAAATAAATTGTCACAAATGACAACCAGATATCGTTCCTCGAATATTAAAGAATGCAGACAAATTTTGAAAATTTATAAACTTCCATTTTAAACAATAATTTTCCCCCTCCACTCTCACTCGAAAAATCCTTTGAATATGGATTTCCATCTTCGGACATATAGCTAGAACGAACGAATAGTCCGGAAAAAAATTAAAAGGTGTCGTTGTATGGGTCTTGGTCATATCTCTAGGAGATATTTAAATCACGAAAAAAAAATCATTATTTGAACAATTTTAGTGTTTATAACATTTTTTATTTGTTTAAAAAATAGGAGAACAATAATTTGTCACAAATGACAACCAGATACCGTTCCTTGTAAATAGAGTCTCTGATTTCAGGGCTCCTGAAAAATACCAACACCGGTTTTTGGGCTCCAACCCTTACAGTTGAAAAGCAACCTCTTGACACCACGAAGATATGACTTTGTAAAAAACATTGTTTTTAAGAATTTTACAGTGTAAATAGAGTCTCGGATTTCAGGGCTCCTGAAAAATACCCACACCGGTTTTTGGGCTCCAACCCTTACAGTTGAAGAGCAAACCCCTTGACAGCACGAGATATGACTTTGTAAAAAACGTTGTTTTTTAGAATTTTACAGTGTAAGTAGAGTCTCTGATTTCAGGGCTCCTGAAAAATTCCAATACCGGTCTTTGGGCTCTAACCCTTACAGTTGAAAAGCAACCTCGTGAAACCACAAAGATATTAGTTTGTAAAAAACAATGTTTTTTAGAATTTTATAGTGTAATTAGAGTCTCTTATTTCAGGGCTCCTAAAAAATACCAACACCGGTTTTTGGTCTCCAACCCTTACAGTTGAAAAGCAACCTCTTGAAACCACGAGATATGACTTTGTAAAAACCAATGTTTTTAGAATTTTACATTGTAAATAGAGTCACTGATTTCAGGGCTTCTCAAAAATACCAACACCGGTTTTTGGGCTCCAACCCTTGCAGTTGAAAAGCAAACCCCTTGACACCACGACATATGAATTTGTAAAAAACATTATTTTTTAGAATTTTACAGTGTAAGTAGAGTCTCTGATCTCAGGGCTCCTGAAAAATACCAACACAGGTTTTTGAGCTCCAACCCTTACAGTTGAAAAGCAACCTCTTGAAACCGCGAGATAGGAATTTGTAGAAAACATCGTTTTTTAGAATTTTACAGTGTAAGTAGAGTCTCTGATTTCAGGGCTTCTGAAATATACCAACACCGGTTTTTGGGCTACAACTTTTACAGTTGAAATCCAACCTCTTGAAACCACGAAGATATGACTTTGTAAAAAACAATGTTTTTTAGAATTTTACATTGTAAATAGACTCTCTGATTTCAGGGCTCCTGAAAAATACCAACACCGGTTTTTGGGCTCCAACCCTTACAGTTGAAATGCAAACCCCTTGACACCACGAGATATGACTTTGTAAAAAACAATGTTTTTTGGAATTTTATGTTGTAAATAGAGTCTCTGATTTCAGGGCTCCTGAAAAATACCAACACGTAGTTCAATAATCAACCAATTCGTTAAATTTTCAATAAAAAAATACGAATTTTCAATAAAATAGTGGAATTTTCAACAAAAAAAAAGAATTTTCAACAAAAAAGATCATTTTTAACGAAATAGTTCAATTTTTACAATAAAGAAATTAATTCTCAACCAACAGTTGCATGATGAACCAAAAATGGAATTATTTAATTTTCGGTGTGAACAATCAATTTTTAACAACAACAAAAAAACGATTTCCAAGAAAATAGTTACATTTCCAACCAAATAATGAATCTTCAACCAAACAAATTAATTTTAACAAAGTAGTTTAACAATCCGCAAAATAGTTTAATTTTCAACCCAAAAATAAGAGTTTTCAACGAAAAAGTTCATTTTTAACCAAATAGTTGAATTTTCTACCAAAATTGTTGAATTTTCAACAAAATAGTTGAATTTTCAAACAAAAAATAAGAATTTCAAAAAAAAAATTAATTTTTAACTGAATAGTTAAATTTTCAACCCAAAAATAACCATTTTCAACAAAATAGTTACATTTTCAAACAAATAATAAATCTTCAACCAAATAAATCATTTTTAATAAAGCAGTTTAATCATCAACAAAACAGTTGCATTTTCATCCTAAAAATAAGAATTTTCAACAAAAAAGTTAATTTTTAACCAAATAGTTGAATTTCCCAACAAAATTGTTAAATTTTCAACCTAAGAATTAGAATTTTCAACAAAATAGTTGCATTCTCCACGAAATAATGAATCTTCCATCAAATAAAATAATTTTTAACAAATTAGCTATAAAAGTTCAATTTTCAACCGAAAAATAAGAGTTTACAAGAAAAAAGTTAATTTTTAACCAAATAGTTGATTTTTCTACCAAAATTATTGAATTTTCAACCTGAACATTAGAATTTTCAACAAAATAGTCACATTTTTAACCAAATAATGAATCATCAACCAAAAAAATTATTTTCAAGAAAGTAGTTCTATAATCAACCAATTAGTTAAAGTTTCAATAAAAAAAGACGAATTTTCAATAACATAGTTAAATTTTTAACACGAAAAGAAGAATTTTCAACAAAAAGTTCATTTTTAACCAAATAGTTGAATTTTGACTATAAACAAATTAATTGTCAACCAAACAGTTTCACTTTGAACCAAAAATGGAATCATTAAATTTTCGATCGACAGTGTAATATACTGTCACGTCAACCAGCTTGAAAACCTGTAAAATATAAAAACTAAAAAATGAAGAATAACGCAATTTCATAAATATAAATCCTAAACTCGACTTCTAGGTGTACAATATAAAATTTACAAACTTAAATTTTGAAATATTAATACTTCCATTTAGTGCCGCGTTTACAGATTTAAATATTGTAAGATACGGAAGGAAAAAAACAGCGATTAACGCGTTGTTTGATTTTAAAATGAATAGTTATGTTGAATTTCACATTTAGGTGTAGAATATAAAATTTACAAATTTACATTAAAAAATTTTTTTTAATTAATATTTTTAATCAGTGCTATGTTGACATATACGTTTGACAGATTTTCATATACGTTTGACAGATTTTAATCTCGTAAGATATGCAAAATAAAAAATAAATATTAACGTTATATTTTACTCTATTCATAATTCACAATCCTAAACTTAACTTCTAAACGAAGAATGTAAAATTTACAATTACAAATTTCCATTTGAAAAATGTTTCATTACAAATTTTTATTTATTGCATGCCCTTTAATTTTCGGGATTTCGTGAATTGGCCTTATTCTTCAAATTCCATGCAGTCAGTCGATTCCCAGAATTCACTGATTTTCACATTCTGTCCGTCTGTCTGTATGTCTGCCTGTGAGCACGATAACTTTAAAAAAATTTTAAGAACTTTTTAAGGAACATTTAGAAATTCTATGTACGGCTGTGAAAAAAGTCAACGAAAGGAAAACATTGATTGTTTTACTCATAAAACAACATTGAAAATAACAACAATTACATTCTTTGACAAACGACACAAACAAAGTAAAAAAATTTGGTCAACGTAAAAAGAGCTACACATTTTTTGTCAATCGTTTTTTGATAGCACAAATAACATAAAAAAATAAACATAAGAAAAAAATTAACTTTAGAAAGAAAATAGAAAAATATAATTGCAAATAAAAAAATTAAATTTGTGGAAAAACGATCCAAGGTACAAAAAGTTGACAGACAAAAGTTATTCATCCGAAAAAGAGCTATAAATTTGTTATCAGTCACTTCACTGGTTTTTACAAAAATGTATTCACTTTTTAACGCTATTTTTTATGATTCAAACAAAAACTACGCTTTCCATTAAAATTAGTTATGGGAAATTTGTAGCTCAAATTTTTTGTTGAAAGTTCAACACTTTCGTAGAGAATTCGTATTTTTGGCTCAAAAAATGAACATACAAAAATGAACGTTTAACAAGCAAGATTAATATCTTGCCCAAAAAGACGAATTTTCAACAAAATACATAAATCTTCTAAAAAATAGTTGAATTTTCAACTTATATAGGATAAAATTTCAACCAAAAATGGAATAATTAATTCTTTTGATTAAAAACTGCATGTTTAACGGAAAAAAAAACGAATTGCCAACCAAAAAGTTAAATTTTCAACCAAAATATGAATCTACAACAAAAATTATCTAGAAATCAGTTAAATTTTGAACCCGAAAAATCGTTTTTTAACAACAAATAATTTAATTTTTAAGCAAATAGTTGCGTTTTCTACCAAAATACTTGAATTTTTAACAAAAAATATTAATTTTCAATTTAAAAAACAAATAAATTCTCAATGAAACATGTAATTGTTGATATTCAAATTTTTAAGCAAACAGTTTGAGTTTCTTACGAAAATACTTGAACTTTTAACCAAAAATATGATTTTTCAACAAAAAAGTTAACTATCAACCAAACAGATTAATTTTCTACCAAATTGTTGAATTTTCAAGCAAAAAAGACGAATTTTGTACAAAATCGTTGAGTTTCCAACAAAAAAGTTAACTCACAACTAAATAGTTAAATTTTCAACTAAAAAAATGAATTCTCAATGAAACATGTAATAGTTGATATTTCATGAAAAAACTAATTTAATTCAAATCAAAAACAGTTGAATTGAACCAAAAAAAAGACGAATTTTCTAAAAAGCCGGTAATCCTCAACCAAAACCGATTAATTAACTTCCAAAAAGTTGCATTTTTAACAAAATCATGGATTTTCAAACAACAAGATTAATTTTCTACCAAAAAATACGAATTTCTAACAAAATACAATACGTGAATTTTCAATCAAAACGTTAAATTTTCAACAACAAAACATAAAAAAATAACATAAAATTAAATTTTAAACAAAATAGTTGACTTTTGAACCAAATAGTTGAAATTTTAACCAAAAAGATGATTTTTTAACCAAGAAGAGTCATTTTCTACCAAAAAAGACCAATTTTAAGCAAAATATTTCAACATTTAACCAAATAGTTGAATTTTCAACGGAAAAGATGATTTTTCAATCAAGAAGATGACCAAATAGTAGAAAATGTTCACCAAAAGAGATGAATTTTGAACTAAAAATATGACAGTAGATTTTCCAAAATAAAAAGAATTAACTTTGAACCAAAAAGATGAAGTTTCAACATAAAAGGAAGAATTTTCAATCCAAAAAGACGAATATTCAACAAAACAGTAGAATTTTCAACCAAATAGTAGAATATTTACCCAAAGTAGATTAATTCTAAACCAAAAATATAATAGTACACTTTTCAATTAAACAGAATTACGTTTTAACCAAAAAGATGAATTTTCAAGCAAAAAAGATTATTTTTCTACCAAAAGATGAATTTTCAACCTCAAAGGACGAATTTTCAATCCAAAAAGACAAATGACCAATAAAAATGATGATTTTTCAACCCAGTAGCAGATTTTTTAACCAACAGAGATGAATTCCGAGCCAAAAATATAATAGTAGATTTACCAATTAAAAAGAATTAACTTTG
>JAABKJ010075445.1:204328919-204416012 GCA_011634705.1 Andricus grossulariae | reverse complement strand
TTCTATCCAAAAAGACGAATATTCAAGAAAAAGTCCAATTTTCAACCAAATAGTAGAAGTTTGAACCAAAAGAGATTACTTTTCTACCAAAAGATGAAGTTTCAACCTAAAAAGAAGAATTTTTTTTTTCCAAATAGACGAATATTCAACAAAACAATCGAATTTTCAAACGAATAGTAAAAGTTTGAACCAAGAAATATTAATTCTGAACCAAAAATATAATAGTAGACTTTTTAATTAAAAAGAATTAACTTTGAACCAGAAAGATGAAGTTTCAACATAAAAGGAGGAATTTTCTATCCAAAAAGACGAATATTCAAGAAAAAAGTCGAATTTTCAACCAAATAGTAGAATTTTTCATCAAAAGAGATGAATTTTGAACCAAAAATATAATAGTAGATTTTTCAATTAAACAGAATCAACTTTCAACCAAAAAAGACGACTTTTCAATCTAAAAGGACTAATTTTCTATCCAAACAGACAATGATAAACAAACCATTTCAATTTTCAACCAAATAGTCGAATTTTTAACCAAAAAGACTACTTTTTTTTACAAAAAGATGAATTTTCATTTCAAAAGGACGAATTTTATATCCAAAAACACGAATTTATTATTCAACCACAGTTGAATTTTTAACCAAATAGTAGAAACTTCAACCAAAATAGATGAATTCTGAACCAAAAATATAATAGTAGACATTTTATTGTTCGGGAATTTTATTATTCGAGAATTTTATAATTCGGGATTTTATTATTAGAAAATTTTCCAATTCTTGAATTATATTATTTCGGAATTTTCCAATTCTGGAATTTTATTATTGGGAAATCTTTCCATTCGGGAATTTCATTATTTGGGAATTTTGTTATTCGGGAATTTTCAAATTCTTGAATTTTATTATTCGGGAATTTTCCAATTCAGGAATTTTGTTTTTCGGGAATTTTATTATTCGGGAATTTTATTATTAGGAAATTTTTCAATTGTTAAAATTTATTATCCGAGAATTTTATAATTCGGGATTGTTATTATGAGGAAATTTTCCAATTGTTAAATTTGATTATTTGGGAATTTTATTATTTGAGAATTTTATAATGCGGAATTTTTATTATTAGGAAACTTTCCAATTGTTAAATTTGATTATTTGGGAATTTATTATTAGGGAATTTTACAATTTGGGAATTTTACATTGTCGAAAATTTTATTTTCGGGATTTTTCAGTAAAACTTTTATTATTCGGGGATTTAATCATTCAGAAATTTTCTTATTAGGAAATTTTCCAATTTGGGAATTTTTCAAATCAGGAATTTTATTATTCGGGAATTTTATTTTTCAAAAATTTTCCAATTTAAGAATTTTATTATTTGGGAATTTTATTATTCTAGAATTTTATAATTCGGGATTGTTATTATTACGAAATTTTCCTATTGGTAAATTTTATTTTTTGGGAATTTCGTTATTCGCCAATTTTATTATTTTCGGGATTTTTATTATTATTATATTTTATTATTATTATATTATTATATCGGGATTGTTATTATTAGGAAATTTTTTAATTGTTAAATTTTACTATTTGGGAATTTTATTATTCGGAAATTTTCCAATTTTTGAATTTCATTATTCGGGAATTTTCCAAATCTTGAATTTTATTATTCGGGATTTTTATTATTATTATATTATATTATTATTATATCTGGATTGTTATTATCAGGAAATTTTCCAATTGTCAAATTTTATTTTTTGGGAATTTTATTATTCGAAAATTTTATTTTTCGGGATTTTTCAGTCAAGCTTTTATTATTCGGGGATTTTATTATTCGGAAATTTTATTATTAGGAAATTTTTCAATTTGTAATTTTACAATTCTTGAATTTTATTATTCGTTATGCAGGCTAAAAAGTGACATGCTGAAGATTAGCTTGCTCATGAAATATGTTTACTTACTTAGAAAATGAGGAAATATTTTCTTTTTAATTAGCATAGCGACATTGTGAGATTTTTCATTAATATTTCAAAATTTCATAGGTACAATGAGATTTTGCCAATTTTACTTTAAAACCCGTCCAATTTTTGCCATTTATGAGGAACGTGAGTCTTCCTTGTACTAATTCAGTCATTTTCTTTCACTCTTGAAGTTAAAAAAAAATTTAATAATAAAAAATGGCAATTATAATTCGAATTTTGTAAAAAAAAAATTTTCAAACATCCCCCTTTTTATAAAACTTTTAAAAATAATAATTGCTTTTCGAATGAAAAAAAATATTTTTTATTTTTATTATTATTCTTTTCTTCTTGGCGATTATCGAAATCTTGAAGTTTTTTCTTGTTTTAGCTTATCCAGTCTTTTGCACTATTTCAAAATAAAATAAAATAAAAATTATTTAAAAATGGTGACGTTATGTTGCATTTAAAAACAATAAGAAAAAAATGTTTCTCAAAAACGTCGCGCTTTTTGTTCTTGAAATTTTTAAGAATTAGAGGTACTGACATGGTTCACTCATCATAAATTTTTGGTTTAGTATTTTATGTTTTTCTGAAAAAAAGCTAAATCTCATTTTTTTGAATATTATTTTTGTTTTCTCATGCGAATTGAAAGAATGCCAAACGGAAAAATTATGGTGAGTACCTATCATTCCTAAAAATTGCACGAAAAAGTGTTCGGGTTTCTGAGAATTTTTTTTTTTAATCGAAACCAACGTTGCCATCCTTTCTCATCCAAATTTTTTTCTGGATTTTGCAAGAGTGTAAAAAACTAGATAGAGTGAAACAAAGAAACCGTTATGGCTCGTAAATTGTAAGATCGCACAATTTTTAGAGTAAGATTTGCAAAAAACTCCTTGTACCTTTCAAATTTTAAAAAATTCGTAAAAAATTTTGCTATGTCAATTTGGAAAAATATCTATCACCTTATTTTAAACTAACAAAAATATAATTTATAGGCCAGCAAAGTGGTTTAATACATTTTCTGTATTATCGTCAATTAGAGAATATTAAAATTATTATAGGCTCCACCGTAATAATTTTAGCACCATTTTTTTATTCTGCAAAATTATTGACTAAACATTCCTAATGATTGCACAAAGATTTCAAAGATTTCGGATATATTTAAAAGATTTCACAAAGATTTTGAAGAATTCAAAGATTTTACAAGGGTTTAAATAATTTCACAAATACTTCTATTATTTCACAAAGATCTCAGATAGATTTCAATTTTTGAACGAAAATTTCGAATATTCCGCAAAGTTTTTAGATAAATTTCAAAGTTCGAACAAAGCTTTCAATGGATTCCAAAAGATTTCGAATAGATTTTAAAGAGTTCACAAAGAATTCAATAATTTTCCAAAGATTTCAATAATTTCACAAATATTACCAAATATGTCAAAAATATTTCAAATATGAACTGAACTGATTTCAGAACAGACGAGGACCTACAATGGTGGCGGAACGGGTATCGCCCCCCCCCCTCAGGATTTTCTGACTTCCTTCACTTTTTTATTTTTCACTGAGAAATTAAGAAAAGCTATAAAAAGTATGCAATTTCATAATGGCAAAAATAATGTAAAATTGTTAATTAATATTTGAAAGATTGCTAAATATATAAAATAATATTAAATGCGTAAAATGGTATATGTATACAGCATGTATATACAATTTTCTGACCCTCCCTCCCTCAGGACACTTCTCTGGATCCGCGCCTGTTTCAGAAAGATTTCGGATACTTCACAAATATTACCGAATATTTCAATTATTTCGCAAGGATTTTTAAAGATTTTACAAAGTTTTGACAAAGGCTGCAATGATATCTTAAAGATTTTATCAAGATTTCACAAATATTTCAAATATTTCGCAAAGATTTCGGATAAATTGAAAAAATTTGAGAAAGACTTCTATTATTTCACAAATATTCCAGATAGATTTCAAAGATTGAACAAAGCAAGATAGAATTCAAAGATTTCCAGTTCCGACGATCCGACGAATTTAATCATTCGATTATCATTATCATTATTATCGATTATCATTAATGAGTATCGGGAACGTGAAATAAAAAAATTGAAAAACTAAATAAAATATTCGTTTCGTCCCAATCGGTCAATATTTGTAGGCTGCACGTTATTTTGAACCAAAAAAGTAATTTTTTCCCCAGTGTGCACCCCCCAACCCCTTTGGAGTGTCACGTAATATGTGGACGCTCCCTTATGAATTCTATTGCATAACATGGTTTTATTGTAAATGATGTTTCCTAAACTAAAATAAACTATTCTATTTTGGGTTGAATGTTCATCTTTTTTAGTTGAAAATTCAACTATTTGGTTGAAAATTGATGTATTTTGCCGAAAAATCGTTTTTTTTTTTGTAGAAAATTCATCTTTTTGGTTAAAAATTCAATTATTTTGTTAAAAAGTCATATTTTTTTTTGGTTAAAAATTCAACTGTTTAGCCAATGATTTAACTATTTTGTAGAAAATGTAATTATTTTGTTATAAATTACACAATTTTCTTGAAAGTTTAATTCATTTGTTGAAAATTTAACTATTTTGTCGAACATTCATATTTTTGCATAGAAAATGTTTAGTTTTTTTACGGATTAAAAATTAATTTTTTCAGGTTAAAATCTAATTTTTTAAGATAAAAATTCAACAATTTGTTTTAAAATTCATGTATTTTGTTGAATATTCATCTTTTTAGTAGAAAATTAATCTATTTGATCTAAAATAACTTTTTTGTTTTGTTTAAAACTCAATTATTTTGTTGATAATTTGTTTCTTTTTTGGTTGAAAAATCAACTATTTGGTTGAAAGTTGAACTATTTGTTTCAGGATTAATTTTATTTTTCTTAAATTCACCTATTTAATTGAAAATTCATCCTTCTTGGTTGAAAATAATTTTTGTTGTTGAAAATTCAACTTTTCAGTTTGATAATTCCAAAATATTTTTAAGAAATTGGTATTTTTGTTGAAAATTCAACTATTTGGTTGACAGTTAAACTTTTCGGTTCAAAATTAATTTTAATTTGTTTAAATTCAACTATTCATTTGAAAATTTATCTTTTTTGGTTGAAAATGATTTTTTTAATTCAACTTTACAGGCTGATAATTTAAATGTATTCTTAAAAATTCATATTTTTGGATTGAAAATTGAACTATTTGTTTAAAAATTAAATTATTATGTTAAAAATTAAATTATTTTGTTATAAATTACGCAATTTTCTTGAAGGCTTAATTAATTTGTTGGAACGTCAATTGGTTTGTTGAACATTCCCTGTTTTGGATACAAAATAATTAGTTCTTAGTTATTTTTTCGAATAAGAATTTATTTTTTTTAGATTAAAATTAATTTTTTTTTTTAAACTAAAATAAACTATTCTATTTTGGGTTGAATGTTCATCTTTTTTAGTTGAAAATTCAACTATTTGGTTGAAAATTACAAAAAAAAGTTAATTTTTAACCAAATTATTTAATTCATTCCCAAATTGTTGAATTTGCAAGCCCAAAAAAATTGTCTACAACGCAGTTGAATTTTCAACCAACGAAAAGTGAATTTTTCACAAATAAAAAAATGAAACAGTTTAAATTAACCGAAAAAGACGAATTTTCAACAAATTAGTTAAATCCTCAACTAAAACAAATTAATTTTCAAACAAGCAGTTGCATTTTCGACCCAAAAGGATTCACTTCTTACAAAAAATGACGCATTTTCAACAAATTGCATGGATTTTCAACTTGAAAAGATATATTTTAAATTCAAAGTATCAATTTTTAAACAATAATAGAATAGTAACATTTTCAGTTGAAAAAAATTTAATTTAAACCAGAATAAATAAATTTACAACAGACTAGTTATATTTGAATTTGATATATGGATCTTGTACTAAAAAAAACAATTCAACAAAGGAGTTCAGCATTCAACGATTTAGTTGAATTTTTAAACCAAAATATGACTTTTCAATAAAAGAGTTAATTTTCAACCAAATAGTTGAATTTTTTACCAAATTGTGGAATTTTTTACCAAATTGTTTAAAATTGTTTAAAATTTGATTTGAAATTAATCTGCTTTAATATAAAATTCAACTATTTTATTGAAAATTAACGTGTTTTATCAAAGATTTGCCCTTTTCAGTAGAAAATTAATCTTCTTATTTGAAAATTCATTTTTTTCTTGGTTAAAAATTGAACTGTTTAATCGAAACTTAATTTATTGTGTTAAAGATTGAACAGTTTTGTTAAAAAGTATCCTTTTTGGTTTAAAAAACATCTATTTTCTTGAAAAATCATAATCTTTGGTTGAATTATAATGTTTATTATTTGAAATGAAAATTGTTTGTTTGTGGAAATATCAAACATTACATTTTTGTTAAAAAATCATCCCTTTTGGTTTAAAATTAATTTTTTTTTTTAAATTCAACAATTTTGTTAAAGACTTTTTTTTACTAGGTGTTTATCATTTTAGTTAAAAATTTATCTCTTTAGTTTATCTATTAATTAATTAATTGGTTAATTAATTCAACTATTTAGTTAAAAATATGTTGTTTTTTTGTAAAGAATTACTTTTTTAAACTCAAACTTAAACTATTCACGAAAAATGCCTCAAAAACCTGATTTTAAGAACTCAAAATGGCGGATCCAGTATGGCGGGCGAGTTTTCACAAAATTAATGGATTCTCATGAAACTTGGCAACTGGGGGTTTTTGACGTCCCTGATCACGTATCTGCAGTCAGTTTTCGAAAATTCGAAATGGTGGATCCAATGTGGTGGTAAGGTTTTCAAAAAATTAATGGATTTCCATGAAACTTGGCATCTGCGGGGTTTTGGGGCCTCTGATAACGAATCTGAACTCAGATTCAAACAACTCAAAATGGCGGACGAATTTTAAAAAATAATGGATTTTCATGAAACTTTACAACTGGGGGGTTTTGAGCTATCTGATAACGAATCTGAATCAGTCAGTCAGTTTTCGAATCAGTCAGTCAGTTTTCGAAAATTCAAAATGAGGAATCCAATATCGCGAAGGTGTTTTCAAAAGATTAACAGATTTTTATTAAACTTGGCATCTGAGGATTTTCGGTGTCTCTGATAACCAATCTGAAGTCAGACTTAAAAAATTCAAAATGGCGGATTCAAAATCGTGGACAAGTTTTCAAAAAATTGTTGGATTTTCATGAAACTTGTCATCTAGGAGCTTTTAGGGCCTCTGATGAAGAATTTGATGTCAAATTTCAATAACTGAAAATGGCGGATCCAATATGGAGGATCTAATATGGCAGAGGAGTTTTCAAAAAATTAATGGATTTTCATTGAACTTGGCATCTGGGGATTTTCGGGGTCTCTGATAACGAATCTGAAGTCAGATTTAAAAAAATTCAAAATAGCAAATCCAATATAACGGACAAGTTTTCTGAAAATTAATGGATTTTCATTAAACTTTGAATTTAGGGGGTTTAGGGATCTTTAATAACGAATCTGCAGTATAGACATGAAAATTCTGAATGGCGAATCCACGAATCTGGAGCCAAAACTAAAAATTCAAAATGGCGGATCCAATATGGTCGACGGGTTTTTGAAAAATTGTTGGATTTTCATGAAATCTAGCGTCTCAGAGTTTTTAAGGCCTCTGATAACGAATCTGACGTCAGATTCGAAAAATTCAAAATGGCGTATCTAATATGGCGGACGAGTTTTCCAAAAATGAATGGATTTTCATTAAACTTGGCATCTGGAGAATTTTGGAGTCTCTGATAACGAATCTGAAGTCAGTTTTTGAAAATGCATCATGACGGATCCAATACGCAACAGCTTCTCTCATAGGGATGCCGTGTATCGGCTCCGGCACACAATACGTGTTTTGTTGTAATTCAAAACACTCGCATTTTTAGTTGAAAATTCAACTATTTGGTTGAAAATTCGTCTTTTTTTATAGAAACTTGATCTTTTTGATTGAAAATTGAACTATTTGGTTAAAAATTCATCGTCTTTTTGGCTTGAAAATGAAACAATTTGGTAGAAAATGTAACTATTTGGTTGGAAATTAAACTATTTGGTTGAAAATTAAACTATTTGGTTGACAATCCAATTGTTTCGTTGATTTTTTTTAACGGAACAGTTTTTTTAATTTAAAATTAAAATCTTTTTTGGTGGAACGATTTACTATTACATTTTTTGTTAAGAATTCATCTGTGTTGGTTGAAAATTCCACTATTTGGTTGAAAATTAACTTTTTTGTTGAAAATCCATATTGTTTATGGTTTAATACAACTGTTTTTGACTAAAAATTAAAAGAAAATTGGTCTTTTTGGCTTTGAAATTCAACCATTTGGTAGAAATTTCATCTTTTTTTACTAAAAATTCTTTATTTTTTTATTGAAAATTAATTTTTTTAACTGAAAATTTAATTATTCCAGTTGAAGATGTATAATTTTAGTTAAAAGTCCATCTCTTTGGTTAAAAATTTGACTCTTTTGGGTTGATAAATCGTTGTTTTTTTATTGGTTGAAAATTAATTTTTTTAACTGAAAATTCAACTTTTCAATTTTTGGTTAAAAATTGATCATTTTTAGTTGAAAATTCAACTATTTTGTTGAAAATTCGTCTTTTTTGGTAGAAACTTAATATTTTTGATTGAAAATGTAACTATTTGGTTAAAAATTCATTGTCTTTTTGGCTTGAAAATGAAACAATTTGGTGGAAAATTTAACTGTTTGATTGGAAATTCAACTATTTGGTTGACAATTCAATTGTTTTGTTGAAAATTAGTTTTTTTGTTGTTGAAGTGAACAGTTTTTTATTTAAAATTAAAATCTTTTTTGGTTGATGAATCCTTTTTTTTTTTTGTTGAAAATTAATTTTTCCAACTGAAAATTCAACTTTTCCATTTTTGGCTAAAAATGAATCATTGTATGCCTTTGGCCGATACACGGCATCCCTATGAGAGAAGCTGTTGCGTACCCTCGCCTTAGCCCTTAATCTACCAATTGAAATATTATTACGTGGTTGAAAGTTAAACCCTTTTGTTAAAAATTAATTTTTTTGGTTGAAAGTTCATAATTTTTAAGAAAAATTCGTTTTTTCCTGGGAGAATATAATTACAGTCGAACCTTGATTTAGCGCCGGTTTTGGAGCTGACCTTGACGTTAAATCGAGAGACTGAACTATTTTGTCTCTCTCCTGTTTCTCTCTGTTTTGTCGCGCCTGAGTGCACATCGCAAATCCCCCCGCAAACGCCATTCACGCAAACCCCCGGCGCACGACGTCAATTCTCGGAAGGGCACAATCCAGGGGAGCTAAATCCGAGTTTCACTGTATTATAGTTGAAACTTTAACTATTTTGTTGAAACAAATTTTTTTGGTTGAAAATTATTTTTTTTCATTTTAACTGAAAATGTAATGATTCCAGTTGAATATTTCATCATTTTCTTTCAAAATTCATCTCTTTCGTTAAAAATTACTTTTTTTAACTGAAAATTTAACTATTCAATTTTTGTTTGAAAATTATCTTTTTTAGTTCAAAATTCGTCTTTTTTGGTGGAACTTAATTTTTCTTGGTTGAAAATTCATCATTTTAGTTGAAAATTCATGACTTTGTTTGGAAATCCAACCATTTT
The DNA here is from genome assembly GCA_011634705.1 of Andricus grossulariae. NCBI lineage: Eukaryota > Metazoa > Arthropoda > Insecta > Hymenoptera > Cynipidae > Andricus > Andricus grossulariae. The sequence goes on along the minus strand of JAABKJ010075445.1, from coordinate 204,406,421 downwards.
TTTTTCAATTAATATTCTTTTGGTTGAAATTTCTTTTTCTTTGTTGTTCTTTTTTTTTGTAAAAAATTAATCTTCTCTGTTGAAAATTAAAGTATTCCAGTTAAATATCCATCATTTTCGTTGCAAATTCATCCTTTTGATTGATTTATTATTTATTTACATTATTTATAAAACTACTTGGTTGAAAGTCATATTTTTTTGTTAAAATTTTATCTGTTTGGGTTAAAATTAATCTGTAAAAAATCTGTAACAGATCTAGAACGCTGTGACAACCAATCTTTAACATTTCTAGAACAATTTTATAACTCAATTACAAATTTTATGTAACAAATCTGTAACAGATCTAGAACGCCGTGAAAATCGATCTGTAACACTTCTAGAATAATTCTAGAACTCAATGACAAATTTTATGTCACAAATCTGTAACAGAAGTAGAACGCTGTATCAACCGATCTGTAACATTTCTAGAACAATTCTAGAACTTTGGTACAAAACTGTAGCTGAGTTGCTTCTTTTTAAATCAATTTCATTTGGAAAATACATTACGTGTCGTCGTCGTCTGCATACCGGATCACTTTTGAAAGACTAAACGGATTGGATTGTGCTTTGGCATACAGTTTCAGGGACCAAAAAGAAAGTTCAAGTTCAATAACCAGCACTTTCGTTTTTTTTGCGTACTTTCTTTGATTCGTAAAAAACAATATTAAAAATTGAAAAATTAAAATTTTTAGACAAACGACACAAGCTATGAAAATAAAAAAATGTAATTTTTTGAAAAGCGACACAAAGTACGAAAAAAAAATTAATCGAGAAAAGTTGTTCACCCAAAAAGGATCTAAAAATTGGTTATTAGTAATTTTTAGATAGGACGAGGAGAGTTTTTTTCAATCGCAAAAAATAAGACTAAAACTAAAAGAATTAGATTTTTGGAAAAACGACACAAGAGACGAAAAAAAAAAGAAAAAAAGTTTTTCTTCCAAAAAATATTATTTCAAACATGTTATAAACTCTTGTTGCAAAGATATATTAAAAATAACAAAATTAACTTTTTGGGAAAAGGAAACAAGCTACAATAACATTTTATTTAACAATTTTTTTTGCCTAAATTATATCTACGCATTTGCTTAGAACGACCTTAAGCTATGCTGCGTATTTTTAGTTTAAATCGTGAAAAATAACATTAAAAGTGAATTGAATTTATGGAAAAACGACACGACGACGATTTTCAACAAATCTCCACGTTTTAAGACCCCCTGAGTCAGAAAAAACGATTTTCGTGAATGTGTCTGTCTGTCCGTCTTTCTGTCTGTAGTCTGTGGTTTGTAGTCTGTAGTTTGTAGTATGTAGTTTTTAGTCTTTAGTCTGTAGTATGTAGTCTGTAGTCTGTAGTCTGTAGTCTGTAGTATTTAGTCTTTAGTCTGTAGTCTGTAGTCTGTAGTCTGTAGTCTGTAGTCTGTAGTCTGTAGTCTGTAGTCTGTAGCCTGTAGTCTGTAGTCTGTAGTCTGTAGTCAGTAGTCAGTAGCCTGTAGTCTGTAGCCTGTAGTCTGTAGTCTGTAGTCTGTAGTCAGTAGTCAGTAGTCTATAGTATGTAGTATGTAGTCTGTAGTCAGTAGTCAGTAGCCTGTAGTCTGTAATATGTAGTATGTAGTATGTAGTCTGTAGTCTGTAGTCTGTAGTCTGTAGTCTGTAGTCTGTAGTCTGTAGTCTGTAGTCTGTAGTCTGTAGTCGGGTTACTTCCCCGGCTATTCCCGGCCTTCAGAAGTTGAACACCCGCCGCCCGCAAACGTAGAGGGCAGTCCAGATTCGGACGTGTTACTTCTTTCGGCTTGTGCTACGCTAGAACAATTTTTTCTGTCATTATTAGGGTCGCCGCCCTCAGAGAGTACTCGGACCAGCGCACCATCAGCATCATCTAGACGTAACTTGCGTTTCTGAACGCCCTCGCTTTCTAAAAAAAAAATAAAATAGAATAAAAAAAAACGTTAGCAACCCGATCACCGGGGAACTCGACCCCGTCCATGGATGGTCTGCAAGCCTGGCGCTATCACCTCGGGCCGCAAGGGGCCCAGCGTATACATATCGCACCCCCCAGTAGCCGCCGAGAAACAACCAAGTCTATGGACCGACTAGAGGCTTTTCTTCGGGCAAATAATAAGGTCCTTCCCGTCAGACCAAAGCCGACCTCGTCTAACTCAGCCCAGACCACTATTTAAAGCTTGAGGTTACTTCCGGGTCCCGAAATACCATACTTGTAACCCCCCCCCCCCAGCACTGTTCTTTCACTCCTTTTTTCTTCTTTCTCCATTCTAGAAGGAGAAGAAGACAAATTACCGATAGACAAAATTTCAACTATATCATCCTTTTATTCGGAAGCTTTGAGAAACTGATTCTGTAAATTATTACGAATTGTTTAGTAATTAAAATGATAATTACATGTTATTACATAATTGAATAGAGATTATATTTAAAATATCTGTCTAGCAGCAATAGACACTATAAATTAACTTTTAACATTAATTTACAAACAAATATAAACTATTGTGTCTTGTTTGCCTGAAACTAAAATTTAAACCATCGAGGACAAAGATGATTTAAAGAAGGGAGGTCTGTTACATTCACAACTTTTTAATTTATGACATAACGTCTAACTAGTCGTAATCTAGCTTACTTTGAGAAAAACCAAGCGGCAATTGTTCATATATATAAGAACAATTGCCGCTTGGTTTTTCTCAAATTTATATATAGTAGTATAGTGGTGAGTATCCCCGCCTGTCACGCGGGAGACCGGGGTTCGATTCCCCGCTGGAGAGCCTTCGGTTCCGGTTTCGATTCCTTTGGAATAGAACTGAAGGGCCTATGACAAAGTCACCGAACGCGTCCTCGGGTTGCAGATAGAGGGTCCCTGTAGTGCTAAGTTTTGCACGAAAACCTGATTGCATCGGGTCAATGGCCTTAGATTGTTCAAGCAATATGGAAAGCTGCAAGTAAACAATTTTTTCAAGTGGTTCAGAGAGTGCACATAAAATAGAAATTGGACGAAAGTCTTTCGTGGTAGTAGGTTTGGAAATTTTGGGAATTTTGCAAATAACAGCCTTTTTCCAGATATCTGGGAACACACCGACCTGAAGGGAAGCATTATAAATATGCAATGAAATAGGAACGATAATTGGAAGGACAAGTTTAACCATTTTGATTGATATCTATAGTGAAATTTTCTAAGAAAATCAGCCAAATAGTTGCACTTATAAACAAAATGTTCAACTTTCAAGCAAAAGGGATGAATATACTTACATTTATAACAAAATATTTGTCGTCATAATTGAATTTTCAACTGAAATTATGAATCCTTAAAAAACAAAAAAATTAGTGTCATCAAAGAAGTTCAATTTTCAACCAAGTAGTAGAACTTTCAATCGAGTAAAAATTATTTTTGATGAGAAATACAATAGCTGATGATTCAACTAAAAAAAAGATTTTGATTTTCACTAAAAATAGTCAAATGCGACTAAAAATATGAAATCTCATAAAAAAATGTAGTAGCTGATATTTTAACCAAAACATATTTGAATTTTAAATCCAAAGCAGTTTAATTCAACCAAAATAGGAGACTTTTTGCTAAATAGTTGCATTTTCAAACGGAAATCATATATTTTCAACAAAATTGTTGATCCTTCTCCACGTTAGTTGAATTTTTACCAAAAAATTCATTTTTAACCCAGTTTTCACATTGTCAACCAGATATTTTTTATCTGTTTTTGGTTTTCAAAATTTTTCGGATGTACAATCTAATAATTTTCCATAAAAAAGTGCAATTATTCAGAGCTTGAGTGTCTCACGAAGTTAATTTTCGTTCAGTTGCTTTTTTCTGACGCAAAAATACCTTATTGCCTCTCCAAATAAAAATCGATAAAATTTAACTAATTACTAGTGAAATTTCTCCGATCTTCGCAGCACCCCACAAAGTCTATCCATTGCACATTTAGCAAAGCCAAACTGAGCTGCCTCAAACTAAAACTGCCAAAAGAATAAACTAATGAAAAAAATCACCTGACACCTGTCCAAGATTCTAGTTAATCCAAAGTAATGAATTATATATGTCAGGGTCATTGTAGTGATGCGACTAAGATCCCCACACTACCGAGAAGTGCGGACCCTTCTCGGTGTATTGTTGAACATTTTCCACCTTCCCTCGTAAAAAAAAAATTGCTAATGGCCCCACTGATAGTACTCGCCCACGGTCGAGCGAAATTTCATTAAACTTTGGCAAAATTTTCGAAGATGAATACGATCTACTAATCTTTTCTCACTTTTCAAAGAGGATTGGTGGATGAATATTTTCTTTCATGGGACTTTGCGAAATTGTTCAAGAAAGTCATAATTTACTCCATTTTTTTCGATTTTCTAAGAGAATTTTGAAAGAAATTACCTCGTAGTATTTTGCAAAATGGTAATACAAAGTTCCCAACAGTGTACTTTGCAAAATTTCGCAATGAACTTAAAATGTTATGCTTTTGGCAATTCCATAAAAACTAACCCACGGTACAAAAAATTAAGCTATTTCTTATTCAGATTGAGGTTGAAATTTACGATGTGTCTCGTCGTCCCGAAATTCGGGACAAGTAGTCAAATATTTTCCATGAGCTTGGCTAGTCATACCGCATTTTTGTGGTGACTAGTTCATACCTTTTTCCAACTACCCTGATTTTTCGAGATGACTAGACACAGCCTAAAACTCATTTTGGTGAGCAATGCTCACCCCCCCTTGTTTCATTACATTTTCATACTGACCAAATAGGCGCTAATGTTTCAATATATCAGTAAAATCAGACAAGCGGTGGAAAATGGTGCAAATCAAATAGAAATTTCAAAATTAAGGTTGGCGTGAAAAGAGCGCGATCCTCGCTTTAATCAAATGCAGATTTTTGAACAGTTTGGATGAACAATTCAAAGGGTTTCACAAATATTATGAAAGATTTTAAGATAATAAGAAAGTGTGTGTTCATGATTTTTGGGAATATGTAAAGTGCTCCTTTTTTAGACAAATTAATTTCAAGAGAATCTTTGAAAAGATTTTAGAACTCAGGAAGATTTTGAGATAATTTTTGGAAGAATTAGAGTGTGTTTGAAAGATTTTTAGGAATTTCAGAAGTTTCGAAAAGATTAACAAAATTTTGAAAGTTTAAAAGTTTTCTGAAGTTCAGAAAATATTTTCTAATATTTTCCAAGCTTCAAAATGTTCTAAATATCTTTTGAACTGACTCAAATTTATACAAATAAGAGTGAAACCTGGATTTCGCTCCATAGATTCTGCCCTTACGAGAATTGACGCCGTGTCATGGTGATACGTGTTAGGCGTTTGCGGGGGGATGTGCGGTGTGCACACAGGCGTGACAAAACAGAAAGAGAAACAGGAGAGAGATTAAACAGAAGAGAGACAAAATGGTTTCGAGTCTCTGGATTTAACGTCAAGGTCAGCCCCAAAACCGACGCTACATCCATGTTCAATTGTACTTGTATTTGATGTCAAGTCACAACAACAAAAGGTTCAGCCTCATATCCCTATTTAGTCAGTGCTAGCGAAATCGATGATACAACATTTTTTCACGAAAAATGAACATTTATTAGTTCTTAGGAATGAGGTTATAACTCGTAAAGTTTGAATACTGTATTTCTATATTGGCGAGTGCTAAGCAGAACATTTTTCACATTTCGCACTTTACTGCTCATCATATACAAATTAATCCACTAGCCAGGTTCCACCAAAGAAGCGTGTTCGTGTAAGGGGGAGGCGGGTTGTGGAGCAACAATACTCAGGTATCTGGTGCAAAATGAACTATGGCCCAATCCCATCTGAATCTCTCGCCAGAGTTAAAGATTGAGCTTTAAACTTTTGCATTATTTCTGATTTTAAATTGTTTCAATCGTGTGACTGATTCTCAGCTTCGAATAAATTTTCCGAACTCTGCAATCTGACTTGCCTCACGGAATTTATAAAAATTGAATCCTGTGTTTCTTGTATCAGAATTGAGTTTCCAGTCCAAGCCATTACCTAATAGAAAACTCACTGATTTAAATCCTTGTCCTAAAGAATCTCATCCTCCTGCCAGGTCTAGGTCCAGGTCTTCTCCTCATATAAGTTTGAGTTTCAGGCGTCCTTCTGACAGCCACCCTCCTCCTGCCAAGTTGATGGTTCCACCTTCTGTATATGAAGGTGATGGCTTCCTTCTTCTATCAGCCAACGTGCATATGAACTTGAAGACCTCGAATTTCTTTGGCTCGTTTCTTGCGTCATTCAGCAGCGGGTATTCGTACTTTGAAGGTACACATTTTCTGCTAATATAACAATTTAATTCAAATTAGGGCCTAGTTTTCGTATCTATATACCTGCACCAATCAATGAACAAATCGTTTTATCAACATCCGATGATGACGTCTTTGCAGTATTGGCTAATTTCTTATACTTTCCCACCTCTTTTACTCATCCTTTTCCTTCATTCACTTCCCCTACTGCCCCACCTCTAGTTTCCCCTTACTTCTTCCATTCTACGTCATTTTTTCTACTTCCTATCCCTCAATTTCCTTTTATTCCTCCTATTCTCCCTACTTCCACTTCCCATATTTCCCCTACTTTCCCTCGCCTCATTTTTTATACTTCATCTTTCCTCATTTCCGCTCACCTTCCAAACTTCTTCTCTAAAGACTGTATTATACATATTAAACACAAATTAAAATTATTGAACGTGAGGCTTTTGAGAAAATTTGGTTTTAAGAAGTTTACAAAAACAGCCCTTGGAAAAAAATACGTGACACTTTTTCCTAAGATTTTTACCCCTCTACACCCCTTATTCAATCAAAATATTTAAGAAAATAAGTAATTCAAATCTTCCTCTCCATACTTTCCCTCCCTTACTCACCTCAATTTTCTCTACTTCCTGTCTCTACCCTTACTTTCCCTACTAACACTTTAACGTACGCTTCCCCTCTCTTCCCGCATTCTTCTTCATCTACTATCCCCTCTCCTCACTTTACCACGCGTTTTCCGCTACTTCCTCTAACCCCCTCATTTTCAATCATTTTCATAAGTTCCCTGAGTTGCAGGTAAGAAGTTAGGAGATTCCGGAACTTTTCATTCTCAGAAAAAAGTAGGTAGGATGAGAGAGAACGAAATGAGGAGAGGAGGAGAAGAGAAAGTGAAGAATGAAGGAGAGAAAGTTAAAGAAAGTTAGGGGAGGAAAAGTAGGGAAAGTTAGGGGTAAGGTGGGGAGGATAAGTAGAGGAAGTGAGGGTAAATGAAATCAAGGTTAGTAGAGGAGGTGAGGAAAAATTATGAAAAGGAAAGTAGGGGGAATTAGCAGAGGGCTCGTATGCTTTCCCTCTCTTCCCAACTTCTTCTCTATCTACTACCCCCTCTCCTCACTTTACCACGCGTTTTCCGTTATTTCCTCTAACCCCCTCATTTTCAATCATTTTCATAAGTTCCCTGAGTTGCAAGTTAGAAGTTAGGAGTTTCCGCAACTTTTCATTCTTAGATAAAAGTAGGTAGGATGAAAGAGGACGAAATAAGGAGAGGAGGAGGAGAGAAAGTGAAGAATAAAGGAGAGAAAGTTAAAGGAAGTTAGAGGAGGAAAAAAAATGTGGAGCTTCTATTTATTGTAGAAGTGATATTTGACATTGCAAACAAGTATATCGTTAGCAGAAATAGAATACATTTTTACCATCTGAGTATTTCTTTATCTTCTATTCACTCACCGTCAAGTAATATTTATTCGTGTTCTTGTTCCAGATGTAAAAAATCGGGTCTGCTCTTAATTTTAATTATTTGAATATTTTAGGAGCATCTTTCTAGATTTACCGATGGAAAGAGTTGAATGCCAGATTTCAAGAATTATATCTAGATTGCGAAATTTTCTAAACTTTCAAACGGCCGTTCTTTGAACAGACCTTCACTTTTGGAATGAAGCATACATTTTAAAATGGCCAATAAAATTGTACCATAACCATTGTAGCGATTACAACTGTTGTCTTTTGTCAAGAAAAACTTGAATAGAAACTGAGTATTGAAGGTCTTTTTTTTGGTATCGAAAATCTGAAATTAGCAATATAAAACAATTCGGAACATGAATATGTTTATAAATATGAATGCAGGATCTAATAGGGATGTTCAAGGCCAGTTTGTTCAATTAAATCCGCATTTTATCCCAATTACTATTTCTATCAAAATTCTATATGTGTTCATTTAAAATAAGTAGAAAATTTAATCTGAATTCGTTCCAGAAAACTTTCTACTACTGAATTACCACGTACACAGTTAAGAGTATCTCATATGTGTGCGGGCAATGATGGTACGGTCCAAAATATGCACGTCAAAATTTAGAAATGCACAGCTGCTACCCTCCCAACTGTGCACTAGGAAATTTATACATGCACATATGGTACACAGGAAAAACTAGGCAATTATTTTATCCGGCATCCTTTCTTGGGCGTTCTAATATGATCTCACAAATAGTCTATTTTAGTACAAGGTTCTATCTTGTTTAGTTTGCTAAGTTCAGATTGATAAATGATCCAAAATAGGGAACTACATTGATTCAGAGAGTGCATTGTTTTAATTGATGCAAGCTGCAATATTATTACGAATTCCGTGAGTTCGGTGATTCCGTGAATTTCATGAATTCCGTGAATTCCATTAATTCCGTGAATATCGTGGATTCCGTGGATTCCATGAATTTCTTGAATTCCATGAATTTCGTGAACGTGCGCAGTTTAAATGTTTACGTTTCACTATACACAATCAAATATTAAACATAGTTCACATTATTTTTTTTATTTATAATGTATTATCTATATAATTTTTCATATTATTTGTTTATAAATTTAACAAATATCATCGTGATCAAGTATCATTTTCTCGATAAAAACGATCAATTTTAAGACAAAAATAGAATACTTGAATTTTGAGTATATAAATTAATTTTCAATAAAAGAAAACTAATTCTTATAAAAGAGTTCAATCTTCAACCAATAATATAAAGTTTTGACAACATAGTTAATCTTTCAATCAAGCAGTTTAATTTCCATTCAAAAAAGTTGAATTTTTCATGAAAAATTGAATAGTTTAATTTTGAACCAGAACATGTGAGTTTGCAATGAAAAATTGAATAGTTTAATTTCTAACTCACAAAAATTAATTTTCATGACAAATAAACCGAATTTTCAAGAAATTATTTGAATCTACAGCCAACTAAATAAAGTTTCAGATTCGAAAAAACTAAAATTTTCTACACAATTGATAAAATGAAATTTTAACAAAGTAGTTCAACTTTCAAACATGTAGTTGAATTTTTAGGCAAGAAGATCAATTTAATGACTTGCTGATACCAAAAAATTATGATGATGGAATGGAATTTTTCATAATTTAAAAAGCATTTACGATTGACATGCTAGAACCGTTGGTCAAAAATGGCTGGCTGAGGAACTTGTCCTTTCCTTTCATAGAGAAAAAACTGAGGTTTCCATTTGAACAAATTTTTGGTTCCAAAGGAGCTGCAACAAAAAGGAACTCATCTTGCTGGAAAGAAACCGAAAACGATGAATTAGTTCTGAAGGAGACTCTAGCTGGACCTCTAAGGGAACCTAAATTTAATAGAGCCCGTTTCCAAAGAATCTATTTTTCGATTTGCTCACTTCGACATTTTCTCTATTCAATAATACAACTTTAACCTTAAAGCACACGTGCAATCAAACTCTGTTGGACATAATTCAATGAAGAGAATTACTGCAGGAAAATTTCTGCATCATAATTACTGCATCAAAATTAATGCATCAAAATTTAATATCCTTTTCAATTTTTACAAAAAAACCTTGCAAATTGACCAGCAAACACCGACAAAACTATTACAAAAATAAAAAGGGGATATATCCAAATTGGAAAAATCGGGTGATAATAAAAAAATGTGAAGAGATAGAAATATCTCGAAAGGACAATAATGGCTCCCCACTCTCCCGTTTTCTCTAATATAGACTTTGCCACAATAACAAGGGTTTTCATATACTCTCGGATTACTAAGAGGGGCTTTTTTAATCTTTGAGGTTGTTTAGAGGTTGTTCTATTTTCGCAGTTGGTTTAAATATGGTTTAGATGTTGTTTTTGTTCAGAATTCTGTCTATTTGTTCTGTGATACCTTGAATGTAGGGTAGGGAGGTGGTCATTTTTCTATCTCTTTCTTTAGTAGGTTTAGTTGACTTGTTTTTTTGAGTGTACTTTCTTATTGCTTCATCAATTTTTGTATGTAATCGTTTTGTCTTAGAATTTTTTCGAAGCTTCGTATTTTCTTTCGTAAGTTATTTTTATTTGTTATGGAGACAGTTCTGTATACAATGGAAATAATTACCGATTGCTCTGGAGATGGGTGCTTGTGAGAGGTGGCACGTATGTATCTGTTTGTAAGGGTGGGTTTTCTGCGAACTTCATGTCCTGATGTGTTATCAGATCTTTTTTGAACTAGTACATACAAGAAACGCAATTTTCCGTTTCGTTCAAATTCCATTGTGAACTGGATATTAGGGTGCAATCGAGTGATGACATTGGAAAACTTGTGTAGTTCATCTAGTCCATGTATCCAGATGACAAAACTTTTGTCAACTTATCGGCACAAAAATTTCAGTTCAAGCTTGGATTGGTTAAAGATTTCAGTTTCTAGATTTTCCATGAAGATGTGAGCTATGCAATCTAACCTGTAATGGCCAACATATTCATGGAAAATCTGGAAAATAAAATCTTCAACCAATCCAAGCTTAAGCCGCAATTTTTGTGCCGATAAGTTGACGACAGTTTTGTGATCTGGGTACATGGACTAGATGAACTACACAAGTTTTCCAATTTCATCACTCGATTCAACCCTAATATCCAGTTCACCATGGAATTTGAACAAAACGGAAAGTCGCGTTTCTTGGACGTACTAGTTCACAACAGATCTGATAACATATGAGGATACTTATTATTAGCTCCTGCTGCCGCCATAACAGATAGAGATAACTCAGAAAGGAATAACAAAATGTTGAAAAAATCTTGACACAGAACGATTACACAAAAAAATTGATAAAGCATTTGGAAAATACACTCAAAAACACAAGTCATCACAACCTACTGAAGAAAGGGATAAAAAAAATCTTCAAAGAGGTGGACAGGTTGATCACTGAGGGTAACTTCGCCGAATCAACTAGCGGATGGTCAGAACCGTGTATAATCGCACGTAAACCGGGGAAAAAAATTATATATGTTTAGATATTTAGAAATTAAATTCTATTTCTCAGAAAGATGCTTACCCACTTCCCTACATGACCCACAGGTTCATGAAATTAAACGACGCTAACTATATATTAAAATATTAATGCGATTTTGTAAAAAAAGAATCATAGTACCTTCTGCACCATAATCATGAATTAATTGAATCAATTTTTAATATGTTGAACGCCAGACGTTACTTGAGTCAGAAACGACAAAATGTCGACAAATGAGTGAAATCTAGAAAGGTCTTGCAGAACTAGAAGCAGAAATTTCCTATTAGTAGATAACCTGGGCCATAGCCCTGCCTGTGATTGGTCGAGAGGCTTGGTATAAAAGGCGGGGTGGGATAGGGGACCTGGCCTCTCCTGATTTGACAAGAGGCGCGTGGCCTAATTAAAAATTGTGGTCATCAATGGACGTGGCCTAATCACACAATGGTGGTAATTAGGTTGTGTGGTTTTTCATATTTAAGCAAATGCATCATTGTCAGCTGGAAAACGGGAGAGGGCTCTACTCCGTCCCTGTGTGAAGCTGCGATGTTTTATGAAGGGAAATTCTCCAACTCAATAAGGAAAGGGCGCCCCACCCGCACTCATTCGGTGACTTTATGTTTTGAGGGACTTTATAATTTACAATCGTTTTAATTAAAAAATCTTTACATGCGACTACATTTTCAATAATCGTTGCATCCTCATAAACCTTTTATCGACACACACAATAACATGTTTTAGTCTTTCGAAAATAGACTTCTGAAGATGTATATCAGGAGTATATAGTTTTTTCTACTAGGTGTCAACCTCGCCATGCTGCGTGTGATTGTCAGTCTCGTCGTTGCGTTTCTGCCGTCCCTCAGAATTATTGCTTTGTTGCCGTGAGCGGTCGTAAACACAAGCTTGTCTTTATATATACTTATGTATTTATATATATTTACATTATTTATATAAACTAAAATCAAATAGATATGGTTCATGTAGTCCATAATTCGAGTTTACATCATCCCGAAACAGAGACTGAGATGAATGAAGAATAAATAATACAGCAAGTTGAAGATAACGCTGCAAGTGGGAGCCCCTTTCACGCTCGTATCTTTGGAGTTCCCGACTCCCGAGATTCTCGTATCTTTGGAGTTCGAGTGTACTTGGTTTAAAGGTGAACTACTTTGGTAAACATTCTATTTATTAGTGACTGAAAATTCTATTATTTTGTTAGAAAATACAATTAATTGGTTGACATTTTTTTCTCTCTTGAATGAAAAACCTTTCTTGGTTAAAAGTGCAACTGTTTGCTTAAAAATTAATCTGCTTTGGTTCAGGATTCAAATATGAATTTTCTTAAACTGAGAATTTAACTGTTACATCTTTCGTTGAAAATTGACTGTTTTCGGTATACAATTAACTATTGGGTTGAAAATGCTATTATTTTAGTAGAAAATTCAACTAATTAGTTGAAAATAACTTTTTAGTTCAATTTTAATGTTTGCTAATATATCAACTATTACATTTTTCGTTGAGAATTCATACTGTTTGGTTAAATTCGACTGTTTTTTATGAAAAATTAAAATCTCTTTTTACTGAAATATTAACTTTTATATTTTTTCGTTGAGATTTGTTCTTCTTTGTAAAAAATTCAACTGTTTTCTTCAAAAATTCATCCTTTGGATTTAAATTCAACTGTTTTCTTAAAAAATTCGTCTTTTTGGGTTGGAAATTAAACTATTTGGTTCAAAAGAAACTGTTTTTGATTGAAGTTTAATCTTTTTTGATTAGGTTTTCGACCAATTGGTTAAAAATTCGTCTTTTCATGTGAAAATTCGACTACTTTGTTCAAAACTCGTGTTTTTAGGTAGAAAATTCCTTTATTTTGTTAAAAAGTCACCTCTGTTTTCAAAAATTCAAATGTTTTCCTGAAGATTCGTCTTTTTAGATAGAAAATTCGTAGGTTTCAAACAAGAATCTATGTTTTTTGGTAGAAAATTTCTTGGTTGAAAATTGAACTATCTTCTGGAAATGTCATCTTTTTGACTTGAAGATTCAACTATTTAGTCATCAAAATTTTGGTCTAAAATTGATTTGCGTGTTAAAATGTATGTATAAAATGAATCTTCTTGATAAAAAATTAATCGTTTTCCTTGAAAACGCAAGTTTGGTTAAAATTTTTATTTTTCTTAACTGAAAAATTAAAAATTAAACAAATTAAGCAAAATTAAACAAATTATTATTCAAAATTAAACTCTTGTTGAAAGTTGCATTTTCAACAACAAGAACAAAATAAATTTTAAAACCCATAAGATTAATTTCCTCCCAAAAAAGACAAATTTCCAATAAAATACTCGCAACATAGATGAATTTTCAACCAATAAGATGAATCTTCAACACAGAAGATTAATTTCCTGTTGAAAAAGACGAATTTTCATAAAAATACATGAATTTTCAAACAGATAGTTGCATTTTGAACAACAAGAACTAAGTATATTTTAAAACCGAGAAGAATAATTCCCTCCCAAAAAAGACAAACTTTCAATAAAATACTCGCCACGTAGATGAATTTTTAACCAAAAAGATGAATTTTCAACAAAAAAGATGAATTTTTTAAAACATAGAAGATTAATTTACTATGAAAAAAGACGAATTTTCATCAAAATATATGAAATTTCAAACATATAGTTGCATTTTCAACAACAAGAACAAACAAACTTTAAACCCCATAAGATGCATTTCCTCCCAAAAAAGACAAATTTTCAATAAACTACTCGCCACATAGATGAATTTTCAACCAAAAAGATGAATTTTCAACACAAAAGATTAATTTTCTATCAAAAAAGACGAATTTTCATGAAAATACATGAATTTTCAAACACATAGTTGCATTTTCAACATCAAGAACAAAGTAAATTTTAAAAACGATAAGATTAATTTCCTCTCAAAAAAGAAAAATTTTCAATAAAATACTCCACACAGAGATGAATTTTCAACCAAAGAGATGAATTTTTCAACACAGAAGATTAATTTCCTGTCGAAAAAGACGAGATTTCATCAAAATAAATGAATTTTCAAACACATAGTTGCATTTTCAACAACAAGAACAAAGTAAATTTTAAAACCGAGAAGAATAATTTCCTGCCAAAAAAGGCAAATTTTCCATAAAATACTCGCCACATAGATGAATTTTCTACCAAAAAGATGAAGTTTTCAACACAGAAGATTAATCTTCTATCGAAAAAGACGAATTTTCATCAAAATACATGAATTTTCAAACACATACTTGAATCTTCAAAAAAAAAACAAAATAAATTTTAAAACTGATCAGATTAATTTCCTCTCACAAAAGACAAATTTTCAATAACATACTCGCCACATAGATGAATTTTCAACCAAAAAGATGAATTTTCAACACAGGAGATTAATTTTCTATCGAAAAAGAGCCTATGACCATTCTGTGATAACAACTTTAAGAAAATTGAATACACTCGAATGTATCTTGCATTGTGGTCAATTTTATCAACTGAAACTACGGTTGATACGTACACTTTACACGGCAATGGAAATCGTTCACGAATAATTTTTCCCCTTGAAGCAAGTTTGTTCTGAGAAACTTAATTTCTTGTTGCAGACTTAAGTAATGCGTGAAAGAAAAAACGGTACACAGGCGTACTAAATGATTGATATTCCACAGATTTGAATAACAGAAGAAGATCTTACCTATCGTCTAAATCGCAATCCTTCATTACAAGTTCTTACTTTGAAGTACTTGAAGAGAACTAGGTGCCTCAAAAGTTTCCTCTCATTGCGCCAACTTTCAGTATAATTTCTTATACTGCTCGAAAATATAAAAACTAGGTTTTACATGTGACAATTTCTGTTTCACTTACGAACATTATACATTTTGCAATTGGTTAGTTAAATGCCATTTCTGTTTTCGTCATCCTCATTTCCGTATATTTTCAATTCCACAGAGTTCTTTGAAGTAAAACCTTCACTGAAAAAATAGTTCAGCCGAACCAGGCATACGTGTAGCTGGATTTTGTCTTCTAAGAAACTATACCTGTGTGATCTAAATATTTTGCAGTTTTAGCTCAACTTTTCTATATACAGATTTTGTAGAATGAAAAATTTATG
This sequence comes from Andricus grossulariae, assembly GCA_011634705.1. NCBI lineage: Eukaryota > Metazoa > Arthropoda > Insecta > Hymenoptera > Cynipidae > Andricus > Andricus grossulariae. Next base: position 204,391,019 of record JAABKJ010075445.1, on the reverse strand, counting down.
TAAAATAGCTTCATATTTCGGTAGCACAGCGAGATTCTTAGGTAAGAAAGCTATACTTTCATTGTAGACGAAATCCTGCTAAACGTATGGCTGGGGCAGTGTAACCCTTTTTTTTTAGGTTAAAACTTGTACTTCAAATAGCATCTAACAAGGTAGCGTACTCAACGAATTTTTTCAAGAGCGGGTTGATTCTCTCGCCGGGAAAATTTTTAACTTAATATCAGTCATTTTGCAATTGTACGTGAACCAGTTCAGATGACAGAAAGTAAGGACAATTTTATAGTAGTTATATTGATGAGTGCGACAGAGACGCTACTATGCACCATCTACTAGGGTCTCACCTGCATTCACGAGTTTCTATGACTACTATGAATGTGAACTTACGGTATTTTATGGTATTCACGGTATTTTATTGGGTTCCGGCAAAATAATTTACGCATTTTCACATGTATTTTATTCATTTTGCAAAAAAATTAAGTACATAACAAACAATGTATATTTGAGTATTCATTGGAACGACTTAATTCTCAAAGAAAAGAAAACTGAATTTATGAACAAATTGTTTAATTTTCAATTGAAGAGTATCAATTTCTAACAAAAAGTGAAATGGTTAAATTGACATTACAAATATATATTTCGGTTTTGATTAGAGAAGCTGAATGGCATTTGGTTTAGAGGTCGCCAGCGGTGACTCCCAAATACCTGGCGACCTCTCAGAGTATGCAGCCTTATCCTTGCATGCCCGGCTCTACAAGGATGAACGAACCCTTTTCCCTAGCTGCTCCTGGGAACAGCTATGATAACACCAAACATAGTTGTGGCAAGTGCGGTTTAATACAATCAAACGCGCAGGGCTCCCAACAATGCATCCGTCAACAATGCCGACTATCCTAGAGTTGGGGGAGCCAATGAAGACGATGTCAATGCTATGATAGCAGCATGTCCCCTGAATAAAAAGGTGACATAGCGTGACTCCATACTCTGTAGCGCCAGAAGCAAAAATTCGAGAATTTTTCGCATAAACGTCTGGGAAACCGAACCGAGGAACTACGGAGAAGGGATTATATAAAGAGATCGCCTACTCAACTGTACTCAGAATAAGCCGGTAACAGAAAAAGAGAGGTGACCCTGAAAACAACAGCAAGCAGGCATACAATAGAGGAAGAGCGATTCTTCAGGATCCGTAAAAACATCAACATTCAGGTTCATCTCAAGCTTAAAGATCTGGCTGAACTGAATGACGAGCTTCGTGAAGATTTTTCCGAAGAATCCGACCTCTGGACTATCAATTGTAGTGTGTAGAATGAAGCCAGAGCTTTGGCAGAAGCAAACCTGTAAACAAAAACGACGGTTGATCATGAGACCAAAAGACGAATACATCAACTCACTATGAAGATAGGCTGTGCAAGGTACTGTCTAATGCTAGAAGGAGTCTAGAGCGGAGAAAGAGGTGCTTCAGAGAAAATCAACCGTTTTTGTCTCACCCATGAGGACTCTTCCAAGCCCCTCCAGTTACTGTCGTCCACCCGCCCACACCAGAGGAAATCCAGGAATTTTGGTGAGAAGTCTACAAAGTCCAGCATCCACTGAAAGTAAACTCAAAGAATATAAATAGCTTCAAGGAGCTGTGCAGTGCCCTCAAAACACCTGGGGATGAATGCCCACAAATGGAAAATTCTTCATAAATAAAGATTTTTAATTGGATGGTAATGTTTTTTACATATACAGTTAGAATAATAATTTAACATAAAGTAAAATAATCATGAACGCAAATGTTTTAAATTTATTATTTTACTTTTCGTCTGCACCGTTATTATTATAACTGTATATGTTAAAATAATTAATTTGCATTAAGAATTCTGTATTTATTTAGAATTTACCATTGCTTCCATTTTTCATTTCAAATAAAAGGTGCTCGTCAGAAACGTATTTTCTTTACGTATACGGGAAGTGATCTACAAGAAATAAACCATTTTCTTCAACCTGAACGTCCTCTTCAAAGTGAACATATTGCCCTCTGAAATTATTAAATCGTTTAGATTGATAATTGTACTTGATAAATCTATTTAAAAAGTACTTGCAATTTTTCAGTCGAATTTTAAAACTCTTTTCGTGTAAATTAGTTCTTTTAAGAAGATTTATCACTTAGATGAAAATTTATCTCTTTAGTTGAAAATGTAATTATTTTACTGAGAATTCATTTTTTGTTCAGTTTGGTTAAGAATTAAATCTCTTTACTAAAAATATAAAAGCTCCATTTATGGTTTGAAATTCATATTTGAAATTGAAAATTGATCTTTTTGATTCAACATTCCTGTACTATTTTATTGAGAATTTGTCTTTTGTCTTAGAAAATTAATCTTCTTGGTTAAAAATTCTTATTTTTTGGTTGCAAATGTAACTGCTTGGTTCGAACATATGTTGTGCTTGAGGATTCAACTGTTTTGTTGAAAATTCGTCTTTTTTGGTTCAATTTAACTGTTCTTTATCTAAAATTAAAATCTTTGTTCTTTTTTTATATGAAAATTGAACTAGTTTGTTGCAAATTCGTTATTTTTTGTTAGAAATTAATTTTTTTATCTTACAATGAAGCTTTTTCATTTTTGGTTCTAATTTTTTCTTTATGAGTTGAATATTCAACTATTTGGTGGAATATGGATATATTTGGTTCAAAATTCGTCTATTGTGGTAGAAAAAAAGTCCTCTGAAATTATTAAACTGTTAAAAGTAATAATTGTACTCTATAAATCTGTTTAAAAGGGGCTTGCACACATAATACTAATATTTCTGTGACTCTTTTTTTCTTATTAAAAGTATGGTAGAGCTTACAAATATGTAGGATTGCGGCCACTACACAAGGAGCATTACGCCTATAGGGCTGGACACTACACCGACACGGGCCTAAGCGGAGCAGTGTGCCTAATCGAAAGACAACTTAAGCAAAAAGGCTTCGTGATTGGAACCTTCATGGATATGAAAGGAGCTTTCAACTACACCTCAAGAGAGATGATCAGGGCGGCCAAGATGGCACATAGTGTGCATATCACAGCCGTAGAATAGATCAGCCACATGTTGTCCAACAGGAAACTCACAACGACTGAGGTTGATACCACTTTTTGTGGAACCTTGATTTGCGACATCCGCAGAGAAGCGTTTTATCGCCCCTGCTGTGGGGCTTCATGGTGCTTTAACTGATTTATCTGCCTACGAGTCAGGTCCACAACGTTATAGGCTACGCGGACAATATAATGGTTATCGTGCCCGGTCAGCATATGGATGCGCTTTCAGGAGTAAAGCAGCAAACACTGGGGATAGTGGATTCTTGGTGTAAGAAGACTGGATTATCGGTCAATCTGAGTAATACAGATGCGGTTGTATTCACTGGATGGTATAAGTGGGGAACCACGAGTACACTGAAGTTGGGAGAGCAACAACTGGAAAGAAAAGAACGAGCTAAATATTTAGGAGTGATCCTAGATAAGATGTTGTTATGGAACGAGTACCTGGAAAGCAAGTGCAAAAAGCTAGTAGTACTTTTATGGCTCTGTTTAGGAGAGCTATAGAAAAAACCTGGGACTTGGAGCCGCAGACGCTTATGTGAACCTGCACAGAGATCCTCCGACCCAGGCTAATCTATGCGGCGGTACTCTACTGGAGCAGGGTCGAACTCTCCACTGTGCATTCTCGACTGTCAAGTATCAGGGGACTGATTCTAAGAGACGCCGCTGGTGCATCGAAGTCGGCACTTACAATGGCATTGGGAGCACTAACACGGTTGAAGCCCCTCCATCTTATCATCAAGGCCATGGCTGCGAAGGCAGTCTGGAGAGTAAATATAAACGGTAAATGGCAGAAGGATATTGATAACAATGCGGATCCCAACCGACATCGCGAGTAGGCCGACTTCGATCATACTCACGGACAAGACGCCCACTCGGTATCCCTTCGACAGCAAGTACCATCTGAGCGTATCCACGAAGAAGTAATCGGCTAACGGTGAGGCACACCTGCCCAGTGATGGGGGCAACAAATAAAATTCCCGACTTATAGCATTCTTGAATATTAAAATTCCCGAATTGGAAAATTCCAGAATAATAAAATTACAGAATAATAAAATTCCTGAATTACAGAATTCTTGAATAAAGAAATTCCCAGATTGGAAAATTCCCGAATAATAAAATTCCCGAATTATTAAATACCCGAACAATCAAATTCCCGAATCCTTAAACTTGAGGATAATAAAATTCCCGAATAAAAAAATTACCGAATAATAAAATTCCTGAATAATAAAACTTCCAACAAATAAAATGCTCGACTTATATCATTCTTGAATATTAAAATTCCCAAATTAGAAAATTCCCGAATAATAAAATTCCCGAATCCTTAAACTTCAGGATAGTAAAATTCCCGAATAAAAAAATTCCCCAATAATAAAATTTCCAACAAATAAAATTCCCAAATTATAGCATTCTTGAATAATAAAATTCCCGAATTAGAAAATTCCAGAATAGTGAAATTCCAGAATAATAAAATTTCCGAATCTTTGAAATTGACGATAAATCCCCGAATAATAAAATTTCCGAAAAACAAAATTCCCGACTCATATATCATTCTTGAACAATAAAATTCCCGAATTGGAAAATTCCAGAAGAATTAAATTTACGAATAATAAAATTCCCGAATTACAGCATTCTTGAATAAAGAAATTCTCAAATTGGAAAATTCCCGAATGAAAAATTTCCCGAATAATAAAATTGCCGAATTCTTAAATATCCGAATAATAAAATTCCCGAACCCTTAAACTTCAGGATAATAAAATTCCCGAATACGAAAATTCCCCAATAATAAAACTTCCAACAAATAAAATTCCCAAATTATAGCATTCTTGATTAATAAAATTCCAGAATAATAAAATTCCTGAATCCTTGAATTTGAGAATAATAAAATACCAGAATAATAAAATCTCCAAACAATAAAATTCCCGACTCATAGCATTCTTGAATAAAGACATTCCCGAATAATAAAATTCCCTAATTCCTTAATATCCGAATAATGAAATTCCCGAATTCTTAAATTTGAGGATGAAAAAATTCCCGAATCAAACAATTCCCGAATAATAAAATTCCCGAATAATAAAACTTCCAACAAATAAAATTCCCAAATTATAGCATTCTTGATTAATAAAATTCCAGAATAATAAAATTCATCAGAGCAGGTAATAGCAGACAGATTACATCGAACATGGGTAATATTTATCTTCTACCTACACCAGCGAGTAAAAATGCGAAATCACTTGCAAAAAAAATTAATCCTAGTTTCTTCTGTGCCGTCTTGCAAGCGACGCATTGAGAGAACATCTCATAAGCACAAAAGTTTTTCTTGCCATCGACACATTCAGAGAACATCTCATAAGCACACAACCCATCTTGCAATCGACGCATTGAAAGAACATCCCATATAAGCACAAAAGCCGTCTAACATACGGTTTACTTTCAAGTCCTAGGGCCAGGGAATCAGCAGCGAAACGACAAACTTTATACCTGTCCACCTGCCAATTTTGAGTCCAACTTTTATTCTGAGAATTTCAATTTTCGATATTCAACTTATACACTGTAAAAAAAGTTTATATAATTTTACATCGTGCCATGCTGGAAATTATTCGACCTGCGTGTAACGATATAACTTTATATACTTCTGTAAAAAAAATTGCAGGACGTAAAATGGAAGGGCAACATTTTAATTTTGAGATTATGTTCATAAGATTTCAAATTTCTAAACACTCTTGGAGGATAAATTAAATTACTTATCTAAGATATCGTTCTAGATGAAAATAGCCATATTTTTATTCGCATAGAATCTATCACTATAAGAACAAGATTAGAGGCTCTGAGACGTAATTGTATGATAAAGTCCAAGGTACCATCTCTTTTTGTCAGTTTTTCGATGGATTATCGATTTACGTCCTGCTCGAAATTTCCCAGCATGCCAAGACATAACAATGCTACCCGTATGTTAAATTACGCTATAAAGACGGCAACTTTACTAAAAGAATATTAATTCATAAGATCATTTAAATTTATTTGCTTACATAAATTTACCACATGCCACAACAAATTACAACTGTTATTGCAAATATCAGCAAAGACTTTTTTACAGTGTACGTTCAGCTTTGTTCCGATCCCGAGATCCTAAAAATGAAAGTATTTGTTCATTTTTTCGAAAGTTTTGATCAAATATTCTAAAGAGTTTTTGCAAAAAAAAATTAATTGAACTGCTTCACCAACACCTTGATTATTAGAATTGAACAAGGAATGCAAATCGGTATGTTTTTACCATACTTGGGCGTTTCGAGCCGGTTGCAATTAGCGAGCGAAGGATTAAAAATGAATTTTCAACCAGGACGTTCAATTTTCTACAATAAAAGACTAATTTTCCACAAAATACATGAATTTTTAGACAAAGAGGTGAATTTTCGAATTAAAAAGATACATTTTCTACCAAAAATGAAATAGTTACATTTTCAATTAAAGAAATTAATTTGTTACTTAAAAAAAGGAACTTTAAAAAAATAGTTGAATTTTCAAGTAAAGAAATTACTTTTCAAATCAAATTATGAACCTTAAACTTCAATACTTAAATTCTGAATAGTACAATAAATTTTCAGCCAAAATAAACGTTTTTCAAAAAAATAGTTACATTTTTAAAACAATAAAATGAATTTACAACGATGCGCTTCAACTGTCAACCAAATAGTTGAATTTTCAACCAAGGCACCCAATTTTACACAAAAAAAAAATTAAAAAAAAACACATGAATTTTCAACAATATAGTTAAATTCTCAACGAAGTTTTACCCGAAAGTCAAAAATTAAATTTTTAGTCAGGAACATTAATTGTTAACAAAAAATACGAATCATCCAGAGAATAGCTTTAATTTTCAAATAGAAAAATGAATTTTCAATCAATTATGTAGTTAAATTTTCAACTGAAAAAGATCAATTTTCAACCATAAATCGAATGGATAAATTTTCCATTAAAAAAACTATTTCTCAAACACTAAAAACGTGTTTTCATGATTATAGTTAAATTTTCAACGAAAGAATCAATTTGAAGTTGAACTTTCAAAGGAAGAGATTAATTTTTAGCTGAAATGGTGAATCTTCAACTTGAACACTTACATTTTCAGTTATAAAATAAATTTTCACCTGAAACCAACGATTTTTTAACAAAATACTTAAATTTTTTACCAATACATTTTTTCCCCAAAACATATCAATTTTAAACAAAGAACACGAATTTTTTACCAAGTACTTAAATTTTTAAGAAAATAGTTCAATTTTCAACCAAAGCGATGAATTTTCAAGCTTTTAAAATGAATTGATCAATATCACTATTATTTACAAGAATTACACAGACCGACAAAATTTTAAAGCCAGAGACCAGACCTAACATTTCCGAAGGATTTTGATGCGCTGAATCCGAATCAGAGCTCAAAATTGCTCCTGTACGTCAGGTTTTTAAGATATCCTAACCTAAAAGTGCAAAAAACGCGTTTTTTAGCTGTTTAGAGAATTCAATTTAGAAAATTGTGACTCTTTTTGTTGAACATGAAGCTGAAAATTAATTGATTAATTAATATATTTAAGTTTAATCAGTTTTGGCTGGATATTTATCTTTTTTATTATTGATTCGTTTTTGTTTTCTTTTCATTGAAAAGTAGTTTTGTAAATAAAATGTAGCTATGCCTACTTGGATGAAAATTGAAGTGCTTTGTGAAAAACTGATTTTATGATTGAAGATTCATCATTTTTTAAAATTGGCATTGTTTAATTGAGAATTCAAGTATTCCTTTTCCGGCAGAAAAATAATCTTCTTGGTTGAAACTTTACCTTTGTTTGGTAAAAATCCAATTAATTCATTGAATGTTCAACCACTTGTCAGAAATTAATTTCTTTGATTGAAGATTCATAATTTTAGTTGGAAATTGATTTCTTGGGTTGAAAGTTATACTATTTTGTTGAAAATTTGATTTGCTTTTTGTCAGAGAACCTTAATCTTCTTTGTTGATAATTAATCCTTTTGGATTAAAATTTTATTCCTTTGATTGCAAATTCACCTTTTACGGTATAAAATTCATTTTTTTAACTGCAAATTTAATAATTACATTTCTTGTAAGCACACAGAACTGTTTATATTTAATAACATTTTTAACATTATCGCAAAACTTGCAACATAATAAATCACGCCTTTTCCTCAAGAGAAAATGAACTTCTCAGTCTAACAGACTAAATTTCTGCTGAAATTTCTTCTAAGTTGGAATATATTTGCATCTTGTAATTTTTTTTGTAAAAGATTTTTCAAAGCAAGATTTTCCTGTCTGCTCATCAAAAGAAACAGTAAAATATTATTAAAACACTCTATTCCTAAATCACCTTACATATTTTATGGATGACCCCGTAGGAGTGTACCATATGTTTACGGACGCATATGGTACGGATTCCGTTTCATAGATTAAAAAATGTAAATGAAATTATAGATATATTATATTATTATATTCACCAGTAGAATTGAGGATGATATTCAATGACAAGACGAGAGTGAAAACAATGTTCATCTTTTCCAATTAGATGAAAAGCTAATTAATGACATAATGAAGACTTTCATTGACATTTGAACAGAGAAACCCACCTTAGTCTGTAGAAAATCGTTATTATTTTACATTTTTCCGATAATTTGTTCATAACAAAGTCTAAAATTGGTAACGTAGTCAGATACTTGTCTGTAATATAGGTTATGTTTGCGATTTCATAAATATATATGTATGATAAACATCATAAATATTCGTCTCCAGTATTGCCAGAAAATCTGATAGCCGGACAAAATGCAAATTTGTCCTAGGTTTTTCATTTATTTAACAAAAAAATTATTCTTAAAAAAACTATTCAAACACTTTGTTTTGTATTTCATGCAATTTTCAATGAAATAACACATTCCATCTGTTTGAACATTTAAAACTTCAGGTACACTTTCCTACGCATAACTGAATTTATTACTTTATTTATTATATTTCAAAAAACTAAAAAAAGACAGCATAACCTCTTTTATTTAGCTGAAAATCTGATGAAAACTTAATGATATAACAAATTATAATAAACTTACCAATTCCTAAGATAGTATTTGAGGACACATCTTGTCCCATCGACGCCATTTTTTTATTTTTAAACTTTGTTTAATGGTTTAATAAACTAGTTTTTCGTTCTTTAACCTATATTTTTTCGCTGAATGACAGGCACGAACAGGTTACGGTATGACAGTCCTTATGTTACTACGCATGCGTAGCTTTGGCCTCCTCATTAGCTGTAGATCGCGCCGTTATTTAAAATGATTAAGGGTACAATGGTATGCATATGTTAAAAAATAATTGCAAAATTAAAGAAAATAGTTCTTTAAACATTGGATAGACGTATAAAGTAGAAATTAAAATAATAATTCGATTTTACTGCTTGACAAAAATATTAATTATTATTTAATGTAAACAACTAGCAGTAAATGCAAGCGCGCGTTCACGTCCCTAGACTTTTATTTTTTAACATTAAAAATGTAAACAATTTAAAAATGCATTATTGAGCAAAATTTTAAATATTAAGTTCAAGAAAATGCTTGAAACAATAATAAGCAATTATTAATTTTAAATTGAAAGTTTTTTAAATTAAGAAAAAAATATATTGACTGATTTTAAATTGAAAACATTCCAAATCAATTAATTTAGATTAGGTAAAATTTAAAAAAGGACAATATTTCGAATGGAATAAAAAGGAATTGAACTTGTATAATTTCTAAATAAAATAGTTTAAGGCCATGTGACGAGTGGGTCGCGTGACCGGCTTCCTACCTTACCGACACTTTTTTTATTTGTAAACTTATTTATATATAATATATAATATTATATAATTATAATATTTCATTTTATGGAAGAAAGTCGATTGGAATACATTATTTAGCTTTTTGGGTACTATAAATAGCCGTATATAATATTTTTAAATTTTGTAAAAAAATTATCTCAAAAATTTAGAAAAGTGCTCTCACTTTTTGAAATTTCAATCCAAAATGGCTGATTCACGAACTCGTTTTTTTTTTTAACCGAGAAGAAGTGTGCCAAAGCTCGATTTGATAAATTCATTTTTTAGAGAGTTATCGTGTTTACGGACGGACGGACAGACAGACAGACTCTATTGACAAAACTACATATCCGGCTTCAAAGGTTCCTAAAACGGAGAACCGTTAAAAAAACTGAGGTGTGAAATTTCTGACAATTTTGATACTTTCTCAATCATAAATGATGGGAATGTAAAAGTGAACTCAGCTGATAGGATTGACTATTTTATTACAAATTTTTGGAAAAATAAATAAGAACTGTGAAATCAATATTCTGTCAAAAATTCAATTTTGAATATCTCAAAACAGACACAAGAATTTCTGAAAATATTAAGTTTTACAATTTCAATAATTAATTACAATACTGCAAAAAAATCAAAATTTACATTTTTATCAATATATTTATGAATATTTATACAATTTCTTGTTGATATATTTATTTGAAAAGTTCCTCAAATAAAAAAAAATGGATTTTTCTATGCTGGTAATATTAGTAATGCATTCGACTCAAAATTAAATAAAGTTTACTAACTTACAATATTAAAAAAAACCAATATCTAAAATAAAATTATTCAATAATTACATAAATTCCGTGTACTTTACGAAGCAAAGTGCTCATTAATTATAATAAATAATAATAATAATAATAAATATATTTAAATTAGATTATACTTATATTATATGTATAATGAAGACATATATTGTGAGCTATACATCCTTGTTTTATACTTCTTTTTTTAAATACATGGGAAAAAAGGTCCCGATGGAATTTCCTAAGTTTGTGATATTTGTTAGTTTATGCTCTCCTGATCAAAAAATCCTTATGAATATTTTTACCTGTGGAGTGGAATATATCACATACTTTTTTTCACCCTTGCATTGATTTCGTGTAAGTTTATGCAGAAAAAGAATTGCACGGACGAACAATGCGATGTAATCGCGTTGGAAGTGCTACTTTACCACCGAACAATTCACGCCTACCCCGAAAGGGAAACGGCTTAATGATATAATAATAATAATAATAATAAAAATTATAAAATGTATCCCTATACTTTTGATGTACATGTGTTTGTCCAGGGGTAAATTGGTATGTGATGTCACTTTTCGTCTAGAGAATTTCGAGGGCTACAGCAGAGCCTAAACAGAAGACTTAGGAGGACCTATAAAGGGTTACATTTTTAATAAATTAGGCCCTCTTCTAGCCCTGAAAGTAGGAAAAATGTACTTTTGTACCACTTCGGAGGACTAAAAAAGGGCTTAATCTAATAAAAATTAAGACCTCTACAAGCCCTCCTAAGTTCTATTAAGTCCTACAATTTAGCGGTCTAAAAGAGGGATAAAATTTCAACTCGGGATATTAAAGTATTTTTTTCAAATTTCCTGGCATTTTTTAAATCTTTAAAATATTTTGAAGGATTTCAAATATTTTAGGTTATTTAAAAAGACTACAAAGAAATTTTAAATGGATTCCAGTAATTTAATGGGCTTTCGAAGGATCTGAAATATTTGAGAGTATTGCAAAAGATTTGCAGACACTTTCAAGAGCTTTAAAAAGTTTCAAGGGATTTCAAAAGATATCAGAGGATTTAAAATATTTTAGGAAATTTTAAAAGATTCATAGAACTTGTTTCATTCATTTCAAGGGATTTCCGATGGTTTTAATAATTTTAAGGAATTCAAAAACTTTGCATGCTGTTTTAAAGAATTTTGGAAGAGACGAAAGGATTTTACAGGACCTGTAAGGTTATAGGATATTTTAAAAGATTCCGAAGGTTTTTATGAGGTTGGTACATAATTTCAAATAAATATATTATTATATTTACAATGCAAAGCAATTTTATTTCTACCTAATTTTTAGTCTTTAAAATATAATCAAAAATGGTTTCGTTTTCATTTTGAAAAATTAGTTAAAATCTTTTTTATTCAATAAATAAAAAATAAAAATTTCTTTTTTTAAACATAGTACATATTTTCGATTATACTGTTTCTCGTTTGTGAAAATTTATTTGTATTCTTTTACTTTATTTGGGAATAACAGTAATAGCAATAATAATAAATAATAGTTACAAGAGAGATGGAAAATGGGTGCGACGTCAAAAGGCTCCACATGCCTTTCAAATAAATTTGTAACAATAAATGTAAATAGTAAGGATAAGATTTAGAAAATATGTAGACAGAAGTATTGTAAGAAATGGAAGTCATGTAAACTCTTAGGGGACACATTATGAATAAAGAAGTAAAAGTGTGGAATTTTGATTTGTAAATAACAGTTGATTTATGATTAATTTAGAAAAAAATCCAATAATTTGGAGGCTTTCGAATGTTTCGAAAAAAAAAAATTAGGAGGTTTTCAAGAATTTTGAAAGATTTCAAAATATATGTATTTTTTTAAAGATCTCTGGGAAGATTTAAAACGATTTTTTATTTCGAAAATGCACGTAACTCTAAGAGAATGTTTTAAAGTATTTCCAAACATTTCATAAGATCCATAAAATTGAGAAAAAAAAATTGGAATCTTTTAGAGGAATTTTTTTCAGGATTTTACAAAGAATTTGGGAAAAATGGGAAACATTCTAAAAGATATTTAAGAGTACCAAACAAACATTTTGAAATGATTTGAAAAAATTTCAAATAATTTAAAAGAAAATTGATACTTTTGATGATTTGGAAATTGAATTTTGACTTTTTATTTTGAAAAATTACATAATTTTAAGAGATGCACGGCATGCCTGAACGGGAGTTGAATAAAATTTTCATGAAGGTCTCAGATCTTGGCAGGATCTTTGAGTAGAACATAAATAGGGATGTTTCGAACGAAAATTGAAATATTTCGTCAAGCTCTGTCAAAATAAAACTGGTTTGAAGGTTTTTTATACCTTTTTTTTAATAATTTCGTATCTAAAGCGGCTTTCAAATACTTTTATCAAAGTTACGTATCAGCGAATCTCTAAACTAATTTTTTGGGTCAAAGCACTTTATTTAAACCAAATTTTTCCGCTTATCCGGTGTCGCTATTTTATTTTTAGACAGCGACATAATTTTTTTAAGGTCAAAAAATGGTCTGGTTTTACGCAATTTTCTAGAAATTCTTACAATTTTTTTAAACGAGCTAACGGAACCAGATGAGCGGGAAAATTTTGTTTGAATCAAGTACTTTTAGCGAAAAAAACACATCCATTGACTGCAGATTTATTTTCAATTCAAATTTAATGGATACAGTCGCTATACGAAAATGTCGTTTTTACCTGCCTTCTTTTCGGACTCTTTTAGAACGACTGCAGCTTAATTTTCGTATACTTTTTGTTTGTTTCAGAGCCTCCACCTCTCTGGGAGGCGGAGGTCCCCCGGCATCGCCAGGGAAATAGGCCGAGGCAATAAACACCTCTAGTCTTTCTCCACTACTGCCCCTGAGTCTCGCCCTAATAACGGTGAGATCTCTAGAGCAGAATTTAGGCAACAAGATCGCATCCATACCCTTGACGGCTGTGCATGCCCTTGGCGTTTTTTCGAGCGGCCCCTTATATATGGAGCCACGCTCTGACAAGCCACAAATCCTCTTCCTGCATAACCAGGGTTCTTGGATTAGGGCGATCCCTGTCTGCACCACAGACATGTGTCTGGCAAAAACCGTCGAGGCGCCTTTGCTGTGGTGCAAATTCATCTGCATCATGGAGATTCCCGTCTCAGCCATTGACAGGCTAATTCGTGGCACCTCCGGGTGCTTCTGGTCCCCTTGCGGAGCCCAGTTGGGTCACTCGGAAGGTAACCCTACTCGCCCCCAAATAGGGACGGTAATCAAGAGCCGCAAGGACCCTGATTGAGGATTCAGGAAGACTGACGACCAGAATCCAGCCTCTCCCCTTCGGCCTGGAGCCCTGTCTGTCGGAATAGACTTTCCACGAATCAGTTCGCAGAGACGGGTTCACAAAACTCAGGTGCCCCGGAACAACCGCCGGACTCTCGGAGGTACCGGGAATCAGCACGGTCGCTCTGCGGTACCTCTGCAGACAGTCCGTCCCTTCGACTTCCAAGTTTAGGCCCTCTTGGAGCCTAAACGTTGGGGCTTTTTCCACAAACCAGTCTCGCGACCAGGTGTTTACGGCCTCTACAACGATGGCCCCCAACCTGATGAAGATGTCATAGAATCTGGGGTCGCGCCCCTCGCGGGGTAATGCGTCAATCCCTTCAGAGATTTCATCCCTCATCCTGTTCAACTCCTCAAGAGTTAGGCATTTCTCAGGATAACCTGACGCAACGACAAACTTCACCAAGGCGTTGTTAGCCATCTGCGCGAACATAAGGCCCTGTGTTTCCAGAGCCTTCTGCCGTTTTAACTCCCTGTTTCGGTGAGTTTCTCGACAGCGTTTCTTTCTCTCGCCAATAAGATTAGCCTGGGGAGTTGCTCCAGGCAAGATTACCGCAGCCACTGCCCCCTGTGGGGTGCCTTGGCTGTTGTTTGCGAGACGCGCTTTGCGGTCTCTCCTTCTCTGTGGCGAAAAAAATAATAGTATTGAACAATATTAAAATCTGTTTAGAAAATATTCTGTGTAGAAGAAATGTTGTGTAGAAAAAATATATAAGTATTAAATTCTGTTTAGAAAATATTTTGTGTATAAATAATGTTGTGTAGGGAAAATATGGTCAGTATACGTTGTGCACAATATATTTTGTGTGGAATAAGTTTGTGTAGGAACAGCGTTTCCCCAATATTCTTAGGATGAAATAATTAATATTTATTTTTGTGTAGGATATATTCTGCACAGAAAATATTTTGTGTAGGATAAAAATAACAGTATTAAACAATATTAAATTCTGTGTAGAAAATATTCTGTGTAGATAAAATGTTGTGTAGGACAAATATAACAGTATTAATCAATACAAAATTTTGTGTTGGAAATATTTTGTGTAGAAAATATTTTGTGTAGCGAAAATAGAACAGTATTGAACAATAATTGATTCTGTGTAGGAAATATTCTGTTTAGAAAAAATTATGTGTAGGACAAATATAAAAGTATTAATCAATGCAAAATTCTGTGTAGGAAATATTTTGTGTAGGAAAAATATAATGGCATTAAATTCTGTGGAGGAAATATCTTGTGTAGAAAATATTTTGTGGCGAAAAAAAACAGTACTAAACAATATTAAATGCTGTGTAGAAAATATTCTGTGTAGAAAAAATATATAAGTATCAAATTCTATGTAGGAAATATTTTGTGTATAAATAATGTTGTGTAGGGAAAATATGTTCAGTATACGTTGTGCACAATATATTTTGTGTAGAATAAGTTTGTGTAGGAACAGCGTTTCTCCAATATTCTCAGGATAAAATAATTAATATTTATTTTTGTGTAGGATATATTCTGCATCGAAAATATTTTGTGTAGGATAAATATAACGGTATTAAATATGTGTAGGAAATATTATGTGTATAAAATATTTTGCGTAGCAAAAATAGAACAGTATTAAACAATAATTAATTCTGTACATGAAATATTCTGTATAGAAAATATTTTGTGGAGGAAAAAAATAACAGTATTAAACAATATTAAGTTCTCTGTAGAAAATATTCTGTGTAGATAAATGTTGTGTAGGAGAAATATAACAGTATTAATCAATACAAAATTTTGTGTAGGAAATATTTTGTGTAGGAAAAATATAACGGTATTAAATTCTGCAGAATTCTCTCGAGTTCTGTAGCAATAATTACTTTAACATTTTTGAATTACCATGAACATTTTTGAATACATTGCATTACTTCGAATTTCAAGACTTTTAAATACGAAGTATATAAACTGTCGGTAACGGAAAAAAATCACCGGATTCATGGAATTTACATAATTCACGGAATTCGCGGAATTTATGGCATTCACGGAATTCACGGAATTGATGGCTATCACGGAATTCCAAGAATTCTCGGAATTCACGAAATTTAAAGAATTCATGGAATTCACACTGTCGGCACCGGTAAAAAAAATACCGGCACCGAAAACTTTTTTTATCGGTTTTTGAACTGTACACAAAATTCAAGGAATTCAAAAAATTTACAGAATTCACGGAATTCGTTGAATTCACGGAATTCGTTCACTTCACGGAATTCGTACAATTCATGGAACTCACGGAATTCATGGAATTAATAGAGATGATAAAATTCACGGAATTGAAAGAATTCACTGAATTCAGGGAATTCATGAAATTCCGTGAATTTCATCAACTCCATTAGTTCCATGGAATTCCATGAATTCCGCGAATTTCGTGAGTTGTATGAATTCCACGATCTCCATGAATGCAATGAATTCTGTGAATTTCTTGAATTCCGTGAATTTCTTAAATTTTATGTACGGTTCAAAGAACGGTGAAAAAAATTGTCGGTACCGGTATTTTTTTACCGGTACCAATGCACACTGGGATGAAATAAAAAAACGACGTTCAAAATAACTTGTAGCTGGCAATTTTTAACCAATTTTGAATTTTTTTTTAGAAAAGTTCAGCATTAAATTTTGAAGAGAGTTATGTGGCTCGATTTTTCAATTGTATTTTGTTTAAACTTTCATTTAAATGCAAAGTGTGAAGAAAAAGTAGATTTTTTCGTTTTTTATGTTCATCTTCGTGAAAAAAAAATTTTTTATGGTCAGTATTGCCAGACTTCAATCGCGGGGATATTTCAAAGCAAAAAAAATGATATTGTTAACATAATTTTTAGAAACAAATTAACTTAACAAATAGTCTACACTATGAATTCTTCTTTTGTAAAATAAATGTATGCGTTAAAATTAGTTGCTTTTATTGAAAAAATAATACCCGATAATAAAAATTTGACATCCGATATTTTTTATTAATTTTATAAACAAATTCAGTTGATGCAAGCGTCTTTTGGTCTTTTGATCCATCGTCGGTTTGAGCCTTCGATTTGAATCAGCCAAAGCTCTCGTAGCACCATAAACTGAGCAATTGATGGTGCAGAGGTCGGACTTTTGCCAGATTTCTCCACGGAGGGAGGTGACCATTTCGGCTAGATCTTGGGGCTTAGGAGGAACTTGCATGTTAATGTTCCTTTTTGTTCTGAAATCGTGATCATCTCTCAGATATATATATATATATATATTCTTCGGACAATCCTGTTGTTCAGGATAGCTGTAAAGAGCTTATACAGTGTGTTCAAACAAGTTATTGGCCTGTAACCTGTAGGTAACAATTCCTCATAGATTTTTAATTTTTTGTTGAAAAAATTTAGCATTAAATTCACAAGAAATCTTTCGAGGCCGATTTTTGAATTTTTGTTTGTCTAAATTTTTATAGAGCTGCAACAAATAGCCAGTATGATGGATTAGGTTTTTGTGAAGTATATTTATGCTTCGAAATCGTTCGTTCAGAGCAACGAGGTGGAACGTGGTCATGAAAATATGGTACTTGATATGATTTGTTAACTTTATCAACAATTATTATAAATAAATGCATTATTTGAACATTTTTAGGCAGAAATGAACCAAATTTTTTTCTGATTGTCTTTGAGTCTCATTGCCTGTGATTCACATTGATTTATTTTTGTCATCTGATATAATTTGTAAAATTAATCAACAATCATTATAAACAAATGCATTATTTGAATATTTTTAGGCAGAAATAAAACCAAATTTTCACCCGATTGTCTTCGACTCTCATTGCCTGTGATGTACATTGATGTATTTTTGTCATCTGGTATAATTCGTTGAATTTATCTACAATTATTATAAACAAATGCATGATTTGAACAGTTTTAGGCAGAAATGAACCGAATTTTCTTCTGATTGTCTTCAAGTATCATTTCCCATGATGCTCTTTGATATCTTTCCACTCAAAATATCATTCGAACAAATTTCTATTCTGGACATTTCATGATTCCAGTCCTTATTTCAAAATCGATTCATTCTGCAATCAAGATCTCGAGAGCTTCAGGTTAAAAATCACTATCTATACTGGGTGTCCCAGTACTCAAGGTACATTTTTATATTTTTGAATTCCTCATAAAAAATGAAGTTGAAAATAATAATAAAACCTTAAAGCCATTCCCGCGTGCCAAAAATATGCCACGGCACTTGCGAGATGGATGCAGAAAGCTGTCATTCTTGGGTAGCTTCGTGTCCTCAAAACACACGAAAGTTTCGCCGACCTGTCGTTGTGATTTCGTCGTGTACTGTGACCACCCATCACACGGTTGTGAGACGTGGCCATGAATGGGATTTACCGCGGTCCTACTGGAAGCCGATGTCATTTTTTAGATGACAGCTGCTCCCAGTGGGACCCTGCGATGGTTGTTAAGCTTTAGTTTTCAATTATATATTTATTATTTATATATAAAAATTTATATAATTTACATATATATACATATATACATATATATATATGTATATACGCCGCAGAGGTAGATGGTAGAAAGTGAATCGCTTCGTACTTACTCGATAATGCTATTCTATGTTAATCTTGGATTTCGTGAATGCAGACGATTTTTTACATACGTTCTCTTTTGGGTCACAGTAAATGCCACTTGGTCAACTTGGTCCCGAAATTGGATCAAAATTATATGCTCGCGCGAATTTTCCAGCAAAAGGGATTTTGGCTATTTATCAGACAGAAATAAATTTATTACTAAAAAAATATATATTTAGATAAAAGGCAAGATTTTTAACAAAGTAGTCGAATTTTAATCTAAATTTAAAAAAAAAATAAGAGAATTTTCAACCAAAGAAATGAAATTTTAACTAAACTGATGGGATTTTGGCTTTTTATCAAACAAAAATGAGTTTTTTACTAAAAAATGAATTTTAGATACAACGCAAGATTTTTAAAGTAGTAGAATTTTCATCTAAATTTTAAAAAAAATGAATTTTCAACCAAAGATATGAAATTTCAACTTAAATGGTGGGATTTCGGCTTTTTATAAAAACAAAAATTAATTTTCTAGTAAAAAAAGAATTTTAGATACAGCGCAAGCATTTTTGAATAAGTAGTTGAATTTTCATCTAAAGAAAAAAAAAATAATTTTCAGCCAAAGAAATGAAATTTCAACTAAAATGAAGGAATGTTGGCTTCTTATCAAACAAAAATTGCTTTTCATATAAATTGATAATTTTGCAACCAACAAGATTAATTTTCTACTGAAACAAAAAAGAAGAATTTTATATAAAACACAAGATTTTTAACAAACAAGTTGAATTTTCATCTAAATTAAGAAAAAATCCATAAATCATTATAATAATGTTATTGTAGTACTTACACTTTCTAGATCCTTTTCGTATTTTTGATGCCATTTTCTTTCTCGTTTTTATTTCAGAACGTGATATACACCCAACAAAATGAAAACACAAACGAACATAACTTACGTATGCATCAAGATGTCTAAATATAACATAGGGGAGTGGGAATAACACGTGACTTCGAAAACAGCTCTGCGCATGTGCACGATACTGAGACCAAGTTTTCATTCGTGGTAAACATGAACGAATTCAAACACCAACTCACCAAACACATAGGGTGATACCACTCCTTACTATTCCTTCGTGGTGGCGTTCCATGTTTCCTGAATGGCTTTGCGTTTTGCATAATGCGTCAAATCACTAGAATTTCAGCCAATGATATTCGCCTAGTAATCTAGAGAAACACTTTCAGTTTCTGAAATGTCTAGTTATTTGACGTATTACGTAAGACGACTGAATTAAGTATTTGTGGTTTTATATAATACTTGTGCAAAAAATTAGATCGGAAATGCAATATATATTAATAATTTATTTAGCAAGTCGCTTAAAGGTACTTTTTAAAATGCTTACAGGGTTTCAAAGTTTTAAAGATTTGATCGACAACGAATGGCATTCAGGGCCGTGTTTACAATTACACCGGCACACAAAAAAAAAATGGTCTGCCCGGCGGACTACACCGGCATATCTATTTGTTTTTAGGGTCGCTGAATCCGAATCCGGGGTCCCAATACCCAAGTTAGCTCGTATTTTTCCAAAAAACGCAAAAATAGACGTAAAATCGACGATAACAGCGATTTTTCTTGTATATTTTTGCAAAAAAAAAAAAATCTTCATGCCGGGTCGACTTAACCAGCATATCTATATGTTTTTTGGGTCGCTGAATCCGAATCCGGGGTCCAAATAACCCAGTTGGCTCTTATTTTTCCGAAAAACGCAAAAATATACGTTAAATCGAACGAAACAAATGACTGTGAACAAAACAAATGACAGATCGCGCTCGAACTCCACGTCAAAACAAATGACTGAGAACAAAACAGATGACAGATCGCACTCGAACTTCACGTCAGTAAAGAGGACATTGGTGCGAAGTTAGCTTCATAAAGGTTTTTGACAATCTCTTTAAGCGGGCTCTTTAATGTGACTGTAGTCAGTGGCTTCCTTTCATCAGGGCTTAATTCAGGTACAGAGGGTTTTATTTTCGCATGCCAGGACGGTGTCATTTCCACCTTAGCATACCGCGGTGGTTGTTTAACCTTATTTTTAAATTACACACCCACCCACCCACACACACACACACAGAGTCAACTTTCTTTTATTCTACAGTTCGCTTATTCAACAGTTCACTTATTCCACACCCCCTATGCACGCTTATTCTAATTTGCGCAGTTTCGTAATCTACCACCACGGCCCCTGTACGGGCTGTACGGCCACGCCCGCATTATTAGGTGACCAATTATAAAAAAGAGGACCGAAGAGCGGGAAGCCTTGAATTAAGTATTTTGACATGTCTTCATAGGAATGCAGACAACTTTTTCGAGAAAATATTCTGAACGAAAAAGTCATAAATGTACTAATAGTAATATTTCTCAAGTGTAGAATTGATTTTCTCAGCCAGATTCCATTCTTTTGTCGATTCACGATCTTTCAATGTCACGAAATACAAGCACCTGTCTGAAATCTCAGGTTAGAGTTCCACTAACCTTCAATTTAGGGTATTTTATTTTATTTCGTGACACTGAAAGGGCAACAAAACTCACTATTCCGCGAAATATTTGCATCGTTTTTTGATTCTATAATATTGATTTTCAGTTGGTAAATTATCTTACGGCAACAAAAACACTTGAAAAACAATGATGCACGAATGCAGACTAACGGACCGCGACGTTTTCAAATGCGCAATAAGCCGAGACCGCCTGAAACATTTTTACTTGGAATGCATCATACTGCGTAATATACGCGACTGTCTACGCGCACACTCAGCCCTTCCGAGGCAAGAGTCGCAACCGTCTCTCGCCCTACGCGCTGCGAATCTACGTGGGCCAGCGGTTTTAGGAATGTCGGGTGTATTTATTTGTATTATTATTGATAGTATTTATTATTGATTTCAAATCACCCGTGCTTTTCGGCTGAAAAGTAACAATGGGCGGCGCATCGATACATTAACGGGGCAGACAATAAGCGTCGTTGATACAAATAAACTACTCACTCACGGTAAGGGTCGGGGGGCCCTCCAGTCCTAGAATAACCGAACGTATACGTTTCAAGGCCAGTAGTATGAAAGAAGGTTGAATGTGCGTATATATATATATATATATATGTATGTATATATATATATATATATCTCCTCTTCAATCCCTAAAAAAGTTGGCACGTTTCGATCAAACCCTGAAGTATGAGTTCAATTTTTCGAAAATTCAACATTTCCCGATGCTAATTAAATGGGATTTTGAAGTGCCTGGTGGCACGTGTTAACATTCGAATTTCGAAAAAAAAATGCGGATTTTTTTTCTCCGGAAATGGAATCTTTTGGAGGGAGGCCTTGCCCTCTAGGGTGAAAAACGTTTTTTGGAACACCCTAATGTACATAGCAGGCAAAGATAACGTAACAACCCAAAGGGTAAGAAACAGCTTAAAGCTGTTTTCCAACCTAACCCTCTGAAATAATCAAATTTAAACTAAATTAATCGAAACTTAAAAACTAGAACTTGAAGATCAAAGATGAACAGATACTAGGATACCATAATTTAACATGATGATTCATTATCCAAACAGATACAAATTAATTAGGTAAAAAAACTAGTCAATTCAAAATGTGTGCCTTCACTCAGAATTGCGTGTGTTGACGTTTCCTACGAGAAGAGACAAATCAAGTTGCCGCACGAAGGCGTTCGGTCGTTTTAGTATTTTTCATTTACAAAAATAATTGCTTTCTAAATTGAATATTTTAATATTGAAAATGTTCGAAAACGAATTCATTAGATATCTTTAAATTGAGATCGCTAAAAAAAGATTTGAATTCTGATTGCCAATATGCAACTTGAAATTATTTCACTTTTTAGGCTAGGATTAAAAATTTAATATTTTCAATCGTTAACTTTAAAAGAAAGATTTGATCAAGTTTCCAAACCTTCAGTTATTATAATATTATACAATATTGAATACTTTTAATTTGATATTATACAAATCTCAGCGTTTTTGAATACCGCATATTACAATATAAAAAATTTCCATTTAGAATTTTAATTTAGTTTATTAACGGTTGATGCCTTAAAAATATTTTTAGTACAAAGTATACTTAATATTCGTTATTTTACAAAGAAATACTTTAAATATTAAAATTTTAATTATCATGTAGAGCAGGGTCCATTCTCAGAAATAAAAACAAATCAAAAAAAGCTAAAATGACTTCATATAATACTTTATTTGTGCCAGCTGTACTATACGATAGCGAGACATGGACATGTCAAGAAAAGGACAAGAGTAAAATTAACGCGATTGGCATGAAACCTCTGCGCATAATACCATGCTATGTTGAAAAAATTTCACGGGCCCGCATGGTGAAAATTTCAGTGCGCTAC
Source organism: Andricus grossulariae (assembly GCA_011634705.1). Lineage (NCBI taxonomy): Eukaryota > Metazoa > Arthropoda > Insecta > Hymenoptera > Cynipidae > Andricus > Andricus grossulariae. The sequence continues at coordinate 204,368,057 of JAABKJ010075445.1, read as the reverse complement.
TGGCTTAGAATTCGTAGCATTAGTGTATACGGACAGTCACCACTGCTATGCCAGCGGCAGACTCGTAGATCGCGCAACGTCGCAATCTAACGTACGCTTCCAGGCTGGTTGTGTATGAGAGTGTGTGTTTCGAGTGCGTACAGCAGACAAGTTGGAGAGGGAATAGTGTTGCCGGGTCGCGATACTGTTACGTTTAACCGTTTGAAAGTGACTAAAATTTCAATGTTTTTCATTAGATTATCTATGAAACTACACGGTGGAAAAATTGTATATTTTTTCTGAAAATTTGTATTTTCAAGCAGCACAAATACCGACATTTTTTGAATTTCTGTACCAGAGCGTTTAATTACTACAAATTAAATTGTGGAGAGTGCCTATGCATCGCCAACGAGTTACGTGTTAAAGTAGTCAACTTTGACATTAATTATCTCCGCATCGGTACAGTTGAAAATTTTGAAATTACATTATCATAGGAATAATCGTTCTATTCAAATATAGCTCATTTAAAAAAAAATTCTACCGGAGATCGATTTTTTTACATACAACCTTAAGATTTCACAGTATTCATTTTGCTAAAAAAAAGTTCAAATTTGAAGTTTAATATTTTCTGACTCGTTCATTAAAACAATTTCGGCGTAGGTAAATTGACCCGTAGGCTACAATAGCAAAGATTTTTACTCTAACACAACCTACAAAACTGTCTCAACCATATTTTAATATGACTCATAATTTAGCTGTCATTTTATATTAAATTTTCAAATTAAAATTTAAATGGGCTATTTAGAAGAAGTAATTTTTTAGTTGGAATTTGAAGCTGTTTATAAGACTCATTACAAATTTTACAAAAAATTTAATTTTTCACAGTTTGTAATTTTCATTCATGTATTCTGAAAATAAAAGGTTCGTTCTAAGAAGAAAGTATAATGGGCAGATTTCTCATATTTTTGTAAACCGAAATTTCAGTAATTATTGTGACCCGTGCCTATCTGCAGTTTTGAGCTACTGTAAGACAATTTAGTTATCAACTATAGGTTATAATTCAATTTCCTCGGGTGACTTATAAGTAACTCAGATCAGTTACATTTAATTATATTTTTTTGAGAGTAACATTGTGGTAATTTAAAGTAATGCACTTTCCTCACTTCTGATGTTAAAATTCAGGCCAAGGGTCTCGGCCGCTTGCTCCGCGGCTTTGTAAAGAAACGCTCTTTCACCAATCATCGCGTGTTTCCTGAACAATTTTAGAATAGGATATCTGCCATTGACAACTATAAACGCTTTACTTAGAACAATTCGGTTATGAAGACTTTGGAGATTCAGAAGTCCGCGTCCGCCTTCACGGCGTCAAATGTATAATCGCGGAACTGACGAATTGATATGCAAGCTTTTATACATATGAATGATCTTACGTGTGGTGACATCATGGGCGTTAATTTTGTTCTTCGTCCATTGAACCACCCCAAACGAGTAGAGTAGAACCGGGACGACAAGCATGTTAGTGGCATATACCTCGTTTGACGCCCACAGATTGGAAGACCAAATCTGTCGCAAAAGATGCTTGTATCTGCTTCGCAGAGACTCCTTTACTGATGCTACGTGCTGAATGCGGCTTTGAGGCACGCCCAGGTATGTATAGGGCTCTCCAGTGTTAAATTGTCTAATAACAATTATATCCATACATCATACAATAATTTCCAGCTGAGATAGTAAATCTAGCTTTCCAAAGAGCCATAAATCTCTCTATGCATCTCACTATGTGTGGATGCACCTTCAAGCTTACCAACAGACAGATGATAACTCTATGAGAAATTGAATCGAAAGCTTTCCGGTAGACAATCCAGGCCATTGACAGGACGCGTTGATGGGCTGCAGCCTCTTAACAGATACACCTGTCAATCAGCAGGATCTCTCGACAGCCTGCTACACCTGTTTTTGAGCCACGTTGTTCGTACATCTCACACAAAACAGGCTCAATTCGCCGAACAATGCTATTGTTTAGGACAGCTGTAAAGATCATATACAGTGTGTTTAAACTAGGTATCGGCCTATAATTCTCTGGGTTGGACAAGTTTCCTTTTTCGGTAGGAGCATAGTGCGTCCTTACACCAGCCACTGCGGAATAGGCATCTTCGACTTTAAATATGAGGTGAATATGCGGGCCAAATGTTGGTGTGTAGAAGTAACTTCTTCCACCACAGGTTCTTGATACAATCTGGTCCAGCACCGGAGAAGTTCTTCGTGCCTCTAAGTGCTTTTTTCACCTCTTTGGCAGTGATTGATGGACATTCCTCCTCAGATTTTATTGACGTCATCAGGACCCATCGAAAATGTTCCAGAAGCTTAGCACGGACATGAACCACTTTTCTAGAAAAATTTAGCAGGGACACGAACCACTACAGCTAGAATCTTCTTGATATCGGTAAGGTAGGAATCTTGGGTGAGAACCCGCCTAGCTCATCTAGTGCCGTATGCGATTGATACACACTATACTGTATGTGTATGTGTATCGAGCGTAAAGTTTTATATAGAGGGCGTAAAGTTTCATGTCGGCCCGGCAGCGGAATGCACATGTGCGAACGTCACTGAACTGGAAGCGGACACATTACGCCTGCTTAACATGCATGCAATGCAACAGGTTTGAATAATTGCAACTGTTTTGAATTTATTATACGCAGATATGAAGGACCACCCTCGTATAAACCCTTACGTACGGACATAAACGTGTACAGCTGGGCAGGTGACATCTGTGCACGTGCACAGTTAGACAAGTTACATCTGTGCACGTGTACAGTCGGACAAGTTCCATATGTGCGCGCGCACCGTTATGCAAAGGACATCTGTGCTCGTGCGCAGTTGTACAAGTAATACCTGCGCACGTGCAAAGTTGGAAAAGTGACATATGTGCACGTGCACAGTTGGGCAAGTTACATCTGTGCAGGTGAATAGTTAGGAAAGTGACATATGTGCGCGGCCAAGTCCACAGAAGCCCATCTGTGCACGTCGAATTTTCACGTGCACAGTTGTACAAATACCATCTGTGCACATGCACAGATGGTACTTGGACAACTGTGCACGTCGAAATTTCAATGTGCACAGTTGTCTCTTAAAAAACTGTGCACGTGCAAAGTTGTCCAAATGATGACTTTGCACGTGCACAGATGGCACGTGATCAGTTGGCACGTGCGCAGTTGTCCACCTGACCAACGAGGTGCACAGTTGTCCGTCTGGCCATCGACGTGCACAGCTGGGCACGTGCAAAGTTGCTACGTGCAAAGTTGACCCCATCCCATAATTAAGGGATGATTAAACTAACCTGTAGCAAAATTCAGAGTCATCATTTTCAGTCTACACCTTACTCATTTACTTTAATATGTTTCCTATCCTCATAGATTAATCCGAAAACTTGTTGTGATTTTAGTCATTAAGAAATGTCGATATTCCGGATTAAATATTCAAGGGATGATAAAACAACCCTTGAAGTAAACAAACATGTCGAAAGAAAGACTCCGCTTTGTTTGTGAAACGTACCGTACGGCCGTACGGGGCGCAAAAACTCAACTTGCGTACCTACGCTATCTGCCAATACGGTTTTAAAGTCACGTGACCTTAGCGTTTACCGTATGCTACGAAACGATATGCAAAAACTCCCTAATCAGTGAAATTAGTTTTAGAATAGTGTAAGTTTTGCCATGGATAATTCGAAATATTAAAAAATATATAACTTTTAATCCTTGCACTTCCAACATTAATTACTTCATTTTTCATGACTGGAGTTTCAGACTGAAATACTGCAATCATTTCTGGCAAGTACTTTAAGTAGTATGTATGTATTTTTTTATGTCACGTGTTTAGAAATAAGGATTTGAATACATTAAAATGTATTTAACCTTTTACATTTATGTATAACCTTCATAATTTTTTATTAGAGTTTTGTTAAACGTTCAGAAGACTTAAATGTAATTTAAAACACAATTTCGTTTTACAGTGAATCTGCTATTATGCGATAAAATGGTAAAACTAATAATACTTTCTTCTTGATAAAATATACAGAGTATATTTTAAATATTTTATATCACAATACATAGTATACTTTTTCATTGAATAAAAGTACAAAAGTGCATTATTTAAAGGAAAATCACATAATAATTATTATAGTATGATATAATAATTGTTTATATAAATATTAATTTCATACAATAAAGTACATTCAAAAATGTTTAATTTATAAAAGCTAATTTTTTTCTATATCATTTTCAGACTTCACTTGAAAATTCATATTCCCTGCACTTGATTTACATACCACGAAGTATAAGATCCCATAGTATCTCATGATTCACTTTCAAATTCCAACATTTACCTCATTTTCATCAAATAAACCACATATTTTGAAACATTATTTCAAATAGCCCGCCGAAATTTCAACAGTTTACCTGAATTATCGTTTGCTACGAGCAGTCAAAAAGGCAATTCTTTATTTATTTTAATATTATATACATTTCTAAGAGTTGAAAAATATATACGAATAAAATATATGTCTCAAATTCTTATTCTAATTACTTGTCATAGTTTAAACACATTGTCTTTGTTTAAAATTAAATAATGACCGCTCTTGCTCGCTCTGCTCGGTCATGACCGAGCATGCTCGGTCTTGCTCATGCTCGAGAAGCAATTCAATCGACGAATTCTAGATTATTACTTCAATTGCGAATATTTGATAAGATTTAAAGAAATAAAAGCACTATGCGTTTTCAAGCACGTTGCTATACCGACCTGTATATTATATCTAATATAAAGTGTACAGATATTCATATTTTAATGTATATCAAATTTCAACTACCGTGTATGCAAATGACTTCATATACATTTGTATTGAATTTAATACAGATTTTTCTAACAGTGATATCAAAATTTAGCAACAACTAAAAAAGTAGATTTTTAATCATTACCTTCCGTAATAGGTTAAACTTAAGTAATAAACTTAAGTACTTACTTACTTAGGTAATAAACTTAAACTTCCGTACTAGGTTTTCCGAGTCATGATGCTAGAGTAGGTCACAAACAAATGTTCAATATGTCATAGTAAGTCCTGTTTGCGAGAACCGTCGCCGTGAGGCAGAAGTTTTTTTATAGAAACTGTTAGCAATAAGCAAAAATATATACATTCTATGAGATATAATAAACATTTAGGAGCATATAAGCCATCCTTATTGCATTTTATCTAATTTCCGAAACTTTCAAGCCGACATTTCATATTTCTTGTGGACATAAGTATGGCGGAAAAAAATCTATATAACAGGAATAGCAGATAGCTATTTCTGATCAAGTGCGCTGAATAGGCAATTTAAAACGAGCGTGAAACTTGCGGCATGAGCCGAAGGCTCAAAACACGAGTCGAAGGTGGGCCCCATCAGCCCCCCCCCCTCCCTACACTCTTTCATTTTTTGGTCTTTTATAGCCCACTGAATTGCGCCGCAAATGCGCTCATATGCGCCAATCATAAAAAATGTTGCACGACGAAACTGTAGGAGTTATGGCAGGTGTTACGTGGGGGGAGGGGGGCGCGCCATCCCCACTCCACTTGAAAAATTAAAGTTCAAATTGCATGACCTCGAAGATCTCCAAATGTAAAATGTAATGTATATGCATATCTTGAAAATTGCGAAAGATATCGAGGTCACAACATTTTGCAAAGTGATGACCAACAAAATGAAAAGTTTTTAATCCGTAGTGATGATTACACTGTCGTATGGGGTTGTCAATGCGCTTATATGCGCCATACAAATTTTGTGCACATCTTGAAAATTGCCTAAGATATGGAGGTCATAACATTTTGCATAGTCATGTTAAACAAAAATAATCAAGTACCTTATCTATTTTCGAAATAAGTCTTTAATTGTACATGTAAATATATTTTAATATAAATAGAGTTTTCAAATAGAATTTTGTTGCAGCTACCTAATTTCATTTTTTTAAGGTCTCAGACATTTTTGCTGCATAGGTATTTATCCAAGTTTAATTAATGAAGAATAAAAAATAAATTGCCAGAAACATGTTGTAAAAATGGGGTTGTGAAATACGAAAGAGCTGTAAAACATCAAATGAATTTTTTTCTCACAACATTTCGAGTAAATATTGATTCATATAGAAGTTCAGAGGCAAGTGCTGGATTTGAACGCATTGCCGATTTTTAATATATGTTCTCATAACCATCATAACATCATAAATGTAAACTTAACCTCGAAATAAATTGAAATCGTTAGCATCCTAACGCTCTCGTTCCTTTAACCACTTTTGAAGTAGAATGCAAAATTTGACTTTATTAAGTTTCACGCTATACCAAAAGTTGACAATTCTCCTAACCCAACTTTTGTGTTTACGAATTAGCTTAGAGGATACGGATTTCCATTCTGCTGTCAGCTGTCATTATGTATCGCACTGTCTTAGCTTAGTCACGTGACTAGTCTGCACTGGGCTTACGACCTTATGTAAAATGCAAGTAGGCCGTTCTTGCACCCAACCGCTCAATTATACTTGTTATCTACAACGAATACATATCGCAAACACCAATTAAGCTCTTTTACATGTACGATGAGCAATTAAATATTCAACTAATAATGAAAATTGTTACTTAACACAACATTGATTTTCGAATAGTATTTGTTACTCATTGCAGGATGCTTCGAAGCCAAAATTAATTTCTGAAGTCGATTCGGAAAATGCTTTTTCTTTTATATCATGTTTAATCACGTTTGAAGATAAAAAGTAAATTTTGGAGCTGGTAAATTTTGTATTTTCTATATCTTTAAAAATAACTTTTACTTTATCCAGAAAAAAGAATATTAAAATAGTTTTTAAAATGTACTTCAAATTAAAGGTTATTCAATAAAGATATAATTCTACCATTTAACAAGTTCATCATCACAATTTCCTATGTTATTAAACATAAATATGGGGCATAATTTCTTAAGTGTACCCACCTCCAAAATGAAAGTTGTCCGATCGGGCTAAAAATTGGCCTAATTGATAATTTTTCATGGTTTTCTTCAGGTTTTAACGTTCACATTTTATGTTGAACATTCATCCAGAACATCTTTATCCAACGCCTTTAAATATTTGACGAAATATGAAATAAACAATGATTAGTTAGCCCTATAATACATAAATTTGATTTTACATCATAGGAAAATTTTTGTAAGTGGACTAAAAATAATTTTGAACAACGAAAAGTTTTCCTGATATTTCATTTCTTATATGTATAATAAAATGAGCAATTTGTTTGACTGAACAACTTCCAAGGTTTGACCCGAGAAAACCGAGAAAAAGTGGTGGGGGTGGCGCTCGAGCGAGAAATCAGAGAAGCGGCATTGCTCGGGGCGGCACTGCTCAAAGCTTGGACTGTAGTACTTTGTAGTTATCCAGATTCCAGAAAATGGATATGGAAGTTGACAATCTCAAAGTAATATTAACCTAAAATAGGATCAGGCTTGAATGCGGATTGCGGTAAAACATTAAACTTACAGTTTAAAAAAGTGAGCAAATTCCGAGAAAATCGACTGAAAATGATTTTTTTTCTTTGCATGATAACGCAGTCACACAAAAAAAGGTTTTCTGGCCTGGGGGTCAGACCATGTTTATGATATGTGTTTGGGATCGCTGAAGCCGAATCCGAAGACAATTTTACCCCATCACACCAGGTTTTTGACATAACCTCAAAAAGTTTTCACAGCGAGACAAAAATAAAAATAATTCTGGCCTGGGGGTCAGACTATGTTTATGGTATGTGTTTTGCGTCGCTGAAACCGAATCCGAAGTCCGTTTCACCCCATCATGTCAGGTGTTTGAAATAATCTTAAAAAATCTTTTAATTCAAGCCCAATTAGCCCGTAATACCTCATATATTGAACCTCATAATCTTTTAACCCCATAACCATGCGACCCTTTCACCCCTTGACCCCATCACAGATTTATCCTACGAGGGCTGTTTGATAAGTCAGTGACTTCTCCAATTTTTTTGCGCTGTAACTTTAAATTCACCACTGATCCCGTCAGCGCCATCTATGAATAGACTATTGTTAAATTTTGAGCAAACTGGGTCTTTTATTTTGTGTTCGATAGCCATTGAAAGCAGAGAACCTCGTGAATGTTAACGAAAATGGAAAAAAGTTAATTTCGTGTGCTGATTAAGCATTATTTTTTGCGTAAACTCCAAGACTTCGAGAAACGAACTATATTCGTGATCGCATTCTCGGCTCCTTCCGAATACAACATCACTGCCAAGGAAAAAGAAAAGGAGGAAAGGTATCGTCGTGTCCTGTGACCACCCATCTCACGGTTGTGAGACGAGGCCATGAATGGGATTCACCGCGGTCCTACTGGGAGCCGATATCATTTTTTAGATGACAGTTGCTCCCAGTGGGACCCTGCAGTGGTTGTTAACCTTCAGTTTTTAATTACCTTAAAAATTGAATTCTTCAGATTTTGAAGAAAAAAAAAACTTTGAAATCCGTCAAGAAATAGAGCCTGTAGAAGATTATGAACAGTAAATTCCTGATTCTAACCACTACGCTGAAATAATGAAATAAATTTCATTTGCATCCAGAATCAGAAATAAATAAGCTTATATCATTGAAAAAAAAACACTAGATGGTCTAAATTTTTTGTCTTCGGATATTCACGCTTATCCTAACCAAATTTTTTCGAATCCACAAACAAATAAATAATAATTTTTCTTTTTTTCTTGTAAAACAATTATATTTAGAGGTTGCGCATGCCCCATGAAGTTTAACACGTATTACTAATTGAAAAAAAAAAAACATTTTTGTCAATTTTATTCAGAATCGTCAATATTAGGTTTATTGTGTTGACCCTCAAACTTTTTTTTCACAATTAGCCATGGAATATGAATCAGAAATTACTTTTTGAATTTCACTCCCATACGTCTATCGCATAGGGTTCCAACAAATCCACGTAAGTGAAAAATTGGTTTTTGAGAGTTTTTCGCGCTAATTATTATTTTTATGCTGTTTATTTTAGTATAATTTATTTCTAATACATAAAATATTACGTTTTACTGATTACACTGGTTTACAAAAAAAAAAAGGTGAGGACTATTTGACAAGACCACTTTATCCTTATGTATTTCGACGCACTGAATACGAATCCGAGGTCTATTTACCTGCATCACGTCAGGTTCAAGGTCATTTCAAGGTCAAATACAGGAACAGCCGTGCAATAAACTTCAAAAACCTTCTACATATGTTTTTAGGGTCGCTGAATCGAAATCAGAGGTCCATTCACCTCCACCGCTTCAGGTTCAAGGTTATTTCAAGGTCAAATACAGGAAAAGCCGTGCAATAAACTTCAAAAACCTTCTACATATGTTTTTAAGGTATCATAATTTATTTTGTGGACATTTTCATGTCTACATTAGCACCACCCATGCCTTCTTTCATGATATATTTCGTGAATTTTCTTAGATCTCCATTTAATAATAATAGGATGATCAGTGAAAAATTCACTCATTGAAATAGTAGTTGGACATTTCACTAGTTAATCAGTGATTCCGGACTTATTCACTAATCAACTCAGTAACACCAGTTTAAATCAAATAAATCGTAAATAGGGAATGAATGTGTGTGTGTATAGATTATAGATATATTGATGGTATTGGAATAAATAACAACATAATATGTACATATAGTCATCTTTATTTTCCGAAGACCCTGAGAAGGAGAAGTTGGAGTTGGAAGAGGAGGATGATGAGCAGGAAGATCAGTTGAAAGAGGAGGACATGAGGAGGAGGAGGATTTAAACTCAGCTTTCATGAATGAACAGCCATATTCACTGTGCCAGTGACAGGATGAGTGCCAATTGTCACTAACTATAACTTAACTATACTTTAACTATAACTTAACTATACTTTAACTATGACTTAACTATATTTTTACTATAACTTAACTATAAGTTATAGTTAAAGTATAGTTAAGTTATAGTTAAGTTATAGTTGAAGTATAGGTAAGTTATAGTTAAATTATAGTTAAAGTATAGTTAAGTTATAGTTAAAGTATAGTTAAAGTTTAGTTAAGTTATAGTTAAAGTATAGTTAAAGTATGGTTAAGTTATAGTTAAAGTATAGTTAATTTATAGTTAAAGTGTAGTTAAAGTATAGTTAAGTTATAGTTAAAGTATAGTTAAGTTATAGTTAATGTATTGTTGAAGTATAGTTAAGTTATAGTTAAACTATAGTTCAGTTATAGTTAAAGTATTGTTAAAGTATAGTTAAGTTATAGTTAATTTAACATTAAACTATAGTTAAGTTATAGTTTATCTATTTTTAATTAAACATTAAACTATAGTTAAATAACTTTAACCTATTATTAAACTTATGTATCAACTAGATGCAAGGTTTTTGAAAAATAAAGAAAACTATATGTACATATTATGTTGTTATTTATTCCAATACCATCAATATATTTATAATCTATATACACACACACATTCATTCCCTATTTACAATTTATTTGATTTAAACTGGTGTTACTGAATTGATTAGTGAATAAGTCCTAACATTTCGGTGTGGCTGTGCAGTTGGTTGTGGCGTGATTCTTATCACCACACTTCCAGCACGTCCCTGCTCTGTCGGTTGCCTGACAACCCGCCGCCATATGGCCATACCCGTGGCAACGGAAGCACCGCAGTAATGTTTCCCTTCTTCTAATCCGGCAGTTTACCCAGCCTATCTTTATGTGGGTCGCCTCATTCAATTTTTTAGCATAGGTCTCATCCATATCGACAAATACCATAATATTGCCCCAACAATTTGGTCGCGACAAATTGATCTTGAAATCCTCACTGGTGCTTATTTCCAGTAGAGTCTTCAGAGCTACTCTCACTTTCTCCTTTTCCGTTGTAGCATCTAGATCCCGGATGTCCATCACTGCTCTAGGGACTAGTAAACGGACCGTTTCTTTTTCTCCTACAGCAGCTTGGAGAGCCACACTAAATTTGGACTTGTCTTCGGGCTTGGCGCTTTGTTCGACCAATACGCCTCCCTTCGTCGTTTCTCTAATAGCCGAGACTTTAATCCCCATATCGTCATGCTTAATCTGGGCTTTAATGTCTTTAAGGACATCAGCATACTTTTTCCCTCCGATGGGACTGATGAGTATGGCTTCCGAGCGAGGGCGTCGCTGTCGTCGAGTTCCCTTGGCCTTGTCCGTTGGATTGGTGTTGTCCTCTTGCTGAGTTTTAGAACCTTTCTCACGTTCTATTTTTTCTTGCGATTTCTTCCTAGAACTGTGGACCACGAGTTTGCCGCATCAGGTTGTGCTTTTTTCTTCGGTTGAGTGAAAGGACTATTTGTGGTACTGGGTGTGTTTTCGTCCCTCTTCCGTTTCTCAAGCGGTCTCGTTGCCTGTCCTCGTTGGTGGTCCAACATCTTGGACTTAGGCGTCTGATTTTCCGCGCTTTTTTCATGTTTCTGTAAACAACCAGATTGAATGCACCTGGTCTTTTCTCTCACGTTTTTTTTTCTGTGAGATAGAGAGAGAGTTCAATGCAGACTTAACATTAACCTCAATGTCTAACTGGGTTTTATGTACCTTGTCACAATTTTCGTCCGCCCCTTTGACGTACTTTTCTATTTTTTGTAACCAATTTTTTCTCCAGGCTTTCCAAGTCCTCTAGACTTATAGTTTGAGAGGGGCTTTCCTCATCCCTATCTTCAAGTTTGGAAGACTTCGCAATAGAGGCTTTAAATACTATGACATAAGTCTTCTTACAAAAAATCGGAAATTTCGTATGTGGATTCCTTTTTTTTTTAGTTTTCGGGTACTATACATTCGGTTAGTTGCAAATTCGGCTTAGAATATACCCTGGTATTAACATTCCATTTTTGACGTACAGTTAATTTATATAGATATTCGATGCTCCATCTTTTCCAAAAATCTTGTCGAATGTTAGAAATTATTTGCCATGCAGACAATCGATTCGAAGGTAAAGGCTGAAAATCAGGTGCAGGTAAGGTAGTCAATGAATAACCGATTAAAAAGTGTTCTGGTGTCAGAGCAGAAATATCCTAACCATCTGTCGAAACAGGATTCATTGGCCTTGAATTCAAAATCGATTCCATTTCGACAGAAAGCGTGTTGAAATCTTCGAATGTAAGTGCGTTTCAGGACACTCGCTTGAAATAATGCCCATAATACCAGCCTCCCACAGTCCACCGAAATGTGGAGAGGAGAATGTAATGACATGAAAGTCAGTGTTGTTGTTACTAGCAAAGTTAAAAACGCTATCTTTATATTCTTTCGATTTGAGAAGATCGTACAACTCATTGAGTTCGTTTCTTGCACCTTGAAAATTAGTAGCATTCCCAGTGGGCACCAAATTTGATGGCGTCTTTACCACATAGTTATGACATCTTTACGACAACTTTACGACATCCTATGTCCATGTCGTTAAGGTGTCTTTACGATATCGTAAAATAAGAATAAAAATGAAAAAATTAAATTTCTGGAAAAACGACACAAGAGACGAAAAAAATGAGAAGACAAAAGTTGTTCTACCAAAATAGATCTACAAATTTGTTATGAACTCTTGTTATAAAAAGGCTTCTAAAATTAAAAATTTACTTCTTGGAAAAACGACACAAGCTACAATAACTTTTTATTAACCAAAAGTTTTCGCCTGAATTATATCTAAAAATTTGCTTAGATTCAATTTACACTAGTATGTGTATTTTCAGTTTGAATAATAAAAAAATGACGTTGAAAATAAACAAATGAAATTTATGGAGAAATGACGCAAGGTGCAATAAAATGTATAATAACAACATTTTTTGTATATGATGCACACTTTTTTATAATTATAAAAACAAGACAATGAAAATACGTATGTTTCAATACCAATGCATATTATGAATTCTAAAACGTTGTACAAAGATCCTCGGCGTGAGCACACTAGGGGATATCGCGCGCCACCCGCCCTATCGTGGCATCTTTTTTACGTATCGTTCTATTACTCAAAGACATATCAATTTGCCACTCTGAAAATTGGGCGCCTTATAGGGAAAAATCTCAGCTTTCTTTCAAAACTATTTTGAAGGAAAAAAAGTGTCGAAATTTGAAAAAAAGTCAAATTTATTTTTGATTTTCAAAAATTAGGGTCAAATTTCGACTTTTTAAAAAAATTGTTATGACCACCAAAAATTTTGTGAAATAATCTATCAAAAACATTGATACTGAAATTTTATTTAATGCAATAGCAAAGAAGTTACAAATGTTTGAAAGTAAGGCTTTGCTTGAAAACCCAAAAAATTGTACCCCCTCCACTTTGATAATTAATTTTGGGTGTGAGGAGTACTATCTAATAGGACTACAATTGGGCCGATTTTTAGCCCGATTGGACAACTTTCATTTTCGAGGTGGGTACACTTGACAAATTATGCCCCATATGGAGATCGGTCTCTTTATAACTCCGTGTACCCACTCCTAGTGTTGCCGTGTTACTATGGGGACCAACATGGCCGTAAAGCTGGTATGCGTGATTTGAATGAAAATAAGACATAATTAGGCACCCGCTACACATCCAGTTGTCTTCCTCATCACCTTCTTTGTACCCGATGGTCATAGAAGCATGGCTCATGTTTATTTTTTATTTTAATTGATTTCTGCGAAGGTAATACATTTTTATTTTATATTCTTTTAACTTATGTTGGATTTTAATTAATTATCGGGTGGGGGGTGCAAATAAAAATGTAGATGTTCTTATTTTATTATTGTAAAAATTTTGTTTGTTCACAGAAAATCAGTAAATTTGTAATTTTTAAAAGATTCTATATTTTGATGTTGCTCTTTTCGAGTTATAAACACTTCTGGGCCCTTTTTCATAGTAGTATCCCTTCTTTCGGTCATCCCCACCCCTATCGAATATTTGCCAGGGTATAGGAATTTTCATATACCAGCCTACCATTTTTATTTTATTTATCCGAGGGTATGTATCTCTTTTACCAACCATTTATAATATTTTTTTTACCGTAAATTTAATATAAAAGATGTAAATTAATTTATTTTAATTGTAGAATTTGAACTTACTTTGATATTAGTCATTTTTTTTAGATGACAGTTACTCCCAGTGGGACCCTGCGGTGGTTGTTAACCTTTAGTTTTTATATATATATAACGACACTATACGACACCTTGGCGCTGGAGAGACCTATACGTAAATGGGAGTGCAACAGAACGCCGGTAGTACTCTACTCATTTGGAGTGGTTCCATGGATGAAGTATGAGTTCAGATCTCTCGATATCGTGTCCCGAAAGGTTACGCACATGAACAAAGGTCCGCAGCTTAAATTTTCTGTTCCGTGAATTGACGTCACACGCCGTCAAGGGGGTCGCGGAATACTAAATCTTGAATGTCTTCAGAACAGGATTATTCTGGGTACAGCACATATAGTCGCAAATGGACAAGACCCTCTTCTTAAAATGATCAGAAATCACGAATAAGTGTGCAAAGGGGCGTTTCTATACAAAGCCACGGGGTAGGCTGCTGAAACACTCGGCCTGGACTTCAATATCAGGGATGAGCAAAATGCATCCAATCTTATCCATCTGGAGTACTCACTCCTGAAGGCCCGGATTAAGAAAGCACAGGAGAAAAATTTCCGCGAACAGCTCCTCGAGAAGATGCACGGCTTCTTCCACATATTTATGTGGAGGAATTGTGGCACAATGCGGCACTAAGAGTGCTTTATTACCATCTCTATCACTCTTACGGCATCAGCCCATATACCGCTCCGCTAAACGCTCCTAGGGAAATAGAGTCAATTGTCGAGAATGAGAAGTGTCGGACATGCTGGAACTTCATATTCTCGACAATTATCTCTGTTGTTCACTCGAGGCCTGACATAGTTCTTCTTGACATCGAGAAACGAACCATGTTCCTTATCGAATTTTCGGCACCAGTTGACAAAAACATCATAGCCAAGGAGAGTGAAAAGAAAGAGAGGTATAAAGACATTACAAGGGAGCTGCGATGGTTATATCCGGAATATTCTGTTAAGCTAATCGTCTTGATCATCAGCGCTCTTGGAGGTGCCAAGGTTTCACGGGTTAATAGCCTGAAAAGCATCCCTGCGTGTGAAGAAAATGCTGAGACACTCTGCGGGGAAAATGCAGAAGACGGTCGTCCTTGGGTCGCTCCGTGTCCTCAGGGTGCACGAAACTTTTGCCGGATCATCGTATTGAATTCGTCGCAGACTGTAACCACCTATCTCACGGTCAGTAAATCTTGATAATCTTCAATATTTTGAAAACGCTTCCGATTGTTAATATTTGTAACAATAAGTTCTGCCTGTTCCGTAAGAACTTCTTCTGTTTTCTTTTTAAGTTTACATACATTTTACTCGACATTAACTAACTGTTCCTCTAAAATCCTATCTTGGCGATCAGAATTTTCTTTTTGTATTTGTACTTGATGATCCATTCGTTTTACTAAGGAGGTTACGAAAGATATGATTCTTTTTCCCGTATCCGCCTCAAATTCAAGACGCTTTACTTTTCCTCTTTTCGCCATTCGTAATAAAGTATTTTTTGAAAATACTGATTTGCTCACGTCTTTTTGTAATTTGTCCAGAGTGACCATTAATTGATCCGTCTCTGCAATTTCAGAATCATAATCGCATAAATCAGAATTATTTTGCATTATCAAATTATTTTTCGCGCCTAAATTATCTTGTGTCTCGCAATCATTTTGTGAATCTTTATTTTCGGAAATATTCCCTAGTTGACTCGTGTTAGTCTCGGCATTGTCAGGTGCAGGACTACTTTGATCCCGTGCATTATTAACTACTACATTGTCATTTTCGTGTTCTGATTTTGTATCAGAAGGGTCCGAAAATTGTTCAAAAACATGCTTTTTATTCATTTCTTCTATCATCGATTGAGAAAATTTAATTTTCCTAACACGTTTTTTTGGTTTCTCTTTATGATCAGTTTTATCGTCCCCCATTTTGACGATCTTAAATTGTAATCCGTTTTCAAAAAAATTAATTTCAAATTTGTAAACGATTTTAATTCGTCTGTTGTTTTTAATTTGTATTTATTTTACACCCGGTGTATTTAAATTCGGAAATGAGAGTTATTATCGATTTTATTTCAGTGATAATAATATAAGCATTTCCGTATTCTTGTCTGTTTACATTATTATCTCATTCTTAATTTGAATGAGTTGACACGGATACAATGGGTCACCTGTGCCTGGTCTAGACTCAAGCGATTTATGGCTCTCCATTATTCTCCCGAAACCGAATGCGTCTAACAGACCATGACCTTACGCAATCACTCTACTTTTATTTCCTCGAGTGTCCCACCAGGCAGGTAACAGTTGTAACATTATCAAATTTTCTAACCGGGGATCGTTCTTATGTTCAATAATATTTTCAGTTTAATTATAACTGCAGTCATTTTACACAATATTCAGTAAAAAAATCTGACGGACCTAGAACGGCACACAGGATTATACCCAGCTCCTAGAGTACGGGGGTTGGTGGGCTCGGGAGGTGCTGTGCTGGGACCGACACGCTGGGACTGGATTTGATGGTAGGGGTCTGCGTCTTAGCGCACTCGAGCACAGTCGGGTGTTTTCGCGTAAATTCGGGTTCTGGGGGTCGGGGTGAAGGGAGACGATGCGATGTGGCGCGCGCATGAAGCGGCACGCCGCGGTACGATGGTAGTGGGGGGTACGTGATAGTGTATTTGAGATCGCGTACTCGACGACGTTCGGGTGCCTTCGTGTCGAGTAGGGTTATAACTAGATTATTGAAACGAAAGAGTTTCCTATAATATTGTGTGGACGGGAACAAATTCGAGTCCGACCAAGTTTCAAGACATGATGGTAGTTAAAAATTCTTTTTTTTTTCGAGATAATGATTCGCCTTTTGGCTACAAATTAAACTACTCTGTTCGTAAGTCGATTCTTCTTTTATTGAAAATTAATTTTTTACAAATGGAAGTTTAATTTGTCCACAGTAACTTGAAAAATTAGTCTTGTTTCTTCATAAAAAATTCGTCTTGTTTTTGTGAAAAATTAACACTCTTTGTTTCCCAAAAAAATTCTTATTGGGTAGAAAATGCATATTTTTGTGTCGAAAATTCAACTTTTTTGCAGACGAATTCGTGTTTTAACGTTCAAGCTTTTTGTTTTTGTTTTTACTGAAAAACAATTATTTTAACTGATTATGTAACTATTTCAGTTGTACATTGATTGTAACAATTATTTTAACTGATTATGTAACTATTTCAGTTGTACATTGATTGTAACAATTATTTTAACTAATTATGTAACTATTTCAGTTGTACATTGATTGTAACTGTAGTAAAAAATTCATATGTTTGCTTGAAAGTTTAACTGTTTTGTTGAAAGTTGTAGTTTCGTAATAGAAACTTGAAGTACGTAGTCGACACTTCTTTTTTTGGGATAATGGTTCATCTTTGTTGTCGAAAATTAAAATGCTTTCTTCAAAAGTCGTTTCTCCTCTTATTGAGAATTCATTTCTTACAGTTAGCAGTTTAATTTTTCTTTTTTTTTGTGCATAGAAATTCGTCTTTTTGGGTAGAAAATTATTAATCCTTGTTTGAAATTATGGTTCCTTGAAAGTCGTTTTGTAATTTCCTTTCTTCTTCTGTTCTGATTTTATCTTCACTTTCCTTGACTAGTCGTTTAACTTTTTTCTTTTTGTGTCTGTAATCATCTTAATTTAAAAAATAAAAACCTTTTAAGGTAGGGGTTAAGGAAGTATTTATACTAGTTTGAGAACTTATCGAAATTTGCAATTTGTAACATTTGAAATTTTAAATGAAGTAATTTCAGTTAAATTGATGTTTATTACACTGTTTATTAACTGTTTTGCAGTAAATTCTAAATAAACTAACCTTTAGATGAAGTATGAGAAATCATAACACAGTCATGGTTATATTTTTTATTAAATGTTATAATATTGTTAATAATATTTTTTATCATACAAAAATAGACATTATAGATAGTTTTGATAGTTATGATAGATAGTTTTGACTTTCTCAGATATTCATCATTCTAAAACTTCACACAAATAATATTATAAAAAGAGGCTAGCAGGAGTTTCATAAATAATTAAACTTTATCAAATAACTCAAATTCATGCGATATAAAAGTTGACAAAAGAGAGAACACTGAAATATCGAAAACCCAAATTTTTACATTCATGCAGACTTGCAAAATTTATTTTTATGTTTTTTAGGTAATTAAAAATTCCTATCATGTTAAAACTTTAGACAATGTTCATTGGAGTTAAAAGGAGCATATTTAATCAGAAAATAAAAGCTAATACTTTAGTTTATATTTTCAAATTGACTTGTCCCAGAGGTACTGCTGTCCCAAGCGTACCGTATCTCCCCTACATTAATTCGACTGTTCATAATTATTATATACATATGTGTTATCGGCAATTTCCCAAACAACCTGTGATTTCGAGATTTATTGCCTGAGATGTGATGTATTTGGACGATTTTTTTACTTTCCTTGCTTGATTTTTTTAAAT
The DNA here is from genome assembly GCA_011634705.1 of Andricus grossulariae. Classification (NCBI taxonomy): domain Eukaryota; kingdom Metazoa; phylum Arthropoda; class Insecta; order Hymenoptera; family Cynipidae; genus Andricus; species Andricus grossulariae. Next base: position 204,349,480 of record JAABKJ010075445.1, on the reverse strand, counting down.
TATTAAAGCAAAATATTCATGATATTAATATAACCACTGCATTAAGAATAATTATTTGCACTGGACAAGCAAATCATAATTTTCTCAGATCTCGAAAAAAATTTTCTTAGAAGTTTCATTTGTTAAAAAGTGGTGAATTAAGTGATTTGTCACTTTTTTAAATAGCTAAAAGTGCGTATAGATTTTCAGAATAAGATAAATGAACGCATAGATGAGGCAACTTGGGAGGCGCTTAGATTCGATAAATCTTGATCTTCTTCCAAACGAGGTCTGCCTGATTTCTGCCGAATCTTGAATTTTTTTGCATATTCAGGATGATCCTCAATAATACTTGAAACAACACGTTTTTTAGCGCCTATACGTTTCTTCTGTCGAATAGAGTCTTGTTTCTTGATTTTCAAAGCCTTTTTTTTAAAGCAATGATGCTCTCAATTTTTTCAATTTTTTCAATTTTTATGATACTAAGAACAGATTTATAATGAAAAAAAATGTTAATTTTTTTCAATTTATAGCTTTGAAGCGATTACGAAAATGAGTTAAAATCCAAAACAGCCCAATAGCAGCTTTCTCCGAACCTGAAAAATGTGTGTCAGCTAAGTGGAACTCAGAGTGGCTTATTGTTAGAGACTTAGGACTTCCAGATGCAGACTCGACCATAAAGCTCACTGTACAGGCCCAAACCTGTAACCCAGAACTTTCTGGGGAACCAACTAATTTTTTTACAATTCCCCAACTCTAGGGGGACACTTGAGTTTAAAGAGTTAAATAGCAGAGTAATAATACTAAAACTGTCATCTAGGTTAAAACTCAGGACTCGCTTCAGGTTCTCTTGAAACTTTTCTATTTTAATTCGTACAACAGGAGAAAACTTGAAAATACTCCACAACGTACTTAAAATAATGGGTCCATATAATCTCACATGCGGCAAGTCTCTGCGGCAAGTCACACCTGCGGCATGTCACATCTGCGGCATGTCACACCTGCGGCATGTCACATCTGCGACATGTCACATCTGAAGCATGTCACATCTACGGCTTGTCACATCTGCGGCATGTCACATCTGCGGCATGTCTCATCTGCGGAATGTCACAACTGCGGCATCTCCACCTAGCGGCTTCTCTCCCGCGCGGCACTTCTCACAGTGAAATTGACATATTGTCACCTCGGTGGCATCTCTAACCCGGCAAAAATTTTCAAGTCCATATTAAACTGACAAAACTGCAGCAAGCCTCCCAGCACTAATTGTCACATCTGCGGCATTTCTCTTCCGAGGCAAGTCTCCCCAGCGGCATCACTCACCCGAGAAAAATTTTTAAGTTCACATCAAAGTGGCAAAACTGCGGCAAGTCTCACAGGACTAATTGTTACATCTGCGGCAAGCCTACCATGATGGATTGTCACATCTGCGGCATCTCTCACCAGCGGCTAGAGAAAATAATAATAATCCATTAATTATTCTCCCAAAAATATTTCTTATAAATAATATGGCTATTGATAAATTCATTTAAAAAGCTTGAAAATTCATCGTTTTGGTTGAAAACTGAACTAATTCCTTAAAAATGTAATTGCTTGTTGGAAAATGAATGTGCTTTGTTAAAAATGGGTGCTTTTGGAGAAAAAAATTAATTCGTAAAAAATTTAACTATTTTGTTGAAAAATTGTTCGGTTTTAGTTGTAAATTCATTTCATAACTGTAAATCTACAGCATTGCTGTAAATTCATTTTATTGTTTACAAATTCCACTATTCTTTTTAAAAACGTTCCCTGTGGTTAAAAATGTATTGTATTATTCAAAATTTATGCATTGCAAGTATTAAAAATTAATGTCTTTACTTGACAATTCAACTATTTTGTTATACTTTCGTTTTTTTTTCTTTCAAATCAATTTCTTTTTTGAATTGAAAATGTAACTCCTTCATTTTTGGTAGAAAATGTATCTTTTTAATTTGAAACTTTACCTCTTTGCCTGAAAATTCCTCTACTTTGTGGAAAACTCGACTTTCCTTGTAGAAAATTGAACGTCTTGCTTGACAATTGAACTACGTGATTGAAAGTTGAACTAGTTCCTTAAAATTTAATTTTATTGGTTGAGGATGTAACTATTTTGTTGAAAACTCATTTTTTAGGTTAAAAATTAATTTTCTGAAGTAACAATTTAACCACTCCAACTGTTATTGAAAATTCAACTATTTACGTTTTTATTAATAGTTTATCGTACATATTTGGTTTGCAAATGAAACGGTTCGAATGAAAGTTTAACTGAATGGTTAAAAATTCAGATGATTGTTGGAAAATTTAATTATTTTATTTTAAAAACTTGGGTAAATAGAACATTTCAAAGATTTCTGCTCAACAAATATGTATCCACGCCATCATTTTTGTACCTCGAAATTGAAGAATGAGTCAATAAATTTGTTAATTATATCATTTGAAGAAATCTTAAGTGAAAAAGCATTGAAAATTGAGCAATTAAAATATTTTAAAGCAGAGACTTGTTTCATTAGACGTCAAATTTTTTTTATTATAACAATTTAAAATTGAATGAAGGTTGAAAATAGGTTCTATAGTTGCATTTGGATGTTTGAAATTATTTACTACTAAGCCAACAATTATTTCTAGGGCCCCATGGTATTAATAATTCATTTGCAAAATATTATGCGTATTAAAAATGAAATGAATTTTTGTGATAATTATCACTAATTTTTTCAAAATATAATATAATTTTCCAACCTAACTTTTCAGGCATCAATAAAATTCAGCATTGATGAACTTGAGGAGTATACATTTGTTTCTTCAAGATTAAAAATTCGAATTTTGATGAGGTTTTTTGACTCTTCTGAAAAATCGTTGATATTACGCTTGAGCTATTATGAAGATAAACCCATCAAGTTTATTTATTCTCGATCGTCCAGGCGCGACCGAAATGGTAATATCAGCCTAGCCAAAAACGAATCAAGAGTTCGGTTGGAGTTGAACCATAACGAAATATGAGTGCGGGCAAAAATAGGTTAGTCCACGCGCCACAGGCAAAAACGAGTTCAATCTTCAACTCGTTTTTGCCCGTAGCGCGCGGGCTAATTCGTTCTTGCGCTGAGAAATAATCAACCCGTTCTTGCTCTGACTCTTTTCTTGGTCCTCTTCTGCTATCAGCCCCTCATTTGTCGTATCTTGCATAGTTTGACCGTGGAATTAAATTTTTTTGATTTTTCATTATTTTTTGTGCAATAAAAATGAGAATTTTCGATTTTTCGAAAAAATTTAAAAAGTCGATATGATAATCCTGTAGGGTGCGCAAAAAGAAACACTTTTTTATCCTTGACTTTTTTTCGTGTGTTACGTTGTTTGGCTGGAAATGTTAATTTTAGTTTCCTTTTTTGGATTTTGAAAGTGCTGTAAGTCTGAAAATGTTCATTTTATCAAAAAATGTCATTAAAATGAATTGTGCACATATAATTTTCAAACTGTGAAAAAATGGCCTCAAAAATGTTCAAAATGCGGTCACTTTTTGAATTTTCATCCAAAATGGCTGGCTAACCAACTTGACCTTTCGTTTACGAGCCTCAAAGAGTATACCAAAGGCCAATCCGAAAGCTCAATTCTTTCAAAAGTCATCGTGCTCACAGAGACATACATACATACATACAGACAGCCACATTCGTAAAAACCTTTTTTTTGGGTTCAGGGGGTCTCAAAACGTGGACATTTGACAAAAAAAGGGGGGGGGGTCAAATTTTACACAAATCTAACACCTTCTCTGGATGAGAATGTAAAAATAGGAATTTTCAAAAAATGTCAAAAGCGCTATCGGCTTCAATAACAACAATAACATTAAAATTTTCGATAGTAAATTTTCTGAGGAAAAATTTTCTGAAGAAAAAATTTTTCCCCAAAAATTTCAAAAGCGCTATCCGCTTCAATCACAACAATAACATTGAAAATTTCGATAGTAAATTTTAAGTGGAAAAATGTTCTGAACAAAAAATTTTTCCCCCAAAATGTCAAAAGCGCTATCGGCTTCAATAACAAACAATAACATTGAAAATTTCGATAGTAAATTTTCTGAGCAAAAATTTGCATTAGAAAAAATTTTTCCCCAAAAATGTCAAAAGCACTATCGGCTTCAATAACAACAATAACATTAAAAATTTCAATAGTCAATTTTCTAAGGAAAAATTTTCTGAAAAAAAATTTTTTCCCAAAAATGTCAAATGCACTATCGACATCAATAACAACAGTAACATTGAAAATTTCGATTGTAAATTTTCTGAGGAAAAATTTTCTGAAGTAAAAATTTTTCCCCAAAAATGTCAAAAGCGCTATCGGCTTCAACAACAACAATAACATTGACAAATTCGATAGTAAATTTTCTGAGCAAAAATTTTCTTTAGAAGAAATTTTTCACCAAAAATGTCAAAAGCACTATCGACTGCAATAACAACAATAACATTGAAAATTTCGATAGTAAATTTTCTGATGAAAAATTTTCTGAAGAAACATTTTTTCCCAACAATGTCAAATGTAATATCGACTTCAATAAAAAGAATAACATTGAAAATTTCGGTAGTAAATTTTCGGAGCAAAAATTTGCTGAAGAAAAAATCTTGCCCCAAAAATGTCAAAAGCGCTATCGGTCTCAGTAACAACAATAACATTGACAATTTTGATTGTAAATTTTCTGAGGAGAAATTTTCTAAAAAAAAAATTTTTCCCCAAAATTGTCAAAAGCGCTATCGGCTTCAATAACAACAATAACATTGAATATTTTGATTCGAAATTTTCTGAGGAAAAATTTTCGGAAGAAAAAATTTTTCCCCAAAAATGTCAAAAGCGCTATCGGCTTCAATAACGACAATAACATTGAAAAATTCGATAGTAAATTTTCTGAGGAAAAATTTTCTGAAGAAAAAATTTTTCCCCAAAAATGTCAAATGCACTATCGACTTCAATAACAACAATAACATTGAAAGAAACCCTCCGTGCCCGACTTCAATCCGGGTGATTTGAGGAAAGCAAATGTTAGCTCATACGACATCGACAGATCCTTCAAATTTCGGTGGAAGATGTCGTGCATCTTCTTGTCGAGGAGCTGTTTGCGGAAGTTTCTCTCTTGTGCTTTCTTAATCCGGGTCTTCAGGAGTGAATACTCGAGATGGGTAAGATTCGATGCATTTTGCTCATCCCTGATATTGAAGTCGAGGCCAAGTGTTTCAGCAGCCTCATCCGCTGCTTTGTATATAAACGCTCCTTTGCCCACTTCTTCGTGTTTCCTGATCATTTTAAGGAGAGGACCTTGTCCATTTGGGACTATATGTGCTGTACCCAGAATAATCCTGTTGTGAAGACATTCAAGATTTAGTATTCCGCGACCACTTTAACGGCGTGAGATGCCAAGTCGCGGAACACAAGATTTGAGCTGCATGCTTTTGTTCATGTGCATATTTTTTCGGCACCCGATGTCGAGGGATGTAAGCTCGTTCTTCATCTGTCCAGCGCTAAAGTGTCGTATAGCGCTTCTGTCGACGAGCTGAGGGTCTTCCGGGACGCCATTAAGTTTCCCTTTGTTCAAATAAACCTTAGCGCATTTTTCTAACCCGAACTCTATTTCAATCTTTTGAGTATACTCTTCGACAATGTCTAGAGCTAGATGTAGTTTCTCTAGATTTTTAGCATAGATCTCAAGATCATTCATGTAAAATACATGAGTGACCTTATGCTTTCGACTTCGAGGTTTGCCGCAGAGATACCCTTCGGAATAGTAAAGTGCGAGAGATAGTGGCAATTATGTGAGGCAAAAAAGGAGAGGGCTCGTGGCGTCGCCCTGAAACACACCTGTCTGAAAGGTTACACTATTATTGATTACACGATGTTTTCCAGATGAGATTGTAAATCGGGTTTTCCGAAGTGGCATTAATCTCTCTATGCACCTCACGATGTGTGGATGAACCTTTGAGCTTTCCAACAGACAGATGATGAGTCTATGGGAGGTTGAATCAAAAGCTTTGAGGTAATCAATCCAGGCCATCGATAGGTAACGCTGATAGAATGCTGCGTCTTTACAGACACATCTACCGATGAGCAGGTTCTCCCGACATCCTGCTACGCCTTTCTTTGAGCCGCGTTGTTCGTACATCTCTCGCCACACAGGTGAATTTGTCAAAAAATAATGTTTTTCAGAATTTTACAGTGTAAATAGAGTCTCTGATTTTTGGGCTCCTGTAAAATAGCAACACGGATATTTGAGCTCCAACCCTTACAGTTGAAAAGCAACCCCTTGACACCACGAAGATATGACTTTGTCACAAAATAATGTTTTTTAGAATTTTACAGTGTAAATAGAGTCTTTGATTTTTGGGCTTCCGGAAAATACACACACCGATTTTTGGGCTCCAACCCTTACAGTTGAAAAGCAACCCCTTGACACCACGAAGATATGATTTTGTCAAAAAATAATGTTTTTCAAAATTTTACTGTGCAAATGGAATCTCTGACTTTTGGCTTCCTGAAAAATAACAACACCGATTTTTGTGCTCCTACCCTTACAGTTGAAAAGCAACCCCTTGACACCAAGTAGATATGACTTTGTCAAAAAATAATGTTTCTTTTTAGAATTTCCCAGTGTTAATAGAGTCTATGATTTTTGGCCTTCTGAAAAATAACAATACCGATTTTCGGTCTCCAACCCCTACAGTTGAAAACCAACACCTTGACACAAAGTAGACATCACATTGTCAAAAAATATTGTTTTTTTTTATAGAATTTCTCAGTGTAAATAGAGTCTCTGATTTTTTGCCTTCTGAAAAATAACAATACCGATTTGAATGCTCCAACCCTGACGGTTGAAAAGCAACCCCTTGTCACCAAGTGGATATGACTTTGTCAAAATATAATGTTTTTCAGAATTTCACAGTGTAAATAGGGTCTCTGATTTTTGGCCTTCTGAAAAATAACAACGCTGATTTTTCGGCTCCAACCCTGACAGTTGTAAAGCAACCCCTTGTCACCACGAAGATATGATTTTGTCAAAAAATAACGTTTTTTTGAATTTCACAGTGTAAATAGGGTCTCTGATTTTTGCCCTCCTAAAAAATAACAACACCAATTTTTGGGCTTCAACCGTTACAGTTGAAAAACAACCCCTTGACACTACGAAGATATGACTTTGTCAAAAAATAATGTTTTTTAGCATTTTACAGCGTAAATGGAATCTCTGATTTTTGGGCTCCTGAAAAATACCAACACTGATTTTTCAGCTCCAACCCTTACAGTTGAAAAGCAACCCCTTGACACCACGAAGATATGACTTTGTCAAAAAATAATGTTTTTCAGTGGAACCGGGACGGCAAGCATGTTGGTCGCAGATACCTTGTTCAACGCCGACAGATTGGATGACCAAATCTGTCGAATAAGATGCCTGTATCTGCTTCGGAGAGACTCCTTTACTGATGTCACGTCCTGAATATATATATATATATATCAGAAAATTAGTGAAGTTTCTGAACTCATAACAAAACATTTATTCTATGCAATAAAGCTGACGCACTTTTCATGGAAGCTGCAGTATTTTGCGTACAAGCAAACTGAATTTTTACATTTCAAAATATCCTAATAAAATTAGACATTTAGGTCCTCAGATTTGATTGGGCTTTGGTATACTCTTCAGCCATTTTGGATAAAAATTCAAAAAGTGAGCGCTTTTTCAATATTTTTGAGACCACTTTTTTCAAATTTAAAAATTCTATGGACTCATATTCGTAGTACTAAGAAATACAAACAATTTATTCGAATCACTTTTTCTTATAAAACAAAAATTACTGGATTTACAGAATTTCCAAAATCCCTAAAAACGAACGAAAATGAACATTTTTTAGCCGGGAAACACACGATATGAAAAAAATTGAATGGAAGAACAATGTTTCTTTTTGAAAACCCTACAATATTTTTATAATACTTTTTTAAATTTTTTTGAAAAATCGAAAACTCAAATTTTTATCGGACGAAAAAAAAAATAAAAATGAAAAATTCCATTTTGCGGTCAAAATATACAAGATAAGAAAAAAGATGAATTGACAAAAGTTGTGCACACTAAAAAGATCTACAAATTTGTTATTAATCACTTTTTGATGGGACGCGTAGTTGTTATTATTATCGTGATGCGCAACCAAGCCTGTTCCAACTTACATATTTACATATGTACATGTTTTCATAATTGAGACATAAAATTCTTTGAGACAGACAACTTTTTCTTCCGTGTCAGTTACAATTGTCATATTTACACATGAGACGACATACTTACTCGCGATTTTCGCGAATAGCAAATGTCCATCTTTGATTGGACAAGAGCATCAATGTCAGGCTCTATTACTGTTAGCGCAAGTCTCATCAATGACGAAAGGGTTGTCTTACATAATGAAATACTTTCTTTCGATTTGACATAGTTCATTGTTGAGAAAGAACTTTCGCATTGATACGTAGAACCGAACATGGCTAATATTCGTAGAGCAAACATAAAATCTGTAATTATAGGAAATTAGAATTTAAAATTAAACAATAATTGAAGATCAATAACTAAAACCAAAATATTTGCTGAATTAAAGTGCCGTTTTTCACTGAAATTTTTAATAAACAAAACATTTGAATTTTCGACAAAAAATATGACTACCCAAATAATTGAATTTTTAACAAAATAATTAAATTTTTAAGCAAATATAATTTTTAAGTAATTTTTAAGGATGGAAAAGAGCGTAAAATCTGTAATTATGGGCAATTAGAATTTAAAATTAAACAATAATTAAAACCAAAATTAAAACCAAATTTCACCAAATAGTTAAATTTTCAATCAATATTACATTTTCTAACGAATTTTTAAGGATGGAAAAGAGTGTAAAGTCTGTTATCATAGGAAATTATAATTTAAAATTGAACGAAAATAAAAATTTCAGAATTAAAACAAAAATATTTGCTTATTATAATTGAATTTTCAACAAAATATAAATTTAATTAGCAAAACAGTTGCAATTTTAATCAAATAATTAGATTTCCAACTAAACATTACCATTTTTATCAAATATTTTTAAAAATTTTACCAAAACAGTTCAATTTTCAACAAAATAATTAAAATTTCAAACAAATAGTACAATTTTTACGACAGAAAAAAGTGTAAATTCTGTAATTATTGTAGATTAGATTTTAAATTGAACAATTAAAATTCTAAAATTAAAACAAAAATATATGCTGAATCAAAGTCCCCGTTTTCAAAGAAATTTTTAATTATAAAAAGTTGCATTTTTTACCAAAAACGATGACTTTTTACCAAAATAGTTGAATTTTTAACAAAATAATTAAAATTTCAAACAAAAAGTACAATTTTGACCGATAGAAAAGAGTGCAAATTCCGTAATTATTGTAGATTAGAATTTATAATTAAACAACAATTAAAATTCCAGAATTAAATAAAAAGTATGTGCTGAATCTGCGTGCCATTTTTCACAAAAAAATTTAATTAACAAAACAGTTGAATTTTTGACAAAAAAGATTAATTTTTACCAAAATAATTGAATTTTCAATAAAATAATTGAATTTTCAATAAAATAAGTCAATTTTCAAGCAAATAGTACAATTTTTAACGAATTTTTAAAAATAGAAAAGAGTGTAAAGTCTACTGCTATTATAGGAAATTAGAATTTAAAATATTTGATTAAAAAGTAATCTTTTTTTATTTGAAAATTCCATCATTTGCTTGAAAATTCATCTTTGTAAGTTGGAAATTCAGCTATTATGTTGAAAAATGATATTTTTTTTATCGAAAATTCAACTTTTATGTTGAGCATTCGTCTTTTTAAATAGGAAATTCATAATTTTGGATTGAAAATTCTTGTTCATTTTAGAAAGTTCATCTTTCTTGGTCAAAAATTAACTTTTTAGTTGAAAGTTCAACTTTTTGGGATGAAAAATAGCTTTTTCTTGTGCAAAATTAATTTTTTCAATTAAAAATTCAACTATTTGGTTAGAAATTAATCCTTTTTAGTTGAAAATTCCATCATTTGCTAGAAATTTCCAACATTTGATTGAAAATTCATCTTTTTAAGTTACAAATTCAACTATTTTACTAAAAAGTAATTTTATTTGGTGGAAAATTTAATGATTTTGTCAAAAAATAATCTTTTTTGGTCGAAAATTCAACTGTTTTGTTGAGCGTTCATCTTTGGAATAGAAAATTCGTCATTTTTTAATTTAAAATTCTTCTTTTATTTTTGAAAAGTCATATTCCCTGATTAAAATTGAACTTTTTAGTTGAAAGTTCAACTTTTTGGTTTAAAAATTAGTTTTTTTGATTGAAAAATCAACTGTTTACTTGAAAATGTATGTATTTTGTTGAAAGCTCGTCTGTTTTTAATGAAAGTCCAACTATTTTGTTAAAAATGAATAATTTTTGTTTGAAAATTCGATAATTTGATAGAAAATTCGTCTTTGTAAGTTGGAAATTCAACTATTTTGTTGAGCATTCGTCTTTTTAGATAGAAAATTCTTATTTTCTTTAGAAAGTTCATCTTTCTTGGTTAAAAATGAACTTTTTAGTTGAAAGTTCAACTTTTTGGGATGAAAATTAGTTTTTTCTTGTGCAAAATTAATTCTTTCATTTAAAAATTCAACTATTTCGTTAAAAATTAATCCTTTTTATTTGAAAATTCCATCATTTGCTAGAAATTTCCAACATTTGATTAAAAATTCAGCTTTGTAAGTTAAAAATTCAACTATTTTGCTAAAAAGTAATTTTGTTTGGTGGAGAATTTAACGATTTTGTCAAAAAATCCTATTTTTTGGTCGAGAATTCAACAGTCTGTTGAGCGTTCATCTTTGGAATAGAAAATGAATAGTTCAATTTTCAGCCAAGATAATTTATTTTCTACCAAAACCGACGAATTTTCAACAAACTGCATAAATTTTACATTAAATTTTTAAAAGAAAAAGTTCAATTTTTAATCAATAATAACTAAATTTACATTTAAAAATACTAGTTGTTAATAAAAAAAAATTATCTTCAACAAAACGATTCAATTTTCAGTCCAAAAATATGAAGTTTCAGAAAAAAAGTTAATTTTTAATTAAATAGTTAAGTTGTTAGTTAAACAAACTAGTTTTCAACCTAAAAAGGAAATTTTCAACAAACTACATAAATTTGCAATCAAATAGTTAAATTTTTAAACTAAAAGATCAATTTTTAACCAAAAATAGTACTTTTTTTAAATATTAATTTTTAATTTAAAAAAACGAATCTTCCACTAAAATAGTTGAATCCTTAATCAAAGCAGAATCATTTTCAGCCAAATAATTTTATTTTCAACTAAAATTATGAATACTTAATAAAAAATTATTTTTTTAATAAAGTAGTTTAACTTTCAACCAACCAGTTAAATTTCCAACCTAAAAATATGAATTTTTAGCAAAAATTGTACCCCATGCAAGACAGAATAGAAAAATCGTTGAAACTTATTTTATTTTTCAATTTTCTGGCCCCGCCTTTGATTTAAATTTTTTTTCATTTAAATAGTTAAGTTTTTACTTTAAAAAATCAGTTCATAATAAAATAAAATAATTTTTTAACAAAATACATACATTTTTAACCAAATAGTTGAATTTTCAGCCAAGATGATTAATTTTCTACCAAAAACGACGAATTTTCAAAAAACTATATAAATTTTCAACCAAATAGTTGAATTTTGAAACTAAGAGATCAAATTTTTAACCAAAAGTAGTTACATTTTTATTTAATAACATTAGTTTTCAATAAAAGATATCTAATCTTCAACAAAACGGTTGTATTCTCAATCCAAAATATAAAGTTTAAACAACAAAGTTAATTTTCAATCAAATAGTTAAGTCGTCAGTTAAAAAAATTAGTTTTTAACCAAAAAAAGAAATTTTTGACAAAATACATACATTTTTAACCGAATAGTTAAATTTTCTTTCAAGATGATTAATTTTCTATCAAAAACGAAGAATTTTGAACAAACTGCACGAAATGTCAATCAAATAATTAATTTTTTAAACTTAATTCCTAAAAATCTCCTAACTTGCCTGAATTTACGGAATATTTTGAATTCCTTGAGTTCTCTCAATGTTTTAAAAACCGAAAGAGATTTATTTTTATCCAGACAGTTGCATTTTTAACAACAAAAGAGATGAAATTTCTGCAAAAATAGGTAAATTTTTAACTCAAAAAGATAAATGTTAACAAAAATAGTTGAATTTTCAATTAAAAAAATGTGTTATTCAACAAAAAAATTTAATCAAATAGTTGAATTTTCAATTCAAAAGGAAAAATTTTCAATGAAACTGTTCAATTTTCAACCATCGTGTATGACTTTTTAACAACATTCTTGAATTTTCCAAGAAATAATTCAATTTTCATTCAAATAAAAAAATGTGAAATACATATTTCTTTTTCAAGTTTTTGTTCATTTGTTTTTAAGGTTATATAGATATTTAATATTCCTAAGATTCTTGAGAAAATTTGGAACATTTGTTGAAGACTTCATATATAGAAAAAGTATTTTCTTTTTGTTTTTCAGGATTTTGAAAAATTTTAAGAACAACTCCATTCAGCTTAAAGGATATTCAGGAATTTTAGAAGCTTGCAAAATAAATATCTTTTTAACTATCTCGAACTATTCCTAAAATTCTTAAAAATGTTGCGAAGTAAAAAAAATTACCCTCAAATCTTCCAGATATTTCAGACATTTGTAAAAATCTTTCGAACTGTTTTGATACCTTTTTCAAGTTTCTGTAAAAATTAATTTTGCAAAATAAAATGGCAATAAAAGTTTCACGAGAAATTACAAGAAATTTTTTTATTTCCCTGAATCTTTGCAAATTTTTCGAAAAACTTGAAAAAAAATTTCGGAATCTTCACAAATTTACCTTTACTTAAAATTTTTTGAAATATTATCAATTTACAAATTATTTTTTAACCATTTTCAAAACTTTTAAACTGTCTGAATAAGTTTTCAAATTATTTTAAGTTTTGCCACATTATCTTTAAATTCTGAAAAAATGCCTTTAAATATTCTAGATTCTGTTACGATCTAAAACTTGATCGAATTTTTTATAAAGCTTCATTTTTTAGAAATGGAATGGAAATTTAATTACTTGGTTGAGAATTAAACTTTTTTGTTAAAAATTAATTCTGTTGGTAAATTCATTATAATTTTAATTGAAAATTTATCTCCTTGGAAATTATATTGTTCTTTTTAATTACAATAAAACACATTTGTTTAAACTTGAACCCATAATTAAAGTTAAATTTATTTTTATTATGTTTTTATTAACTCTTTAATTAATAAATTACAAATTTTAATTTATTAAAATTGAAGTTACAGCTTAAATTTTATTCTTTATTTTACCAAATTTAGATTATTTGGATATTTCTCATCTGAATAAAATAAAAATAAGCGAATAAAAATGATAGGATCCAAAAATTAAATGTGAAAGATTTTCAAAATTGAGGTTTTCCAAATCTTGAGAATTCAAATTTTAGAAACTTCTTTTAAATAAAAAAATCATGTTCTGTAGAATTTTATAATTATTATAATAATTCCAATTATAATTTTATACAAGCCTTTTAAAGCCTTAACTGCATTTAATTTTTTATTTTCCAGGTTATTTTTTTTTTATTTTTTTTTTATTTTTTTAATTTTAAAAATCGAAAAGAAATCTTAAGACTTAAAAATTTTTTTAAAATGTTTATAAGTTAAAATGTCCAATTGAAAAGTTTATTTTCAAAAGGATTTATTATTTAAATATGTCCTCTGAGGAAAAAAAATAATTTTCTATTCAATTATATAATTATAGTAATTTCAATTATAATTCATTAAAAGCCTAATCCTCCAACTTAACTGAATTTAATTTAAATTCATCTCATAACTTAAATTTAATAAATTGTTTATTTTACTTCGAAGTCCATTCCAATAATTAAATTAAGTATTAACTAAAGAATACGGGTTTTTTAATTTGAATTTTTGAACAATTGAATTTTGAAAAATTAGGTTTTCATTTTAAAAGTAGAAAAAAAATTAAGCCTTAAAAATTATTTTAATTATTGTTTAAGTTGAATCGAATCAATTTTCTTTATTTTTATTATTTTATCAATATGAAATATAGTCTGTTATCTTATTTTCCCGTCTCGCACAACATTAATAATAATATTAATGTTAATATAAATATAATGGCTCTTTCTTTTTCATTTTTTTAAATTAAATTTCTGGTTATTATTGAAATAATTAAATAATTCTTTAGTAATTAAATTTTTGTAAATTGGTATGTCCATTGTGCTTCTTGAGATTTAGTATTAATTCAATCCCAGATTGACCTGGAATTTTTGAAACTGTATATTTTTCCAATTCTCGTGGTCCTTTGAACTATTTTGTCAAAAATTCATATTTTCGTTTTAAAATCTCAACTTTTATGTAGGAAATTCGTCTTTCTGGCTTGAAATTCCAAATAATTGGTTAAAATTTGATTTCTTCATTGACAAATTAATTAATTAATCTCAAACTCAAAAGTGTCGTTTTTCAAATCTAACCATAGAAATTTTGAACAGGGACTAAAAAAGAAAATTGCATTTGCCTAAGTGTAAAAAAAATCCAAAAACTGAATTCGGCCAATTTTGAAAATAATTTCATCTTTTTTTTGTAATAATATATTTCATATTACCGACTCCAAACGTTTCACTACTGGTACTTTTGTTTTCTTTTTATTAACGTAAGCCTCAACCAAAACGGACTAATTTTGAATTCGAAAAGAAGAATTATCAGCAAAAAAGTTGATTTTTTCACAAAGCAAGATTTTTTAGTCCATAAAGAAAAAAAAATCTCGTGAAAAATGTTGAATTTTTAAGCCAAAAAGACGAATTTCCACAAAATAAATGAATTTCTAATTAAAAAAGATAAATTATCAAGTAATAATGGAATAGTTACATTTGCAATTCAAGAATTTATTTTTAATTGTAAAAAAAAACGAATTTTCAACTGAATAGTTAAATTTTCAACCAAGGAAATGATTCTTTTACTACAATGATGAGTCTTCACCCACAAAAATGTGTTTTGAAGCAAAAAAAAAAACTTAAACCAAACAGTTGAATTTTCAACCGATAAGATGAACTTTCTACCCAAAAAGACAAAATTTCAACAACAAATTATGAATTTCCAACTAAAAAAGAAAAATTTTTAACCAAAAATAGCAAAGTTATCAATTTTCAGTAAAAAAATGAATTTTTAACCGAATAAAATAAATTTTCAGCAAAACAGTTCAATTTTGAACTAAACTTTTTCTATCAAAAAAGATACGTTTTCCACCAAAAATGAAATGGTTAAATTTTCAGTTAAATTAATTAATTATTAACTAAAATGATGAATGTTTAACCAAATAGGTTAATTTTCAAAGCAAAAAAATAAATTTGTACAAAAAACGACCATTTTTCAATAAAATACATAAATTTTCACATAAAATCAGGAAAAATGCAACCAAAAACAGAATAGTTACATTTTTAGTTAGAAAGAAATTTTTAACAAATTTTTAACTGTTTTTAACTTTTGTCTTATTTCAATAGAGTCAACAATACGATACCATCACGTCGTTTTATTAAACTCTTCTATCGTTTACGTTTTTCATTTTTATAAACTTTTTTTTAATTATTACAAATATACAGTCCTCAATAATTTTTTAAAATAAACAATTAGTTTTCTGCTATTGAATTAGGAAATATCTCGAATACTCGAATTAGTAATTTTCTACTAATTTCTAGTAACTCGTCGCGAATCCAATCTGTAAAATTTCACTGGCAAACAGTTAAATTTAAAAATTTCGATTCAGAGAGAAAAAACGCTTAGCAACTAAAATATAATTCTTGAAGCACTCATATTTACATTTATTTATCTCGTGCCTAATTAAAAAAATAGATTTCTTTAAATTTTTTATTAAGGGATCGTACATAAACTACGTTACTAATTGCCATTTTTTTAGTGAAGATTCATAATTTTAGTTGAAAATTCAAATATTTTGTTGTAAATTAACTTTTTTGTTGAAAATTCACATTTTCGGGTGAAAAATAAAAAAAAACTTTTGTAGAAATTTCGTATTTTGGTTTAAAAATCAAACTATTTGTTTAGAAAATTTATGAATTTTTTGAGAATTCTCTGTTTTTTTTTGTTGTAAAAAATTATTTCTTATGATTGAAAATTTATCTTTCTAGATTAAAAAACCAGATATTTGGCTAAAGGTTCAAATATTTTGTTGCCAATTTAATTAATTTGTTGAAAATTCGTTCTTCTGGATTGAAACTTTATATTTCCTGTTAAATATTGAACTTTTCGCGTCAAAAATGAAACATTCTTTTAAAAAAATTGTTTTGTTTTTTAGTTTTTATCATCTGTATGAACTATTTTGTTGTAAAATTTAATTATTTTATGAAAAGTTTAACGATGTTGATAATCTTCTTTGGTCGAAAATTAAACAATTTTGTGGAAAATTATTTTTTGTGAATTAAAAATTCATCTTTCGTGTTGAATAATGAATTTTGCTTGTTAAAAATTCAACCGTGTTCTGACATTTTTTTTCGGATTTACAAGTCAACTATTCGGATCATCTATTTTGTTGCAAAATTCAATTTTAATAGAAAATTCAACTATTTAATTGAAAATTCATCTTTCTTGTCTGAAAGTTAATTTTATTTTTGAAAATGCAACAATTCGGACTGTTGTTTTCGAAAAATATCATTTTAATATTTGCATTTTTTTATTCATTTAATTTATTGTGTTTTTTAGCTTCATTTTATCTTAAATACTACATGTAAGCTGCAAAAATGTAAATTGTAAGAAATATAAATATAAATTATATTTATCAATGTATAATTATATTATAAAATATTAATATAAATTTAACGACTATAAATGCAAATAATTTCATTTTTATGTACTATGCACGGAGAGAAGTAAACCCGAGCTGTTACTGCCAACACCGCAACTGTTGTTCGACAGTTTCGGAAGGGAGGAAAGCAGTAACAGTTACTGCGCTATCATGAACCGTTGATGCGTACACAAGCGGAGTCGGAGGTACTGCCGTGGCAGTAATAGTTACTGGTCATACCGCAACTGCGACGGTGCGCGCAGTTTTACGCTCTGACAGTACATGTGAATACGTAATTTCTTATCAACGTTATTTAATATACTCGTTGCATCAACATAAGATGTATCAAACATGTCAAACTTTTCTCGAATATAATCTGAAGTATATAATATTTTATGCTTCCAAATTGCATGTGAATAAATGTTGTTATTTTTATTCAAACAAAATATAAAAGGATATAAGAAAGGAATTATTATCATAAGTTTGACATTTTTTTCTAGTTATTTAAGAAATAAAAAAGGCTAGGCTGGGGATAGAATTATTATTCTCCTAAATTGTTTTAAGCCATCTCGAATTTTGTGAAAAAATTTTCATCCATATAGAGTTTTTGAAAAAATATGAAAATAGGCCGACTTGACGTATAGGGGTAAACGAAGTCGCTGAATCCGAATTTCATACTACTTTTTTAAAAATCCGAATTTCATATTTTTTCAAAAATTGAAGATGACTGAAAAAATAATTAAACGTGGTCCAATCCAGCTAGCTCAACGTGTACATATTTTTGTCCAATCGTCTTTAATATCGAAATTTTGAAGTTCAAAAAATTAATTTAAAAAATATATATACTTGTAGAGAATATTAGAATGGAACTTTTTTCTATTTAAAGTTTTTCTTTCCGATGTATATTTTTATTAATAAAATTGAAAAAGTGGGAACAATTTTTTCCCAAATTCGATTATTTTTTAAAACATAAATCGTCCTTACTCAGACAAATATGATTGAAACTCTTTGAAATTTAGTATACACATGCAATATACCCTAGCGATGTCTACAAGTTGAAAGTGTCCTGAGATATTCAAAATCTTTTGAAATTTGTGAAAAGTTGTTAGAGCTTTCAAAAATTTCATAGAATTTTATAAAATATATGAAAATCTTAGAAATTCTCTGGAATCGCTTCAAGTTATCAAAATCAATTGAACATTCCTTGAAATTTTCTTGATAAGATTATCAAGAAAATTTCAAGGAATGTTCAATTGATTTTGATAACTTGAAATACAAAATTTAATTGAAATTGAAGTGATCTAGATTCTTACAAATATTTCGTAATACCTTCAAATATTGGACATCCTGATATTCTGGAAGGTTCTAAAAAATAGTTTGTATTTCAACAAAATAATTCCATTTTTCACCAAATTCTTGTATTTTCACGAAGAATGTAACTTCCAGTCAAGATAGATGAATTTTAAAAAATATTTTCAAATTTTTAACAAAAAATTTAAGTTTCCATTTAAAAATGGAATAATTACATTTTCAGTTCAAGAAATTACTTTTCAACAAAGAAAAACGAATTTTCAACTCGTTAAGTTCAACTTGAAAACACGAATTTTTAGCGAAATAGTTGAATTCTAAACAAAGATGATGATTTCTTCAAAGAAAAGATTCAATTACTTGCTAAAAACGATGAATTTTCAACAAAATACATTGATTTTTCACAAAAAAGTTACATTTTCATTATTTTCAACAAAAACCGCAAATTTTTATACAGTTAAATTGAATACAAAAAAATAATTATCAATAAAATAGTGAAAGCGACAGCCAATAGGATCTGTTTTTGAATGAGAAGATTAATTTTCTACCCAAATAGTTGAATTTTCAACCAAATAGTTAAAATTGAAAATAAATGGTTAAACCAAAAATGGAATAGTTACATTTTCAGTTGAGAAATTGAATTTCAACACAAAAAAAAACGAATTTTCTACCAGTCAAATTAAAACAAGAAAGACAAATTTTTAACAAAATAGTTGAATCCACAGCCAATAAAATTAATTTTCAACAAAGATGAATAATTCACTACCGAAAAAGACAAATTTCAATGAAATACGTGAATTTTACAATGAACAATTGAATTTTTCACTCGATAATATAAATTTTCAACAAAGAAGTTAATTTTCCATCAAATAGTCGCTTTTCAAATGAATAATTTAATTTTGTAACAAAATAGTTGAATTTTTAAATACATTAATATTCTACTAAAAAAGACGAATTTTCTACCAATTGAATTTTCAAATAAAAAAGATAAATTATCATCTAAGTAGGTAAATTGTTAAATAAAAAAAAAAAAATTCACAAAAAAATGGAATATTTAAATATCCAGTTTGAACAATTCATTTTACAACAACAACAAAACGAATTTCCATCAGAATAGTTAAGTTTTCAACCAAAGTGATGAATTTTGAACTAAAATGGTGAATCTTCAACAGAAATAGTTGAATTTCCAACCGCGGAAGAGATGAATTTTTAAATAAAATTGTGGAATATTCAACTGTATTGCTTAGATTATCAGTAAAAAAAATTAATTCGTAACAAAAACGAATTTTCTACTAAGTACATCAATTTTTGGTTGTAAAATTTAATTTAAAAAAACTCGAACAAAAAAAAATGAATTTTTAACAAAGAAGTTTAAGTTTCAATCAAGTAATTGAGTTTTTAGCCAAGTAATTTAATTTTTAACCAAAATCATTAATTTTCTACCAAAAAAGACGAATTTTCGAACCAAGTACTTGAATTTTTAAATAAAAAAGACAAATTTTCAACCCACTAAGTAAATTTTTAACCAAAAATGGAATAGTTTAATATCCAGTTAAAAAAATTATTTTTCAACAAGAAAAGAAACGAGTTTTCATTAAAATAGTTCAATTTTCAACCAAAGTGATGAATTTTGAACTAAAATGGTGAATCTTCAACTGAAATAGTTGAATTTTCAACCGCGGAAGAGATGAATTTTTTACTAAAATTGTGGAATATTCAACTGTCTTGCTTAAATTATCAGTTGAAAAAAAATTAATTTGTAACAAAAACAAAAAACGAATTTTCAACTAAGTATATAAATTTTTAGTTGAAAAATTTAATTAAAAAGAATCCAATCTTCAAAAAATAATGAATTTTTAACAAAAGAGCTTAATTTTCAATCAAGTAATTGAGTTTTCGACCAAGTAATTGAATTTTTAAGCAAAATCATTAATTTTCTACCAAAAAAGATGAATTTTCGAACCAAATACTTGAATTTTTAAATAAAAAAGATACATTTTTAACCAAAAATGAAATAATTAAATATCCAGTTAAAAAAATTTATTTTAGAACAAGAAAATTTTCAATCGAAGAGATGAAGTTTTAACTAAAATTGTGGAATATTTATCTAAGTTTTTGAAATATTATAGGGTGTTGTCAAAGATTTTCAAGAATTTTTAATAGATTCAAATACATTAAAAGGATTTTAAACAATTTTGTGGTATTTTTAAAAGTTCCAAGGAATTCTCAGTTTAAAAAAATGTCGAGGAATTTCAGAACATTTCAAAGAATTTTAAATATTTTAGGGTATTTTAAGAGAAAATAATAAAAAAAAAATGATAATAAATATTTTATTATGGTGTTTTTAAAGATTC
>JAABKJ010075445.1:204237335-204328909 GCA_011634705.1 Andricus grossulariae | reverse complement strand
TTAAATATATTTCGATAAATGGAAGGAATGAAAAAAAATTCACTATTTTTAAAGATTCCAAAGAATTTTTAATGGATTTTAATAAATTGAAGGGATTTCAAAGAATCTTGAAGATTTAAGGGTATTTCAAAAGATTCTAAGGAATTATATATATATTTCAATAAATTGAATAGATAAATTTTTTTTTATGTATTTCTGAATGTTCCCAAGGATTTTTAATAAAGTAAAAGAATTTCAAAGGATTTGGAATGTTCAAGGGTATTTTAAAAGATTTCAAAGAAATTTAAATAGATTGTTGTTCTGATACTCATTTCACAACATCACAAAAATTTAAAAAAATTATATAATTGCAATGAAGGTATTTTAAAGAAAAAATAGAATTTTATTCTAATTTCAAAGATTTGAGGGGTTTTCAACAAATTTCAAGGTATTTTCAATATACTTCAATAAATTTGAGGGATCTAAAATTTTTGGAGGTTTTTCTGAAGGTTCCAAAAAATTTTGAAGAAGCTTTTGAAAAGTCAAAACGATTTTCAAAAATTCAAAAAGTCTTGAATATTCTAGTGTATTTTAAAAGAATCCAAGAATTGTCAATAAATTGGAAAAATTTTAAGGGTTTTGAATATTTTAGGGTATTTTCAAAGCCTCCAGGGAAATTTAAGTAGATTCTAATCAATTGAAAGTACTTTAGAGGATTAGAATATATTATTTTTAAAGATTTCAAGAAATTTTCAATAAATGTTAGTAAATTGAAAGCACACCAAAGGATTTTAGAGATTTTTGGGGTTTTCAAAAGATTTAAAGAAATTTTTAATATATTTCAGTAAATAGAAGGGATATAAATTTTGGTCGGCTATTCATAAAGGCTCCAAGGAATTTTTAATAAATTGAAAGGACTTAAGAAAATTTGGAATATTTTAAGGAATATGAAATTTGTTGAAAGTTTATCCTTTTTGATAGAAAATTAATCTTTTTGGTTGAAAATTAATTTTTTAAACTGGAAATTTAACCATTTGGTTGAAAATTCAACTGTTTGGTTGAAAATTATTTTGTTTGTTTGAATGTTAAAATGTTTTGTAAAAAAATCGCATTTTTGGCTTAAAAATGCAATAATTCGGTAGAAAATTCAATTGTTTTGTAGAAAATTCGTTTTTTAAATTGAAAATTCATTTTTTTATGAAAATTCAACTATTCCATTTTAAGTTAAAAATTGATATTTTTTAGTATAAATATTCGACTGTTTGATAGAAAAATTATGAAATTTGTTTAAAGTTTATCCTTTTTGATATAAAATTAATCTTTTTGGTTGAAAATTCAACTATTGGCTTAAAAATTTCTGTATTTTGTTGAGAATTTATCTTTTTTAGTAGAAAGTTAACCCTTCGGCTCCAAATTCGTATCCTTGTTTAATAATTCAATTGTCTGTTTGAAAATTGAACTGTGTAAGTAAAAAATCTTTCTTGATTGAAAAATCAACCCTCGTTGAAAATTTGTCTTGTTGTTTTAAAAATTCATCTTTTTTGGTAGAAATGTTATCTTTTTTTTGGTGAAAAATGCAACTATTTGGTTAAAAATTCGTCTTTCTTGGATAAATCCAACTATTTTTATTTATTCAAATTAAAATATTTCTTGGTTAAAATATCAAATATTACAATTTTTTGTTAAGAATTCGTCTCTTTGGTTGAAAATTTAACTACTACGTTGAAAATTGAACTACTTGGTTGAAAATTAGTTTTTTGGTTTAAAATTAATTTTCTAAACCAGAAATTTAACTATTTGGTTGAAAATTAAACTGTTTGGTTGAAAATTAGTTTGTTTGAATGTTAAAATGTTTTATAGAAAAATTTTGTGTAGAAAAATCGTAATTTTTTATTAAAAATTCAATAATTCGGTAGAAAATTTAACTGTTTTGCAGAAAATTCGTTTTTTGAAATCGAAAATTCATTTTTATATGAAAATTCAACTATTCCATTTCAAGTTAAAAATTGATATTTTTTAGTTTAAATATTCGACTGTTTGATAGAAAAATTATGAAATTTGTTGAAAGTTTATCCTTTTTGATAGAAAATTAATCTTTTTGGTTGAAAATTAATTTTTTAAACTGGAATCGCCTTGTAAGCCCAGAGTTCTTGTATTAAGGCAAAGCTTATCTGGATAAAATCTATACTGGAAGTTGGACATCTAATGTCCATTTTAGACTTCAGTTTTTTCATCCACCTTTTCCGAAGTCAAATCCGGTGCTATGTCTACGGGTGTAACTTTGGTTTTATAAATAGAATCTTTTTGTTGATCCTCTCCAACATATAGTGAGGCCTGAAGTCGATCTTCTTGAGACTCTCGACCACTCATGGCTCTGCAGTTATTACAAGTTGGGTAGCTTGAATACTCGCCTTGACTTCAAGAACCTTCTATTTTTTCGTTTTCATAGTTGGGGTTTGGTTTGTTATCTGCCTAAATACTGCTGTTGCTTCACGGATATACTAGGAGCCCAAGCCAGCAGCTTTACTGGACTTGGAAGGTCTTTTCTGTCGATCACTTTGATCTTACCTCTCGTCGTAGGTTTTAATGAGCCAACAGCTTAAATAAGCCAAGTTCGGGACACTTCGTCCGAACAGATGACGATAGGAGTATTATTTTTGAAGCACAATTCGTTAAATTTTAGGATGTCTTCTTCAGGTTGCACCCCATCTATATTTTTCGATAATGCCGCTTCAAATGCCTTGGCCTGGTCGTCATCGGGTTTAGTAACTTGGAACCCTTCGGCGAATATGGCCACTTTCAAGCGACATTAAAGAGCCTCTCAGCCGCATCTTCTTCTGCTCCCTGATTTGATTCGGTGAACTGCTATCAGAATGTCACCTTTTTGTAGTCGTGGTTTTTCCGTTTGGTTTTGCCTAAAGCTCATTCGGTAATTCATATTTTCACAAGGAAAGATGCTTTTTGCAGAGGGGTCATTTCGATACCCCCTGGGTGTTTCTTTATTATTATTTTTCGTTGAAAGAACTTATTTTATTGCTACGAGTAGCTGGATAAATAAAAGGCCCGCCCCTGCAGATCTCCGCATACAGGAGTAAGACTGATTACTCGAAGAATACCTCCGGTATCCCTGAGAGGCCGTTAGGACACCTTTGTACCTCTAGGTGCCAAAGTGGCACGGGCACAGTCACTCTACATCCATGACTTAGGCGGGTAGGGGGCACACTATGTAATGTACTCAATGAATATCCTTTCGTAGGCCACCAAACCAACGGAGGGCTGTTTTTAGCCGCTATGTGGGTCGTAGGCCATCTTAACTGATTGAACAGTTTCATTTGTAGTCGAAAATTGATATTTTCTAGTTCAAAATTCAACAATTTGGGTGAAAATTTGTCTTTCTTCATTGAAAATTCAACTATTTCATTGAAAATTCACATATTGTGTTAAGAAGTCGATTTTTATTGGTAGAAAATTATCTTTTTCTTTGAAACTCAATCTTCTTGTTTAAAAATTCTCCTTTTCGGTAAGAAATTCAAGCATTAGAATTAAATATTTATAATTTTATTTGAAAATTTATATTTTAGCTTGGAAATAAAATTATTTGGTTGAAAGTTAAACTATTTTGTTAAAAATTAATTTTTTTTTTGGGTTGAAGATTCAGCGTTTTAATTAAAAATTCATTTTTTTGTTGAAAAATGAGCTGTTTGATTGAAAACTTGTTTTTTCGTTAAATGTTTTGTGGTTGAAATTGTTGTTTAAACTGAAGATGTAACTATTATTTCAGTTCAATATTCCATAATTTTAGTTAAAAATTAATCTCTTTGGCTGTAAATTCATTTTTTGACTAAAAATTTAATTATTTAATTTTTGGTTGAAAAATTATCCTTTTCAGACGAAAATTCCTCTTTTTTCGTAAAAATTAATCGTCTTGGTTGAAAATTAATCGTTTGGGTCCAAAATTCAATTATTCTATTTAAATATTCATCATTTCAGTTAAAAATTCATCCTAATTGTTTAAAATTCAACTATTCTAGTTAAATATTTACATTTTTATTTGAAAATTGATCACTTTGTTTGAAAAGGTAACTATTTTTTTGAAAGTTACTTTTTTTTGTTGTTGAAAATTAATTTTTTTAACTGAAAATTTTATTTATTCCAATTTGAAAATTCCATAGTTGTAGTTGAAAATTCATCTGTTTGGTTAAACGTTAATTTTTTTAACTTGAAATTTAATTATTTAAGTTTTGATTGACAATTTATATTTTTTAGTCAAAATTAATTTTTTTATTTGAAAATTCAGCTATTTCAGTTAAAGATTCATTGTTTTAGTTGAAAACTCTTATGTTTGGTTTAAAATTAATTCTTTTCACTAAAAATGTTACTATTCCGTTTTCGGTTGAAAATTGTTTTCTTTTTTAGTTCAAAATTCAACTATTTCGTTAAAAATTCATGTATTTTGTTGAAAAATTGTATTTTTTGGTAGAAAATTAATCGAAGTTTTTTGGTTGAAAATTCATTTATTTTTCGGAAATTCATCTCTTTTTTTCAAAGTGTAACTATCATGTTGCAAATTCCTTCTTTTTCTGAAAATGTAACTATTCCATTTTTTTCTGAGAAAATTAACTTTTTTGATATAAAATTCAAGTACTTGGTTTAAATTTGAACTGCTTGATTAAAAAATGGCCTTTTTTGGTTAAAGATTTATCAGTTCATTTGAAAATTTATCTCTTTTTTTTTGAAATTCTAACTATTCCATTTTTTGTTCAAAACTTATCTTTTTTTGTTGAAAATTCAACAACTTGGTTTAAATTTGAACTAGTTTCTTAAAAATGGAATTTTTTTGGTTGAAGATTCATCAATTTAGTTGAAAATTCATCTTTTTTTTTTAAAGTGTAACTATTGTGTTAAAACTGCCTTCTTTTTCTGAAAATGTAACTATTACATTTTTCTGTTTGTTGAGAATTTAACTTTTTTGGTTTAAAATTCATGTACTTGTTTGAATTTGAACTATCTTATCAAAAATGAAATTTTTAGGTTGAAGATTCATCAGTCTAATTGAAAATTTATCTCTTTTTTAAAAAATGTGACTATTGTGTTGAAAATTCCTTCTTCTTCTGAAAATGTAACTATTCCGTTTTTTTTCAAAATTTATATTTTGTAATTAATGAATCAACTACTTGGTTTCAATTTGAACTACTTTGTTAAAAATTGATTTTTTTGGGTGAAGATTCATCAGTCTAATTGAAAAATTATCTCTTTTTTTAAAAATGTAACTATTGTGTTGCAAATTCCTTCTTTTTCCCCCATTAAAGATGTAACTATTCCATTTTTTGTTGTTAATTTATTATTTTTTTCAGTCAAAAATTCAAATACTTGGTACGAATTTGAACTACTTTGTTGAAAATGGAATCTTTTGCTTGTAAATTCATTAATTCATGGGAAAATTTATCTTTTTTTTTTAATTTACTATTGTGTTGCCAATTCCTTTTTTTTTTTTTTTGAAAATGTAACTATTCCATTTTTTGTTCTAAATTTATTTTTTTTATTTCAAAATTCAAATACTTGATTCGAATTTGAACTACTTTGTTGAAAATTGAGTTTTTTGCTTGAAAATTTATTAATTTATTGAAAAATTCATCTGTTTTTTTGAAAGATTCTCTATTGCGTTGCCAATTTAATCTTGAAAAAATAAATTTTCAACAAAGATGTTTAATTTTCAATCAAATAATTGAATTTTCAACCCAAATCGTTGATTTTCTACCAAAGAAGACGAATTCTGAACAAAATACATGGATTTTTAACCAAATGCTTGAATTTTCGAATAAAAAAGATCAATTTTTGACCAAATATTCGAATTTTGTAACAAAAAAATCAAACATTAACCAAAATCAGTGGAATTTCCAACAAATACGTGAACTCTGAGCGCAAAACTAAACAGTTGATACTTCAGCCGAACAAAATGAATTTTTAACCAAATGGTCATATTTTCAACCCAAGTGTTCAATTTAAAAAAAAATATGTGAGCTTTTAACCAAATAGTTAAATTTTAAACTTACAAAAAAAGATGAATTCACAATCGAAACGTCGACCTTTTGACAAAATTCATGAATTTTCAAATTGAAAAGAAAATGAAAAAATATTGATATTCAATTTCATATTACAATTATAAAAAAAATTAGTCATGCTCTCCAAAAACAAATTCCCTGACTTTAAACACAAATTTCCTAACATTTTCAGGTTTTTCAGGTGACTGGACACCTTGATCATTATATACATGCATCTCCAAAAAAACGATCACGTACTTTATTCGTATTCTGTGTGTTTGAAATGTAAAGTGAGAGTTAATTCGATAGTTATGACGACCAACTAAGAGCTAAAATCTCTCTTAATATCAGTTCAAGAGAATGTCAAATCAACAGGAGCAAATGTTCCGCAAATGACTGAAGATATCAAAGTGCTAATGAGCTCGGATGAAAAGATCTTAGAAGAACTCAAAATAAACAAAACCAGATGTCACTTCTTGGAAGAGGAGAACAAAGCATTCGAAAAAAAAAATTAATTTCTCAGAAAAAAAGCTAGGATTTTTAGATATAAAAGGTAGATCTAGGAATATTTGTCTCTACAATGTGGAGGAAGATTTGACTAACAACGGGAATCCTTTTGATACAGTCAACAAGATTTTCAAGGAAGCTAGAATGTATATGCCTATGGATTGTTTTTGAAAGTTGATCAGGCTCAGAAAAAAGAGGGAACAAGACCTGTTCTAATTACATTTAGGAATTCGAGATTTATATATGAAATATTTAAGAATGATAAAGATTTGCGATCACTGAAGGTATCCTTCGCAAATGATTTGTTGAAAAGTTGTCTTCTTTAATTAAAAATTCAACTATTTCTTCAAAACTTAATGTATTTTATTGAAAAATTGTATTTTTTTTGTAGAAAATTAATCTTTATATTTGAAAATTAATTTTCTTGTTTAAAAATTCATTTTTTGTTGTTGAAAATTCAAGTGTTCCAGTTAAATATTCATAATTTTAGTTGAAAATTTATCTTCTTGGTTTAAAATTTAACTATTCCAGTTGAAGATTCATCATTTTATTTGAAAATTCATCACTTTGGTTGAAAATTGAACTATTTTGTTGAAAATCCGATTTTGTTGTTGTTGAAAATTAATTTTTTCAACTGAAAGTTTAACTATTCCATTTTTTGTAAAAATTTATATATTTTTTAGTGGAAAATCGAAGTATTTTTTCAAAATTCATTTATTTTGCAAAAAACTTGACCGGGAAATGTCCAGGAATTTGAAATCGTCCGCCGAATCGCCACCCTGAATTTCCAACCGGGAAAAACCAGGTTCGCAAATAAGTAACCAAAAAGAAAGATTTTTACAAAAAAAGAAGAAGTTTCCACAAAAATTATGAATCTTCAAGAGAAAAATGTATGTTCAAGAAAGTAATTCAACTTTTAATCAAATGTTTGCATTTTTCTGACTAAAAAAGATTAATTGTTAACAAAAAATGTAATCGTTGATATAATAACCAAAAAAGATGTTAATTTAATATAAAAAACAGTGTTAAATGTTATCTGTCAACCAATTAGTTGAATTTTCCACGAAAACAGGGGAATCTTCAATCGAAAATGACAAATTTTCAACAAAATAACTGCATATTTCTAACCAAAAAAAGATGAATTTTCAAAAGAAATTATGTATTTTTAAACAAAAAGGTGATTTTTAATGAAGAAGATTAATTTTATACCAATAGAGACGAATTTTCAACTAACATGATAAATTTTCAAGAAAAAAATAAAGTTCCAATAAAAGTTGTTCATCTTTTAAACGAATTTCAACTAAAGAAGATAAATTCTCATCGAAAAATATAATACCAGGGTGGCCACTATTTTTTCAGTTTTTGTCTCCCGGCTTTCTCCCGGTTAATATTAGTGATTTCTCCCGGGTTAGAAAAAAAATATACTCGATAAGCATCAGCAAACTTTTTTGCAAGAAATCAGTTGAATTTGAATCATATAAACAATGTAGATTTTTGAAGATTTCGAAAAAAGATGCTTTTTAGTAATTTTGAAAGGTTTCAAGAGAATAAAAGTTTTCTTTTGCAGATTTCAAAAGATTTTCAAAATTCACGAAAAAGAATCTGGAAGATTTTGAATAAATTTTTTTTATTTTTCAGTTTAAAAAAATATTATGAAAAATTCGAATCACTTCAAAAGATATTAAGAAGTTTCAAAAGAATTTCAAAAAATGAGTTTGGAAAAGAATGTAGAAGATTTTAAAGCAAAAATTTTGAATTTTGCAAGATTACAAAATTTTTTTTATTTTTCAAAAAATGATTTTTTACTTTGAAAAATTAATTTCAAGATAAAATTGAAAATTATTTCAAAATATTTCCAAAATTGAATCCGAAAGATTTTAAGGAAATTTTTTGTATTTTTCAGAATTTTGAAAAAATTTTAGAAGAAATCTAACACATTTTAAACTATATTTAGAAATTTTGAACAATTTCCAAAATAATTTCAAAAAATTAAAAGCAAAATGTGGATTTTTGAAGACTCCGAAAAAGGAGCTTTTTAATGGTTTTGAAAGCTTTCCAGACAATAAAAAAGTTTTCTTTTAAAGATTCCTGGAAAAACTGTGTATGATTTTTTATTTAAAAATATTAATTTCAAGGGAAAATGGGAAAATAGTCTTAAAAATTTCAAAAGATTCCCAACATTGTCGAAAAAATATCTGGAAGATATTAAAGCAATTTTTTTGCTAGATAAACAAAAATTATTTTTGAAAAGATTTCCAAAATAATTTCAAACTTGAAACAATTTCAAGAAAATTAAGAAAAAATTAAGAGTTTTGAAAATTAAAAAAAAGGTTTTTTAAACTTTTGAAGGGTTCCAAGAGAATCAAAAAATCTTCTCAAAATTTCTGGAAAAATTTAAATAATTTTTTATTTGGTAAATTAATTTCAAAAGATCATTTAAAAAGATTTCATAAGATTTCGAAAACTGACGAATAATAATAATAATAATCTGAAAGATTTCTAGGTAGAATGTTTTTATTTTGCAGGATATAAAATGATTTTGTAAAATTTCAACAAATAATGTGGAAAATTTAAAAGCAAAATTTTGCAATTTTGCAAGATTACAAAATTTTAGAAAAAAGTCGTGTTAGTTATGGAAATTTTAAGAAGTTTTCCAAAGATTTCATTAGCTCTGTTTTGTGCAAGCAACTTTAGTCTATTAATTTTTTTCATAGCTTGTGTCGTTTGTCCAAAAGTTTAATTCCTTTATTTTATTTTCTAAGATTAAAACAAAAAATACGCTTTCTATCAAAAAGTGATTGCTAATAAATTTTTAGATCTTTTTTGAATGCACAATTTTGGTTAATTCATCTTTTTACGTACCTTGCTTAGTTTTTTCAAAGATTTAATTTGTCTATTTTTAATGCTATTTTTTACGAATAAAACAAAAACTACGCATTCTATCCAAAATTTATCAATTATAAATTTGTAAATCCTTTTTATATGCATAATTTTTGTCTTCTCATCTTTTTTTATATCTTGCATAGTTTGACCGCAAAATTGAAATTTTTGATTTTTCATTATTTTTTGTGCGATCAAAATTTGAATTTTTGATTTTTCAAAAAATTCAAAAAGTTGTTATGACAATATTTTAGGGTTCTTGAAAAGCAACGTTTTTCTTTTCCTGACATTTTTTTCATATCGTGCGTTTTTTGACTTGAAATGATCATTTTTGTTTGTTTTTTGGAATTTTGTAAGTGCTATAACTCCAGTAATTTGTATTTTATCTAAAAAAAGTCATCAGGATAAGTTGTTGGTCTTTTTGAGTGCTACAAACATCCGTACATAGAATTCTTAAATCTTGAAAAAATTGGCTCAAAAATTTTTTAAATGTGCTCATTTTTTGAATTTCTTTCAAAATGGCTGGCTAACAAACTTGACCTTCATTTTAGGACACTTGAAGAGTATATAGAAGCCCAATCCAATCTGTGAACTCTTTCGGAAGTTATCGTGCTGACAGTCTAAAAATCAACATGCATACACACACACATACACACAAACCCACAAACATACAGACAGCCAGAAACATTCACCAAAACCGGGTTTTTGGGTTCAGAAGGACTCAAAACGTGGACGTTTGACGAAAACAGGGGGGGGGGGTGAAATTTTACACAAATCTAATACCTTCTCTGATGAGAATGTAAAAAATCAATTATTTTCACAAAAAACGAAATTTCGAGAGATTTCAAAAGATTTGAAAGATTTCAAGTGATATGTATGGAAGTATTTCCAAAGATTTCAAGAGATTTTAGGGAATTTCAAAGTCGTACAAAGTACTTCCAAGAGTTACAAAATATGTACGGAATATATTTATTCGTTTCGAATCTTCCGAATATCTGCAAATTCCCAGATATATCTGAAGTCATAAAAGTTCTGTATATTATCTGAATTCCTTCAATTCATGGGATTTTCAAATTTTTTAAAACTAAATAAATTCCATAGACTTCAAAATAATGCAAAGGACTCAAAGTAATTCAAAAGAATGAAAGGTATGAGATTAATTCTATAAATTTAAGGAATTCAAGGAATTCAGAAGATTTGAAGGAATTCAGGGAGTTTAGAAAATTTAGAGTATCAAAGAAATTCGGAATTGTAATTAAAGGAATTTGGAGGATTTAGAAAATTCGAGGCATTTCGGTAATTCGAAGAATTTCGGGAATTCGGAGAATTCAGAATATTCAAGGATATCAGACAATTTAAAGAATTTAGGCAATCAGAATATTTAAGGAACAAAGAACATTGAGAGAATTTTTAGAATTTACGAGCACACGGGGAATTCAAGCAATTACTTGAATTCGAATGATTCCTGGAATTCAAGGAATTTCTGTAATTTAAAATATTGTCGGAATTTAGGAGATTCAGACAATAATTTAAAGAATTTCAGTGCCTCAGAATATTTGAGGGATTCAGAGGTTTTCAGGGATTGAGAGTATTCACGAAATTCAGAATATTCTAAGATTTGAGAAAATTTAGAGAAATTAAAGATTTCAGAGAATTTCAGAAAGTTATAGATTTTCAGAATCTCAGAGAATACAAGGAACTTAGCATTTTTGCGAAATTCTGCGAAATCCGAATATTGAAGGAATTCATAATAGTCAAGAATTTCAAGGCATTCAGAGAATTTTAGACCGTTTATGGATTTCAGAAAATTCAAGAAATTCAGAAAAATCAAGGATTCCAGAGAATTTAAGGAATCCACAAATTTTTCGAAATTCAGATAATTTCAGGAATTCAGAATATTCAAGTAATATAGGAAATTCTGAATATTGCATGTATTAGATAGACTTAGCGAAGTCAAAGAATTTCAGGAATTCAATACCTTCCAGGAATTCAGGGAATTGAGAATATTCAAGAATTTCAGGAAATTCAGAGAAATCAAGTTTTGTAGAGAATCAAAGATTTTGGAGAATTAAAGAAATTCAGCGATTTTCATAATTTCAGATAATGCAACGAATTATGGAAATTCCGAATATTCATAGAATTGAAGATTGTGAAATATTTTGTATTAATTTGAAATCTTTTGAAATCTTCCAAAAATTTTTGAAAACGTTTTAAATCTTTAAAAATCTGGTTTACTATACCATTTTTATAATATTTAAATTCTTAAAATCTTTTGAAAGTTTTGAAATCTTTTTGAAATGTTCGACATTTTTTTAATGCAGTGTACACGCCTTTCATGAATCTTTGAAATCTTAAAATCTTTGTAATATTTAGAATCTTTGTGAATTTTTTTGAAATCTTCAAACAAATTTGAAATCGTTAAATATTTTTTGACATTTTTAAAATCTGGTGAACTGCCCCCTTTTTTTAATTTTTGAAATTCTGGTATTCTTTTGAAATCGTTCGGAAATTTTTATGAAATCTTTAAAATATTGATGAAATCTATTAAATATTTGTAAAATCTTTTGTATTAATTTGAAATCTTTTGAAATCTTCCAAAAAGTTTTGAAATCGTTTCAAATCTTTGAAATGTTTCGAAATCTTAAAAATCTGGTTTACTATACCGTTTTTAAAATCTTTAAATTCTTAAAATCTTTTGAAAGTTTTGAAATCTTTCTGAAATGTTCGAAATCTTTGTGAAAAGAATCTTTTTTCTAAAATGTTTTGAAACCTTTTGAAATTGTTTTAAATCTTTGAAATCAGGTGCACTATACACATTTTGAAATTCTAGTATTCTTTTGAAATTTTTATCAA
This sequence comes from Andricus grossulariae, assembly GCA_011634705.1. Classification (NCBI taxonomy): domain Eukaryota; kingdom Metazoa; phylum Arthropoda; class Insecta; order Hymenoptera; family Cynipidae; genus Andricus; species Andricus grossulariae. The sequence continues at coordinate 204,316,649 of JAABKJ010075445.1, read as the reverse complement.
ATCTTTGAAATATTTAAAATCTTTGTGAAATTTTTTGAAATCTTTTAAAAAATTTTGAAATCATTAAATATTTTTTGACATTTTTGAAATCTGGTGTACTGCACCCTTTTTTTAATTTTTGAAATTCTTGTATTCTTTTAAAATCTTTCGGAAATTTTTATGAAATCTTTTAAATATTTGTGAAATCTATTATTTGTAAAATCTTTTGTATTAATTTGAAATCTTCCAAAAAGTTTTGAAATCGTTTCAAATCTTTGAAATCGTTTCAAATCTTTGAAATCGTTTCAAATCTTTGAAATGTTTCGAAATCTTAAAAATCTGGTTTACTATACCATTTTTAAAATCTTTAAATTCTTAAAATCTTTTGGAAGTTTTGAAATCTTTCTGAAATGTTCAAAATTTTCGTGAAATTTTTTAAATCCAGTGTACACGCCTTTTATGAATCTTTGAAATCTTAAAATCTTTGAAATCTTTGTAGACATAATAGAAAAAGTAGGAGTTGAAGTGTTTCCAAAGAAGTTCATAAAAGGGACTGTTGTTTTCGTAACTGGTGGCAATTGAGGAAGTCATTCCTTGGGCGGATTTGTAGAAAACTTCATCAAATCAATCTACTTTTGTAGGTATTGTTCGATTACGCGAGATGAATTTTACCCGAACAGAAAAGTAGAAAATGCTTTGAAGCCAACAAGGAAGTATGTAGTAGCTGAATATTCAGGAAATGAATATGTAATGTAGGAGAATCAGAAAGTAGTTTAAACGAAGTTGAAGACAGTTTAGAAGAGGAGTTGTGTAGGTTAGACGATAATGAAACAAATTCTCACGTGGTTGAAAGCAGTTCGCACAAAGACGAATTTAGCTCAGATGAGGAGGCGAGTAGTTCTAAGGAGGATTCAGGCAGTTCAGAAGAAGAAGAAGAGGTGAGCGACAGTAGTGATGAAGTTGAATCAAATAGCGGTCATACTTTTCCTGTCGAATATGAGCGAAGAACAGTTCAGTCATATAAACAGTCGTTGGAAAATAAGGGGAAAGCAAAACATTGCCAGAGCGTTAAATTTAACTCTCCTTTCAATAATTTAAAAGGCTTCCACGTTTGCCATCCTGGACCACCACCTTGTCTTGGTCACGATTTGCTGGAGGGAGTTATTGCATACGATTTACCTCTGATGTTAGATCATTTTGTTTCGCAAGGTTGCATGACTTATTCATTTTTAAACTCTGCAATTGAACATTTTTAATATTCTTCTACCGATTCACGAGATAAACCAGCTCTTATACCTGATAAATGTAAAAGAATTGTTGGTGGTGCGTGGCAGATTTCAACACTACTTCGACTATTTCCTCTTTTAGTAGGTGAAAAAATTGATACCTTTGATGAAGTTTGGACATGTCTAATGAAAATAACGGAAATCATAGAAATAATATGCTCTCCTAAAATTCATAAATCTTACGTGTTATATTTGAAAACGATTATTAATGATTACATTTGTCTAAGGAAAAAGCTATTCCCCTCTACGCCACTACGTCCAAAACATCATTTTCTAACTCACTATCCGGATATGATTATGCAATTTGGACCTCTGATGCAAGTTTGGACCTTGAGGTTTGAGTGTAAGCATACGTATTTCAAGAGAACTATGCAAAATCTTAAATGTTTTAAATCTATCTATCTATCTATCTATCTATCTATCTATCTATCTATCTATCTATCTATCTATCTATATATCTTTCTTCATCTGCTTTGGCTTGCTTGCAAAAATTGCAAACTGCATCAGATCCAGAGCCGAGGATGCGATAGTTGCGCAAAACGACCTGATTGTCAAAGATACGAGTGAAAATCCAACCTTTGTAACGATGAGCTACGGGGCAATACTTGATCTGACGATAGTAGCGACTCTAATTGGCAACATAATACATCAGTGGAAAGTCATTGAAGATAAATCCCTTAGTAACTATAACTATGTCATTTTCGAAGTGGTGGAAAAATTAAGATCCGTGCCGAGGAACCAGGGAAAAGTAGGTTGGAAAAAAAAGATAACAAAAAAAAGCAACAACAGGCCATGAAAGGAATCCCAGGAAACTTGAACGCAATATCAGCGCAAAAATTCTTCAGCAGGTTGGAAAAACCGTGCAACGAGTGTATGCCCAAAAGTTAAACAGTTTGCATGAGCCATCTTATGAACTGGTGGAATTAAGAGACTGCGAAGCTCAGGAATGTGTGCATCGAAAAATTTTGGAAGCACACATGGATTGGAAAGAAGAACGCACCTATACAGGAACAGCATCTGTGGGAGGAGTACATGAGCATCAAGAAAGTGCCTAAAGGCAGTATTAAAAGCAGCAAAAAAAAAAAACTGAATAACAGTTCTTAACGAAGTAGACGGAGATTAAGTCCCTTTTCTGGCCTTCGACTATTAGAAAGTCTCAAGGGCAGATACAGAAAATTTCTCGTTGGGAGCGATTATGAATTTTCTTCAATAAATGCAAGTGAAAAGGTGTGGGTTGCGACCCGATGATTCGAAGGAACTTTTTAAATTGAATATAGTACTAACATGTATTAGCAGCAAGGAAGCCCTATCTGCGTTCCTCTCTTTTGGCGCCCCCACGACATTCGAAGTTGCCAAAAATATTATATATTTAAACAAATAAATATATTTTAGAATATAACAAAAGGCATCCCTAATGCATGTATTGACTAACCTTACAGATAATACATTTTCAATATATGATCTGTGAATGTTTTCATCAGAATTTCTCTGAACAATAATAATTCTGTTGGTAAATGGCAATCTACTATGAGAAATATTAACATTCCAATGAAAAGAAACGACTGTACAGAAGGACCGCAAAATGGAATTTTTTATTTTTTATTATTTTTTTGTGCGATCAAAATTTGAATTTCTCATAAAATTCAAAAAGTTTTTACAACAATATTGTAGGGTGTTTAAAAAACACCGTTTTTCTCCTCTCGACTTTTTTTCATATCGTGCGTTTTTTGGCTTAAAATGTTCAGTTTCGTTCGTTTTTTGGAATTTTTAAAATGTTATATCTCCGGTAATTCTTTTTTAATAGAAAAAGTCATTAGGATAAATTGTTTCTCTTTTTGAGTACTACTAATAACCGTACATAGAATTTTCAAATCTTGAAAAAAGTGGACTCAAAAATTTTTTAAAAAGTGCTAACTTTTTGAATTTTCATCAAAAATGGCTAAATAGCGAACTTGAACTTCATTTTGAAATACTTAAAGAGTATAGCTAAGGCTATTTCAATCTGTTGATTTTTTTGAAACTTATCGTGCTATCAAAATAAAAATTTACAGACAAACAGATAGACAGACAAACGGACAGACAGACGAACAGACAGACAAAAAAAACAGACAGGCAGACATACATACAGACCAACATACATACAAACAGACAGACAAACAGACATACAAGCAGACAGACAAACATACAATCAGATAGACAAACAGACAGACAAACAGACAGACAAACAGACATACAAACAGACAGACAAACAGACAGACTAACAGACAGACAAACAGGCAGGCAAACATACAGAAAAACAGAGAAACATACAAACAAACAGACAAACATATGGACAAACAGAAAGATAAACAAAAAGACAAACAGATAGACAAATAGACAGACAGACAGACAAACATACAAGCAGGCAGACAAATAGACAGACAAACAGACAGACAAACAGACAGATAGATACATTCGTAAAAACCGGTTTTTAGGATTCGGAGGGTCTCAAAACGTGAAAATTTGACAAAAACGGGGGGGGGGGGCACATTTTACACAAATCTAACCTGTAAGGTAGATGTTGTGTTTTTAATTAGATAGTATTTCGTACTGGGCAAAACAAAAAATAGGTTCTTGGAAAATAGGCTCAATTGAAATTGGGTTCCTTTAGAAAATCGAATAGTCTCCTTTGGAACTAGTTCATCATTTTGGGTTCCTTTTCAGCAAGAGGGGTTCCTCTTTGTTGCAGCTCCTTTGGAACTAAAAATTGGTTCTTCATTCCCATGTTCTAACCCTCGGCGGACTCGCAACACATCGTGGGAATCCAATTTTCGGTGAGCAATTATCTTCTCCAACAAGTTTTAATTTCGGAGAAAAGATATTTCTCCTTCGCTCCGGTTTTTAAAGAAAGATCTTTTTCCTTCGCTTCGTTTTCTGAAAAAATATCTTTCTCCTTCGCTCCGATTTCTGAAAAAAGATATTTCTTCTTTGCTCGAGTGGGAATCGAACCTCACGTCTTCCGATTGGAATACGTGAGGTTCAATACCCACCGTAGTAAAGGAGAAAGATCGTTTTTCAGAAATTAAAAATGTGTAATTTCCGAAAAAAGATCTTTCTCCTTCGCTCCGGTTTCTGAAAAAAGATATTTCTCCTTCGCTCCGGTTTCTGAAGAAAGATCTTTCTCCTTCGCTTCGGTTTCTGAAAAAAAGATCTCTCTCCTTCGCTTCGGTTTCTGACAAAATATCTTTCTACTTCGCTCCGGTTTCTGAAAAATGACCTTTCTCCTTCGCTCCGGTTTCTGAAAAAAGATACTTCTCCTTTGCTCCGGTGGGAATCGAACCTCACGTCTTCCTATTGGAAGACGTGAGGTTCGATACCCACTGGAGTAAGGGAGAACGATCATTTTTCAGAAATTAGGAATGTTCAATTTCTGAAAAAAGATCTTTCTCCTTCGCTCCGGTTTCTGAAAAAAGATCTTCCTCCTTCGCTCCAGTAACTAAAAAAGATCTTTCTCCTTCGCTCCGGTTTCTGAAAAAAGATCTCCCTCCTTCGCTTCGGTTTCTAAGATAATATCCTTCTCCTTCGCTACGGTTCCTGAAAAAAGATCTTTCTCCTTCGCTCCGGTTTCTAAAAAAAGATCTTTCCCCTCCTCTCCAGTTTCTGAAAAAAGATCTTTCTCCTCCGCTCCGGCTTCTGAAAAAAGATCTTTGTCCTTCGCTCCGGTTTCTGAAAAAAGATCTTTCTTCTTCGCTCCGGTTTCTGAAAAAAGACCTTTCTCCTTTGCTCGGGTTCCTGAAAGAAAATCTTGCTCCTTCGTTCCGGTTTCTGAAGAAAGATCTTTCTCCTTCGCTCCGGTTTCAGAAAAAAGATATTTCATCTTCGCTCCGGCGGGAATCTGGCCTCCTGTCTTCCGATAGGAAGACTTGAGGTTCGATACAGACCGGAGTACAGGGGAACGTCGAATCGTTTGGGCTGAGGACAAAAAATTGTGGACTGGCATCCGAAAAATGTTTGAAATCGGTTAATATCTTCTTTCCCTTTTATGATTTGAAAATTAAAAATTCTAGATGGAACAAAAATCATGGTAAAATTTTTTTGTTTGATCCATCTGGAATTTTGTTTGTTCATTTTCAAATCATAAAAGGGAACAGAAGATATTAACCGATTTCAAACATTTTTCGGATGCCAGCCCACAATTTTTTGTCCCTAGCCCAAACGATTCGACGCTGTATCCCACTTGTTGTACAATCTTCTATTATTGTTAGATTTCACTATGTAAAACAATAAATAAATATAATGAATAGGGTGGTACAGAAAAAGTGGGTGTTCTTGAAGTCTCACCCTCTCATCTTGTGATGCAAATTGTTTTTAATACATACAATTCTACCTGATACTGATAATAATAATGTTTAAATAAATTGTTCAAACAATTCATTATTGTTTTTAGCACATTTTTTCATAGAATAGAAATAGAAAGTCGCGGGTTTTTCAAAAAAATTTCCACTTTTTGTCCAATTTTCAATTAGAGTGGGGTAATAGTTAATTAGTGCTAACATACTTTTTTAAACAATGTATTATTGGGAATAATATTCTCTTTGAATAATGCTAGAAATTGCGTTTTTTTCTGAAATTTTCAACTTTTTGTCCACTTTTAACTTGGAGTGAGTAATCATTTAATTAAATTTAGCAACAATAATTGTTTAAACAAATTCTGTTGTTTATAGCTATCTCCTATATTGATACTAGATAGTTGCGGGTTTTTTTTGTTGAAATTTTTTACTTTTTGTCCACTTTTCAATTAGAGTAAAGTATTAATTAATTCAAGTTACCAAAATAGTTGTTTAAGCAATTTGTTATTGTTTATAACTATCTTCTCGTAGGTAAGTGCTAGAGACGAAAGTAAGCAACAATATCTACTACAACAGGAAAGGAGAGGGGCTTCTTTCACGCTTTGTGATAAACTTCTTATTGTAATTCAAAACAAAACTTTTAACAAGTCCTAATTATTCCATTCTTTGTTTTTGTATCTTGTGTAAGGTAGCTTTCTTGATCAAATTAATTTTTTTGTAAACATTGGGAAAACAGCAAAAATAATTCACTTAAAAAATACAATACTAGGTAAAAAATGATTCTTCTTAAAACCTTCCAGAAAATACTCTAATACATTTGTTAAACATTTATAACATAATCTTGGTTGAAGGTTCCTTTCCAGATAACTAGAACAAATTCTTGGTTTTTCTAATTGGAAAACCCAATTCGGGAAAATTCCGTCCTATTGCCTTGGCATCCTGCTTTATGAAACTCATGAAAAGATAGTGGTTAACAGATTGAACTGGTGGTTTGAGAACTCTTTAGTCTTCCCTCCTTCTCAGTTTGGATTCCGTAAGAATAGATCCTGTGCTGACTGTCTTGCTATTTTTTCCACCGAAGTACACAGAGCATTTGTTAATAACTTATACACAGCAGCCTTATTTTTGGACGTCGAAGCAGCTTATGATAGTGTCATTCCTGATATTCTAATCAATGACATGGCCAATTTAGGTGTCCCATGGAAATATTGCAAATTTTCTAAGAATCTCACCTCAGATAGGAAAGTTTTCTTCAAAATCAATAATAAAAACATAGGACCGTATAAATTTAGTAGAGACCTCCCTCAACGCTGTGTATTAAGTCCTGTTCCTTATAACATTTATATGTTAGACTTGCATAATCATCTCCATCCACTCTGTAAAATTTTGCAATATGCTGATGATATTGTTATTTATTTCACCTCAGACGATCTAGCAGAATGCATCTACATCTTGCAAGAAAGTTTGGATATTATCCAAAATTTTCTAAAGTCCAGAGGCTTAAACATCTCCATCAACAAATCCAAACATATGATCTTCACTCAAAAGGAATCCCTCCCATTTGATGCATACCTCACACCAGACAACCAAACTATCCTCCCTGTACTCGAAGTGAAATTCCTAGGTATTGTCTTTGACTAGCACCTCACTTGGGAATCCTACTTCCAAGCACTCATTCTGAGACTGGAACCAGTTATCAATATTATCAAGTTTTTGAGAGGGACTTGGTGGGGCTCTGGCCTTAGAGCCTTACTCATGTTATACCACTCTCTAATTAAAAGTGTCTCAGAGTATGGTTGTCAAGCCTTATCTATTCACCACACAAAAATGTTCGACAAAATCTGCAAACCACAAAATAGAGTTTCAAGACTGATCCTGTGTTTCCGTATTTTACCCCTATACCAGTAATGTTTGCGGAGCTGAAAGAACCACCTTTATTTTTTCGCATGAAATTTCTTAACAGAAAATTTCCAATTCAGAATAAAATTAAAAAACAAAACTCCCTCTCTTCCAACTGAATAAAAATGTTAAAAATAAAAAATTCCTCTTTCCAATACAGAAAAGAATTTAAAACCAAAATTTTCTCCTTTCCAACTCAATAAAAATATTAAAAATAAAAAATTCCTTTTTCCAATGCAGAAAAGAATTTAAAACAAAAAATTTCCTCCTTTCCAACTTAATAAAAATATTAAAAACAAAAAAATTCCCTTTTCCATTTCAGAAAAAAATTAATAACTAAAATATATTTTATATATTATATTATATCATAAATATATTTTTTTAAACTTACATCCAATTTCACTGACGAAATAAACAGGCTCGCTAAAATTTCCCCAACCTGCTCCAGTTTCTGCTCTGATTTGTGCAGTGTAGTTTGAAAAAGGAGATCCTTTTTCGTAAGTGTAATTCGACAAAGAAGCGTCGATTAGAGTTGCATTATTTTTTGTCACACTGCAATAATCAGGAATTGGAAAAAGTGGTTCCCAGGAAAGAGAAATTTCGTAAGATTTTATTTTTCCTGGTATTATTTCCGGTTTAATCCAATCAAAAGTGTATTTTGAATCCGTGACGTTCGTTATGTTCAATTCAGGAGCAGATGGTACTGTAAAGATAAATTAATTAATTTTTTTAATTTGTTTTTTAAACAAAATTCAATAAACAGGTCAGTGAAAGTCAGAAAAAATTGCGGGATTTTTTTTAGCTTAAATTTGTTCAAAAAATTGTAATATTTATTTAATTTTTTTCATTTGTAATAATAAATTTATAGTACTGGACTTATACTTATTTAAATCAAAATTCTTTTTATCATATTCACTAATATCAGGAAAATATATTTTATTTAAAATATTTAAATGCTTCAAGTTCCAACCAATTCCAGTAAATATGAATTTTTAACAAAATAGTTATTTTTCAACAAAATAGTTGAATTGCCAACAAAATAATTGAATTCTCGAGAAAAAAAACAGAATAAATACAAAAAAAAATTTGAATATTTAACAGAAAAGTTAATTTTCAACCAAACAGATGAAATTTCAAGTAAAAAAGACGAATTTTCTAGAAAGCAGTTTAATTTTAAACTTGAAAATATGAGTTTTTATTAAAAAAGTACATTTTCAATGAAACAGTAGAATTTTTGACAAAACAGTTGAACTTTGAGTCGGTCACACTAAAAATTCTTATCGCAATTCTTTACTACTTCTTGCACCGACAAGAAGTACTACGGAATCCGAAAAAACACTGTTTCTTATACCCGCTTGCACTCGACACAGAACTGAGCTGGGCCGCGACTTCCCTAATAATTAGACATTGGCCTGGAATAACATTTTCAAACGGTAGTCCGACCCGATTCCTCATTTTTGATTATGTATCAATGAACGTCTCCCTTCAAACTGCACCAATGGGCATGCGTTTCTATCAAATTTAGACGAACCGGGACGGCACCGAATGTTGGCATCATCAGACCTCATTGGAAAAATAAGATTGACTCACACATACAGATTTATGGACGTTTATATGACAATTTTCGGATATTTAGTAGACGGAAGACAGAGTGCGAATTCAAGTGACACAACGGCGTACGGACGTGTAGCGATTTGAATTCAAAACTAGGAGAGATCGTTTCCGACCGCCAAGGACGTTTAGATTCTGCGAATCAGCTCAATGAACCCAGCATAGAAACGGCGAATCGATCCCAGTGCACTTGTCAATCAAGTGCGACGGTTCAAGGAAAGGTGTGAACCTGAGCAGTTACATCATTTCCCAAAAACGAGTAATCTTTTCCTTGCATACTCTTTCCTTCACCCTGGCGAATGAAGAGTTACAGTAGATGTAAGTTAGGGTAAGTCAAATATAAAATCGTTTGTCGTTTCTTGAATCATTTGAAATTTTACTATCTGTTTGCCATCACATTTTATTTTAGTTGGAATACAATATAATGAAAACCAGAGTCAGTGCGTCAGTTATTTAAAAGAAAACACTTTCTAACATTGAGATTCAACGGTAAAAAGGCAGTAGAAGAAGGAAACATGTTAAATTAATCAGATGGTAGTCACGATTCCACAAAATTGAACAAATTATCAAATTAATTTTACAAATTGAAAGTCCGGTACATTACAGAAATAGGAGCTCCTTCAAAGGTTTTGAATATTGAAAACTCTAATCGGTTACGTGAAAGTTTGATATTTACATTTATATAAAATTTTTAAAAATAGCAATTCAAATGGAAATCCGAAAAAAAAGATACAATGATGTTTCAATGATTCAATTTCATTTTGAGCCAACTTCAGGCTACAAGGATTATTATGTTCCATTTTACAATTTTTACATTGAATCTCTTCCTCTCCTTTTTTCCTTTACTTTGTTCTTATCCTTATTTTTATTACACTTTTCTCCCTCTAATGTCCCTACATTCTTTTCCTGTTACTTTACCCTTTTCTTCAATTTCTTAATTTCATTCTCACTTCCTTCTTCTTTTTATATTCCTCACCCCATCCACTAACTTCCCAACCACTCTCCAAATTCATTTTTGGTTGTGCCCTCAAATATTCTTTTTATTTCTTCTATCATTATTTTCGTCTCTTCGTTTAGATTTCCCCCTCCCATTTTGATTTTCTTGACCTCCTTCTTAAACTGTTCTTTTCTACCAATTGACCAATGCCCTCTTCTTGTCCTTTTTCATTTTACTTTGTTCTTATCCTTATTGTTATTACACTTTTCTCTCTTTAATGTCCCTACATTCTTTTTCCTGCTACTTTTCCCGTTTCTCCAATTTCTAAATTCCTTTCTCACTTCCTTCTTCTTTTTACATTCTTCATTCCATCCATTAACTTTCCGTCCACTCCTTCACTAACTTGATTTTTGCTTGTGTCATGAAATACTCTTTTTATTTCTTCTATCATTATTTCCATCTCTTTGTTCACATTTCCCTCTCCCATTTTGATATTCTTGACCTCTTTCTTAAACTTTTATTTTTTATCTATTGACCAATCCAATCTTCCTGTCCTTTTTTCTTTTACTTTCTTCTTATCCTTACTGTTATTACACTTTTCTCCCTCTAACGTAACTATATTCTTTTTCTGTTACTTGTCCCTTTTCTCAAATTTCTTAATTTCTTTTTCCTTTTTCTTTTCACATTCCTCATTCCATCCACTAACTTTCCGTCCACTCCTTCACTAACTTAATCTTTGCTTGTGCCCTCAAATATTCTTTTTAATTCTCATATCATTTTTTCCGTCTCTTCGATTAAATTTTCCTATCCCATTTGGATATTCCTGACCTCTTTCTTAAACTGTTCTTTGCTATCTATTGACCAATCCCCTCTTCCTTTACTTTCTTTTTTTCCTTATTGTTATTACACTTTTCTTCCTCTAATGTCCCTATATTCTTTTCCTATTACTTTTCCCTCTTCTTCAATTTCTAAATTTCTTTCTCACTTCCTTCTTCTTTTTACATTCTTCATTCCATCCACTAACTTTCCGTCAACTCCTTCACTAACTTCAGTTCTGCTTGTGTCAACTAAATTTGGTGAGTTTCTTCGAAATGAGAACGAATTGAATCTAAATTTATCGCTTGAAATTCTAGAATGCGTTATAAAAAATGTAATTGCAAAAGTATCCCCATTAATACGAAATGTGTACCATATGGGACGCTCCCAACTGGAAGGTAGCATGCCATAAGAGCCTAGCCCACAACATTTTGGAAAATAAGATCATTGGCTCAAAAAATCCAAAAAATTCTAATACACATTCTGACGAAACGATCTTTAAAAAATTTTATTTTTCAACTTTTTTGCGTCAGCATGCCTAAAAAAACTGTGAGATTCGCTTACGTGTTTGCGCACGCGCACTCGCTTCAAGCTGGAGAGCTGCTAATGGCTGACAAGCTTTCTTCTCTTCGAAATGTAAATTAAATTTTTCATCAGAGTCCAAAATTTTTCTTTATCGCATACAAACGTGCGCCTCAAGCGAAAAAAGTTCAAGCTCCATTTTCTCCAAATCTATCAATATTTTTAAATCAAGCTTTATTGTACCAACTCAGAAACTCAATAGCTAGAAACTAAATTCACACTTTTCTATTTAATTAAAATTTTGGTTTTTCATCACCATCCAAATTCAAAAAACCATGCGCGTTAAACGAACAAAGAAGTTTCTCCGTTAATTTTCCAGAAGCCGAATAAAATTTTCCAATCAAACTTTTCTTGGTTCAATTCAGCACTGATTTATCTTTTGCATATTTGATCGTCAACGGAATTTCTTTGTCTGCGCGATTTAAAAAAATTCCAAAAAATTTAGAGTGATTTTCAAAGAATTGTAGGTTAATTCCAAGTTCAAAACACTGTTGGATGGTATTTGTTGGTTAATCGTAAGAAGGGTAGTCTTCAGGATAATGGATTTTGTCTACTAAGATAGAGCGACAAGGCGTTATCTCATTAGATGAGAAGAGAAAGGAGAGGTAGTGGAACCATAGGAGAGAGTGAGAGAAAATGTTGCTATGTTTTTAGAGGAGGGATGTATGGTGAATAGATGTCGAGGGAGGTGGAAGGAGGGTGTGATGTGTCTATCTCCTAGGATAGAAAGAGATAGCTGATGGAAGAGTGATCAGGAGAGTACAAGAGCAGGGAGTGAGAGGATAGATGTCGAGGTGGGTGGCAAGAGGGAGTGACGTATCTATCTCATAAGGTAGAAAGAGATACCAAAGCTCCACTTTTTGGATTCCCATTCAGAGAATTTTCCAGAAAATCTGAGGAATTATAGTGAAGAACAAGGTGAAAGGTTCCACCAAGACATAAAGGAAGTAGAAAGGCGTTATCAAGGATTTTGGGATGTTCACGTGATGTCAGATTACTGCTAGAATCTGAAGAGGGATACTTTAGTCACACAAAAAAGAAAGGCGCTGAGAAGAACATTCGAAGAAAGATGCAGACACATAAAAATGCGGGCCAACATTGAAGACTGTAGGTTCCACAGAGTGAGAGGCAAGGGGATTCACTATACAGAAGCACCCCGATAAGTGCGAAATCAAGAATGAGGATTTCTCAAGTGACAGGCGAGGGGACTCACTTTAAACGAGCACCCCAATGGTAACAGAAGTTGCAACGTCCTCGGCGTTGTTCCTGGGTAGCGCTAGTAGCAGCAATATATTTGGACAAGTTCTAGTTGTTTCAATTCATCATTTTTCCCTGAGTTTGAAACATTTAGATTAAAATTTTAGGTTAACCTATCATATATCCACTGGTTGTACTTCATAACATGCATTTTCTGTTATTTTGGCCTTTAAAAGACCTTAAACTGACCTTCGGGGATCAACCGAACAACGGATTCGGATTCGGCAACCCCAAAAAGGTAAAAAGTTTTTGAAGCTTGTAGAACGGCTTTTCCTGCGTTTGACTTCGAAATGACCTTGAACCTGAAGCGTTGGAGGGAAATGGACCTCGGATTTCGATTTAGCGGCCCAAAAAACATATGTAAAAGGTTTTTGAAGTTTATTGCACGGCTTTTCCTGTATTAGACCTCGAAATGACCTTCAACCTAACCTGATGGAGGTAAATAGACCTCGGATTCGTATTCAGCGCGTCAAAATACATAAGGGTAAAGTATTCTTATCAAATGGTCCTCACTTTTTTTTTTTTTGTAAACCAGTGTTATTAAAAGACAAATGACTAGCGAGTTTCCATTGCGCAAGGCTAATTAGCTGCTTGCTCGGCGCGGCCGTGGAATTGGTCAATTTCAATGTAGCTCGTTTGTCTCTATATCATTGTGCCCTGCTGGTAAAAGATGCGAAGGCGGCTTACCTTATGACCTGTAACTAAATCAAAATATCTACAGAGTAGATCCAAAGCATTTCCGGTAAATGAGGAAGCTCTCTCCTCACTCTGGCGCCCAAACGCCTACAGCAAATAATACGAAAGAAATCCCGAACTTAATAAGCATCCCTACGAGCAATACATTCCAACTCCTAGAGAACATCCCACCAAAGACACTAGCGACGATTCAAGCACACAAGACTCATTTCGTTGAAGCAAACCTATAATTAGGAGGGAAAATAAGGAAAATAAGTCAGGAAATTTTTTTTTATAATACCAAATATGAGGACACATATACGGATAGCGATACTAATCTTGGTAAAAATAAAAAAGTTACTAATAAAATAATTGAAAAAAAGAATTTCAAAAAGAAAATGAGATAAGGGAAATGCAGAATTAAAATAAATGGATTGATTTCAAAAATAAAGCAATAAGATTAAATAATATTTCGGATAGCTTAGGAAAAATCGTGAACCAGAATGATTGTTCGCCAGAATGTTGCGAAGGTATTGTTGACCTTAACGAAAGCCAACAATAACAATTAGAAAAACTTTCAGAAAATAAAATGAAAGTATATCAGGAAAAAAAGCATAGGGCGACTTACTTAACAAAACATAATATTGACGTCAAGGGCCACGATCCCATTGAACAGCGATAGCACCAGAAATAATTGATCAAATTGTAGATAAATTATTAGAACATGATATAATAGAACACTCTTGTTTCGGTTGGTAGAGTCCTATATTTATGATCATAAAACGAGGGAAAGATTACAGATTTTGTTCAGACTTCAGAAAGATTAATAATATCACAAAAAGGACCTCTACATAATCCCACTACATACAGAAATATTGGATACTTTAAGATAAGAAAAATTAAATTTTAAAATTGATTGAAAGTTAGCTCATTTACAAACACCGTTAGACGAAAATTAAAAACCAATCACAGCATACAAAGTCCCTGGAAAAGGCATGCATCAATTTAAAAGTATGCCATTTGGTTTATTCAATGCCCCAGCCACTTTCCAGAGACTTATGGATAAAATTATAGCTCCAGACTTGAAACCAAACGTTTTGTTGTTATTTAGATGACATAGTGATTGTAACTCGGAATTTCGAAGACCATTTAAAAACGATCACTTCGGATAAATATGAGTTCGGCTGTTTCGAAATCAAACATTTAGGTTTTAAAGTAAACGACAAAGGACTTCAAGTGGAAGATGAAAAAATATGACCAATCCTAGAATTACCTGAACGGCTTCAATAACAACAATAACATTCAAAATTTCCATAGTAAATTTTCTGAGGAAAAATTTTCTGAAGAAAAAATTTATTCCCAAAAATGTGAAAAGCGCTATCGGCTTCAATAACAACAATAACACTGAAATTTTCGATGGTAAATTATCTGAGGAAAAATTTTCTGAGGAAAAAATTTTTTCCCAAAAATGTCAAAAGGCATATCGGCTTAATTAACAACAATACCATTCAAAATTTCGATAGTAAATTTTCTGAGGAAAAATTTTCCGAAAAAAAATTTTTTTCTCAAAAATGGAAAAGCAGTATCGGCTTCAATAACAACAATAACACTGAAATATTCGATAGTAAATTTTCTGAGTAAAAATTTTCTGAAGAAAAAATTTTATCCCAAAAATGTCAAAAGCAGTATTGGCTTCAATGAAGCAATGACATTAAAAATTTCGATGGTAAATTTTCTGATGAAAAATTTTGTGAGGAAAAAATTTTTTCAACAAAATGTCAAAAGCTCTATCGGCTTCAATAACAACAATAACATTCAAAATTTCGATAGCAAATTTTCTGAGGAAAAATTTTCTCAAGAAAAAATTTTTTCCCAAAAGTGGCAAAAGCAGTATCGGCTTCAAAAACAACAATAACATTAAAAATTTCGATGGTAAATTTTCTGACGAAAAATTTTGTGGAGAAAAAATTTTTTCAAAAAAATGTCAAAAGTGCTATCGGCTTCAATAACAACAATAACATTCAAAATGTCGATAGTAAATTTTTTGAGGACAAATTTTCGGAAGAAAAAATTTTTTCTAAAAAATTTCAAAAGCAGTATCGGCTTCAATAACAACAATAACACTGAAATTTTCGATAGCAAATTATCTGAGGAAAAATTTTCTGAGGAAAAAGATTTTTCCCAAAAATGTCAAAAGGCATATCGGCTTCAATAATAACAATACCATTCAAAATTTCGATAGTAAATTTTCTGAGGAAAAATTTTCTGAAGAAAAAATTATTTCCCAAAAATGTCAAAAACGCAATTGGCTTCCATAACAACAATAACATTAAAAATTTCGATTGTAAATTTTCTGAGGAAAAATTTTTTGAAGAAAAAGTTTTTTCCCAGAAATGGCAAAAGCGCTATCGGCTTCAATGACAAAAATAACATTCAAAATTTCCATAGTAAATTTTCTGATTTTTTCTCAGAAAATGTACTATACAGATTTTTAATGTTATTGTTGTTATTGAAGCCGATAGTGCTTCTGAAATTCTTGGGGAACAAATTTTTCTTCAGAAAACTTTTCCTCATATAATTTACGATCGAAATTTTCAATGTTATTGTTGTTATTGAAGCCGATAGTGCTTTTGACATTTTTGGGAAACAAATTTTTCCTCAGAAAATTTTTCCTCAGTAACCTTAATATCGAAATTTTTAGTCTTATTGTTGTTATTGAAGCCGATAGTGCTTTTGACATTTTTGGGAAAAAATTTTTCGTTCAGAAAATTTTTCCTGATATAATTTACTATCGAAGTTTTGAATGTTATTGTTGCTATTGAAGCCGATAGTGCTTTTGACATTTTTGGTAAAAAATTTTTTCTCCAGAAAATTTTTCTCTAGTAAATTTACTCTCGAAAATTTTAATGTTATTGTTGTTATTGAAGCCGATAGTGCTTATGACATTTTTGGGAAAAAATGTTTGCTTCAGAAAATTTACTCCCTAAATTTTTCATGTTATTGTTGTTATTGCAGCCGATAGTGCTTTTGACATTTTTGGGGAAACATTTTTTCTTCAGAAAATTTTTCCTCAGAAAATTTACTCTTGAAATTTGTAATGCTATTGTTGTTATTGAATCCGATAGTGCTTTTGACATTTTTGGGAAAAAAATTTTTTCTTCAAAAATTTTTTCCTTATATAATTTACCATCGAAAATTTTAGTGTTATTGTGTTTATTGAAGCCGATAGTGCTTTTGAAATTTTTGGGGAAATAATTTTTCTTTAGAAAATTTATCCTCATATAATTTACGATCGAAATTTTTAATGTTATTGTTGTTACTGAAGCCGATAGCGCTTTTGACATTTTTAGGAAAAAATTCTTTTTTCAGAAAATTTTTCAACGGAAAATTTACTTTCTAAATTTTTAATGTTATTTTTGTTATTGAAGCCGATAGTGCTTTTGAGATTTTTGGGAAAAAATTTTTACTCCAGAAAAATTTTCCTGATATAATTTACGATCGAAATTTTTAATGTTATTGTTGTTATTGAAGCCCATAGTGCTTTTGACATTTTTGGGAAAAAATTTGTTCTTCGGAAAATTTTTCCTCAGAAAGTTTACTCTCGAAATATTTAATGCTATTGTTGCTATTGAAGCCGATAATAAATTGATTTCGATTGTTACATTCCCTCATCGTCAAGTTTTTGGTTATCAAGTTTTGGGTTCTGATCACAATGGAATCCGACTTATATAAACCCAGGATCAGAATTAGAACATCAGTCTGTCTCCAAATTTCAAATCGGGCGGAAGCTCTGTTTAAAAACTCAAGTCCATCTACAAACTTCAAATCGGGTGAAAGCTCTGCCTAGAGCACATCCTCAAATCAATATTGGAATATCGGATAGACTCCGGTTATTTGGAAAAAATTTTCAAGTAGTCGAAATACAAATTAAAACATAAAAGTAAAATCAGTGTTGTGCTTCGGAAATTTCAATGGAACTGAAGTCGATTATGAAATTCAAATCCCTTCAAATAAGTGAAACTAAACCCCCAAGATCCTTTTGACAATTTCATTGGCAATCATCATTACCCTTGAGTACCTGGACCAGTACCTGGACCAGTACCAGTATCTTTCCAGTGAACGAGAAGAACATTCAACCAATTCAGAAAAACAGTTTGTTTTTAAAAGCGGACAATTGAAATATACATCTTTCTTTATTTTAAGGTGGATATCTGGATGAGAAGCTTTCGCTACCTGAGAGTCTCCAGTGCAACTAAAAATTTAAAAGCAATTACAAGAACCAAAGTTAAGCTTAATTGAGAAAACATAACCCTTCTCTTTTTGTAAATTCGAATCAGCTATCTCGCTTTAACTTTGTAATTTCCTATATTTGATAAACTCAAATATTATATGTACAATTGTATTCCGATTAATTTGTAGATTATTGTGTGGTTATCCCTTATCGCGTATTCTTGTATCTTTCTTTTCTTTTTCAAAACCGATTTTGATAGTATATTAGTATACGTCAGTTCGACATCTTATCAAATTATTTTTTCGCTCGAAGTTGTTGTGATTGAATAGACATTTATTAGTTCAAATTAAATTTTGAAATGCTCATTATGTTAGGTCGAAATAACAATTAGTTTTATCTGATTTAAAGATCATGTAAAATTAGAAGCAGCTACTTCATCAGAATACACAAAAATGTAGAACCTTAAATTGTGAATTTTTCAATTAAATGGGTTTTTATTTTGGACACATTTAAGTTTCACGATTAAAAATTTGGTAATGTTGATCATACGAAATCGAAATTTTTTAATTAGGAAGATTTGGAATAAGAAATGGTTTAGTTGAGAATTCATTTTTTTAATTGAAAAATCAACTAATTGTTTTCAAGTTAATATTCTTTGTAAAAAATTCTTTTTTTTTTAAGATTCATAATTTAAGTTGAAAATTCAACTATTTTGTAGACAATTCTTTATTCTGACTTGAAAATTCAATAGTTTGTTACAAAATTAAACTATTTGGTAAAAAATCTATTTTTTTGTTGTTGAAAATTGATATTTTTGGTTGAAAATTCAACTATTTTCTAGAAAATTCTTTTTCTTGACTGGTTTCGTTGAGAATTCAATTTTTTTAATGAAAAACCAACTAATTGATTTCAAGTTAATATTCTTTATAAGAAAATCATTTTTTTTTTTTTTTTTGAAGATTCATAATTTTAGTTGAAAATTCAACTATTTAGTCGTAAATAAATTTTTTGTTGAAAATTCAACTATTTTATAGAAAATTCTTTTCCTTGGTTGGTTTAGTTGAGAATTCATTTTTTTAATTGAAAAATCAACTAATTGTTTTCAAGTTAATATTCTTTGTGAAAAATTCATTTTTTTGTAAGATTCATAATTTTAGTTGAAAATTCAACTATTATGTAGACAATTCTTTTTCCTGGCTTGAAAATTCAATAGTTTGTTAGAAAATTAAACTATTTGGTGAAAAATCCATTTTTTGTTGTTGCAAATTGATATTTTTGGTTGAAAATTCAACTATTTTATAGAAAATTCTTTTTCTTGACTGGTTTCGTTGAGAATTCATTTCTTCAAATGAAAAGTCAACTAATTGATTTCAAGTTAATATTCTTTATAAGAAAATCATTTTTTTTGAAGATTCATAATTTTAGTTGAAAATTCAACTATTTAGTCGTAAATAAATTTCTTGTTGAAAATTCAACTATTTTGTTGAACATTCCTTTTCTTGGCTGGTTTCGTTGAGAATTCATTTTTTTTAAATGAAAAATCAACTAATTGATTTGAAGTTAATATTCTTTGTAAAAAATTCATTTTTTTGTTGTCGCAGATTAATTATTTCAGTTGAAAATTCATATTTTAGTCGTAAATACATTTTTTGTTGAAAATTCAACTATTTTATAGAAAATTCTTTTCCTTGACTGGTTTAGTTGAGAATTCATTTTTTTAATTGAAAAATCAACTAATTGTTTTCAAGTTAATATTCTTTGTAAAAAATTCATAAATATTCAACTACAAAATATTGATTTTCAATTTAAAATATCAGTTTTTAACAAAAAGTGGATTAGCTACATTTTTAGGCAAAAAAAAAAAAATAATAATAATTTTCAGTCAAAGAAAACAACCAATTATCAGCAACATAGTTCAATTTTCAACCAAAGAGATGACTTCTCAATTAAAATCGTCTTATCAACAAAATGCATACATTTTCAACCAAGTAATTGAATTTTCAACTGAAAAATATAAATTTCCAACAAATTAGTTGAATTTTTAAATGAAAAAGATACATTTTTAACTGAAAAAGATACTTTTTCAACCAAAAATCAAAAGAATTTTCTATAAAAAAATGAGACTCAATAAAATCGACCAAAGGGATGAATCTTCAACCAAAAATCACTCAAAATAGCGTCAAGTACAATTGGTACCAAGGTTGATCACTCAAGTATTTTTTCAGTTTAACAATTCTTAAAAACCACTATAGGCGTCGAACGAAATCCTAAAATACACAGGCAGATAATAAATTTTATAAAGATTCAAATTACCATTGCGAATTAGGCGTTGAAAGTAGTAAACAATTTATATTTAAATAAATTAACAATAATGTCAAAAAATACACCGATTGGCCACGACATAGTGATTAGCATAAAGGTCAATAATTGTATGATTGTTCACTGAAATGTGGTGAAATGCAATTGGTTATATCAGGTCATATAAATTACTGTTTTCGAAAGCACAGTGATTAGCCTCTTAATTGTATAATAATTGGCCGGGCCGAAAACTGTTTTTGACCTGATTTCCACTCATTATTCATAAGACAAAGTGATAAACAATTATATACAAAGCCTAAAAATAGATTAAACAATTTTAAATGAATATTTTAAAAGATATTTCTCACTTTCCTTCCAGATATTTTATCTTCAATTACCGAATCTGCTAACGCTAACCCACGTACCCTTACTGTCCCGATATCCACAACGTCTTCGTCGAAGAGGGCCATACAGACAAAATTCAAAAATTCTGACTCCAGCATAATGTATGAGTAGTTTCATTTGTGATCATCTCATCATCTGCGAGCGCTAACTCACGTACCCTCACTGTCCCAAAATCCACACCTTCTTCTGTTCTATTCTCTCATCGCTTAGGACAATGTTGCATATTGTTTTCTCACCCTTTCCTCCAAAAATTTAAAACATTATGTAGATTTTTGAAGATTTAGAACAACCAATTTTAAAGCTGTTTAAGAATTTTCAAAGGTTTCAAAAGAATAAGAAACTTGTCTTAAGATTTGTGGAAGAATTTAAAATAATTTTTTAATTTCAAACATTTATTTGTAAAGAATATTTTAAAAGATTTTCGAAACTTTCCGAGGTATTTTGAAAATTGCCGAAAAATATCTGGAAGATTTTAAGGTAATTTTCTTAATTTTGCAGAACTTTTTCAAATATTTAGGAAAAATTCGAATCGTTTTAAAAATTATTCAGAAGTTTTTAAACAGTTTTGAAAATAATAATAACTTGAAAATAATTGCTAAAAACTCAAAAGAAAACGTGGTTTTTGAAAGATTTCGAAATAATGTTTTAAGAGAACAATATCAACAAGATTTAAAAATATTACATAAGATTTCCAAAATGGTCGAAAATGAATTTGGAAGACATTAGGACAATTTTACGGATAATTCGACCCAGTTTAAAAGACATTTTGAATTTTTATAGTTTTGAATAGATTAAAAATATTTCAAGACGGAAAGATTTGCGAAAATTTATGGAATATTTTAAAATTTTTTCCAAGCTTTGAAAGGTCCTAAATATATTTTAAAGAAACTTCAAAAATAAACAGTCATCCGAAATTCGTCTGTTGCGTTATACATTATTTTTCCCTTCAAATTATGATATATACACAATTTTTTTTCTTGACTGAAAAAATATTTTTTGGTTGAAAATACAAGATTTATGTTGAAATTTCATCTTTTTGGTTGATGATTAACTATTCTGTTTAAAATAAAAATATTTTCGGATTAAAATATCAATTATTATATTTTTTGTTAAGAATTTATATATTTTGGGTGAAAATTCAACTACTTGATTAAAGTTGTACTAATTTGCTAAAAAGTCTTTTTTTTAACAAAATGTTCTTTTTCAATTTTTCAATTTAAAAATTACACTTTGAAACATTAATTTTGTCCTTCAAATAAGTCCAAGCCAAAAATCCTACAAGAATCACCTAAAATTGTTTAAAGGACATAAAAAATGTTTAAAAACATCAGACATTTATTATTTGTATAACATAATCCTAATCTTAATATATGAAAAATAATATGAATAAAAATGTCTTTTGTAAAAAATGTGTCTTTTTAAATAGTTCATGGATGAACTGCTTCATCTACTCTCGAGTCAGGGTCACCACGTCATAGGCTATGCGGACGATATACTAGTTATCGCGTGCGGTCAGCATCTGGATGCGCTCTTCGGAGTAATGCAGCAAGCACTGATGATAGTGGATTCATGGTGCAAAAAAACTGGACTATCGGTCAATCCGAGTAAGACAGACGCGGTTCTTTTCACCAGAAGGTATAAGTAGGGAACCACGAGTACACTGAAACTTGGAGAACAACAACTGGAAATCAAAAAACAAGCTAAATGCCTAGGAGTAATTCTGGATAAGAACCTGTTATGGAACGAGCACCTAGAAAACAAGTGCAAGAAGTGCCATAGAAAAGAAGATGTGCCATAGAGAAGAAGTGCCATAGAGAAAAGCTCGGGACTGAAACCGGAGACACCCATGTGGATCAACCAAAAATATAAATTGTTACCAAAAATGTTAATTTTAAAGCAAATTTTTGAATTTTCAAGCCAAAAAGGAGAATTTTCTACAAAACAGTTGAATTTTCTACAAATAAGGAAATTTACAGTCAAATAGTTAATTTTTAAAACAAAAAGATGACTTCCTATCCAAATAGTTGCATTTTCAAATGAAAATATAAATTGTCACCAAAAAAGTTAATTTTGAAAAAAATTGTTGAACTTTGAAGCCAAAAAGACAAGTTTTTCAACAACAAAAAACAAAAAGTATATCAACCAAATAGTTGAATTTTTACCTAGAAAAGATGAATTTTCAACCAAAAATGGTATAGTTAAATTTTGAGTTAAAAATTAATTTTCAACAATAAACGAAACTAATTTTTAACGTAATAGTTCAATTTTCAACCAAAGAGATGGCTCTTCTACCAAAAAACTTAATTTTTATCAAAGTAGTTAAACTTTAAACCAAGTAGTTGCATTTTCTATAAAAAAATTATTTTTTAACCAAATATTTACACTTTCAACGACAAATATGAATTCTTACCAAAAAATTTAATTTTAAACCAAATTGGTTAATTTTGAAGACAAAAAGGTGAATTTCACTGGTTTACCAAAAAAAAAAAAGGTGAGGACTATTTGACAAGACCACTTCATCCTTATGTATTTCAACGCGCTGAATACGAATCCGAGGTCTATTTACCTCCATCACGTCAGGTTCAAGATCATTTCAAGGTCAAATACAGGAGGGGGTCTCGAAACGTCGACATTTGATTGAATCCGCGAAAGTCATTTTTCACATAAAACCAATACCTTCTCATTGAGCAAGATATGAGAAGAAGAAGAGGGCATGGTTGTAAATCTCCTAACAAAGAACAAGTAATTTTTATTTGTTGACTTTTTAAAGCCTGAATTTTTAAAGCGGACTTTCTTTCCAAAATCAATCCTATTTTTGTGCTTGTCCAAATGTGTTCGGTTTTTATTCTTGCAAAAAACTTTGTTTTTAGTTTCTAAGAATTTTGTCAATTACTTAAAAAAGCCTGTTCAAGTTATAACTGGCTGTTAATAAAGTCTATTAATAAATATTACGAATTGACTTCACCATCAGTTGTGTAAATCAAAGTTTCTAATTAAGTGATTTATTTCATGATAAAAGAGAATATATTAATTTCATATGAATTCTCAATATTATGTTTATTTTATATTTTAATATTAGGAAATAATGCTGTTATTGACATTTTGTTGTCGCAGTATACAATTTGTAAACTTTTTCAATTTTTTGAAGAGGTAAGAAAATGAAATAATTGACAAAAACTTACAATATCTTAATTTACGAAATTTGTAAACTGTCTGTACCCGTAATAAATAGTTAGCGGTACTGATAATAAGATTTTTAGGAAATTTTCAAATGATGTAGATTTTAGAATGATTTATTTAGAACGGAATTTAAAAGATTTTAAGACAATCAAAAAATTTTGTAGGAAAAGTGCATTTTTTCAAAAGATATTTCAAAGGTTTTCATGTTTTAAGAAGATTTTTAAATAATTTAAAATTTGAGAAATTTGAAACACTTTTAAACCAAACTAAATTTTTTAGTATTTTGAAAAAAAATCTAGAATCTTCTCAAGAATTTTAAAAGAACACGAAAATCTTAATAAGATTTCTCTCAAAAATTCTAAAAATGTCCAAAAGAATCTTGAACGTTTTAAGACATTTTTGTAATTTTTAGGAATTTTCCAAATTTTAACAAACATTCGAGTTTTGATAAGATGAAAAATATTTTAGAACTTAAATAGTTTCCTGAAAATTTATAAAATATTTTTAAATTTCTGAAAAACTTCTTAAAGTCTTGAATATATTTTAAACTGACTCTAATTTTTCCTAATATTTTGTAAATCCTGTAAAATAAAAAAAAATACTTCAAAATTTAGCGCTTTTATACAGAAATGAAGCGAAATTCTGGAATAACAGAAGAAATTGTTCGCAGCCGTTTGATATTATTTATATCGCTTTCATCTTCTTACTTAATACATATTCATTTGCAACGTTATTCCTAACTTCTCGATCCTTTTTGTAATTGAATGTCATTCCTACATTAATACGAAGCATTTTTAGCAGAAGAAAAAATTGTTATACCCATTATTACTTGCTCATTTTTTTATCAAATTTTTTTATAACAACTAAATGGATCAATATGAACATAACTGGTGTTCTGTAAGACCCCATGCATTCATTTAGGACTATATGACGTTTAGGTGAGCAGTTACCGAAGCACAAATATTGTTCAGTAAGAAGTGTAGCTTTTTTCATATTTTGAGTGTGAAGTTTGTGAATAAGAAAATGGAGAAGATAAAAATTCCGCTGCTTGACCTAGTGTTATTATGAGAAATTTTTTTATTGTCGGAAAAAAATCAGCATTGAGACTTTTTACTATATTTCTAGGATGCAAATAAAGAAAAGTTCGCGTTTCAGACAAATGTATATATAGTGCGAAGCTCGAGACACGTGATTTTTCACAGCAAGGGTAATACACGATTAATGTGTTACCAAAGAATTTAGTTACCAGAGTATCTAAAGAATATTCTGGCGTTTCATTAGAGTATGATATGTTGATCCTGATCTCATTGGTTATGGACTTTAAGCTTTTCCTTCTGAGATAGTAATATTTATATGTCATTAAACAGTCGAAGGGAAGAAATTAGTTTGCCTGAACCCAGGCCAGTTTGGGAAGAAATCGATTTTTCCGAACAGGGCTTCTATACCTTGACTCGCAACCGCCAATTTTTTTCAACCAGATACAAAATATTGTGGACATATTTCTAAGGGCGTCTGCTAAGTTTCAAAGGCAAAATAAATTGTTTGGATTCATGTAGATATAAAAAGTATCTTATAAAAGGCTCATGGATGAGGATATTATGTGAAATGTATATGTTTTTTGATAGAATTATTAAATAATTTGTTGTTAGAGCTATACCACATCTATGTCAATTTTGACGAATTTTCAATTTTCAGGTAAATACTCGTTATTGATGGTATTTTTCAGAAGGGCAAGGATTATTATCTTTCATGAAAAAAATACGATCTTGGATTATAAAATTAAGGACAGCAATTATATATATATATATATATAATAAATTGGATACAGAATTCAATGGAAAACGCGTGTGCCTATTTGAAAGCGCCCGAACTGCTATTTTGATGCATGTTTTGGTTCGGGACCACTCGGAACAGTTCGGGATATGCGGATATACGTGGTTTAGAATATTTATTTTTTTTCTGTTGAAAGGTACGATAAGAGTTTAAAGTTTTCAAAAGTGAACAATATAATAATGGTAATATCCTAAAGATCTGTATACATTAGAATTGTGAAATACTTATTGGAACATTTAAAGGCTGAAAATTTGTACAAAATAATTTTTCTGCAGATAAAAAAAGTGGTGTGAAATTGTAAATATGGCTAATGGATATTTTAATTATACATTAATATAAATTATAAAATAAAAATCAGTATAAAGGTCCTACATGTGTTTTCATACTTCATAGTAATTAAAAAAAGCAAAAAGAATCAAATTCGTGTAGCATGTGCGTAAGTTAAATAATTAGTAATATTAATATTATGCCAGTGATATTGTGCAATTCATGAATACGAACTTTAAATTAATGTTCAATAAAAATGAACATAGAAAAAGCATAAGGTATGAATATATAAGATAAAAATATATATATTGTAAAGAGGACATTTATAATAGGAGCAAACTCTCTTCACTTGAATATAAAAAAGGCGTCATTACTCTCATCTTATATAAATCACCTAAAATACAGCACTTCATCGTCAAAACTGTTGTTCAAAGAAAATTTTGAAACTTGAATCATATTTTTTATTGGAGAATGTACTTTTTTATAATATAATCATGATAAAGATAGTAAACATACGAAGAATTCAATAATAAACATACTTTTATAAATTAAATTTTATTATGACTTTTATGATTTATTTGATAGTACGCTAAAAAATATGTAAACCATCCATACTCAATTTGAAAAAAACATGAATTCATTGTTTAAACAATTACATGAAGCTTTTAGCAGAATTTACTGCTGCTCAAAATCATTCAATATAATGCTGTAAATTATATATATATATATATAAATTTATATTCATAAAATGCGATTTTTAAAATATTTTTGTGAAAATTTATTTGTTCAAACAAATTAAGTTTGTTTAGAAAATTGTATAATGGTTAATATATTCTCTCTATACACTATACAGTCAGAAAAATAATAGTATGTGCCGATTTTTAACACCGAAATGTTTGGAGCACTCACAAATAAATAATAATGTTATTATTTATTTATTATATATATATATATTTATTAACCCTTTTGTGGTGAGATGGTGGGCATGCGACAGAGTTAATTGATGTGGTAGGGATGAGACGCGGGGACTTCATATTTCGGCGTAAAAGTGAGAATCTTCGATCACGCGCGACAAATTTGGTTGAGGGAGTAGGGATGCGACAAAGTTGAGCAGGGCCGTCGTGCTGTGAACTAGAGCCATGACTTGTTGTAAAAAACTCCAAAAATGGTTCCATTTGAACCCAATTTTTTTATGGGAGCTTTCGGGTCCCTGATTTAATATCTGTTTTTTTAATTTTCAAAAACAATATTTCCGATCCTATACGGTGATGAAAAAGCTCTAAATTTTCTATTACAATGAAATCTTGTAAATATAATATGTATCTAGACTCATAGATTTAAAATCCTTTTTTGAATTTTCCAAAAAAATTGCGAATATATTAATAAACAATAGATCAGAATTGTACAAAATATTCCAATAGAAAAAATGAGCTTTATTTATCAATATATCGGATTGAAATTACAATTAATAAATAAGATTGAAGAGAAAACCCTATAAATGTTAATTGAGTATCAGTAGACAGGCAATTTTAAATCGAACCCAAATTTTTGCTAAGAAATGTATTGCAGGCTGTTCCCAAAAGCATTAAGATTCTTTTTGGTTCTATTTTTCGTGCTTCTTGAAACTAGTGTAAATTAAAATGCTTCGTGAAATTAGTTTAATTATTTAGTTCGAAGTAAATTTGTGGCTCATTTAACTGAGTGATCAGTGATATTGCTGGAAGTTTCAGTAACTTTTCACTGATTTCCATTGGATTTTCACTGAATTAAGTAAAATAATGCAGATTAATTATAAAAAGAAAAATCAATTACTAATTAATTAAGCTCATTAATAATAATTCAGAAAATTAAAATTAATTTTAGAAAGAAGCTCAGCAGACATTGCATTAAAGCTTTTTTTTGTAACTTAGGGGTCGTGCATAAATTACGTTGACACTTTTAGGGGGGGGGGGTACGATCAAATCTTACGGATGTTTACGCTAGGGGGGGGGGGTTTTATACATATTTACGTTGATATTTTTTTTTAAATAAGCATTATTTAATATTTAAAATAATAACAAATATAGCCCGGCCAGCCCCCGACCAGCAACCTTGTTGTGCCAGGGCTAGCCCGGGCTATTTCCACACGGGCAGTTTCATTTTCATCCAAGAAAGACGCAATTTTTATCAAAAAAAGATTTTATTGACTTTTCCATATCAAAATATGAGTTTTAAAAAAGAAAGAAATTTTCAACAAAAAAGTTGAAATTTGAACGAAAAAGCATGACTTTTTAACAAAATTGTTAAATTTTTAACCAAGCAGTAGCATTCCTTCCCAAGAGCGGTGCAATTTCTACTAAAATAGATAAATTTTTTGATTAAAAAGACAAATTAAAAAAAAATAGAGTTGCATTTTCATCCAAAAAAGAATTCAGTTAAATTTTTTGAATAAAAAATTAATTTTCTACAAAAAATAGTTGAACTTTCAACCCGAAAAGGCGAATTTTTAACAAAACTGTTGCATTTTTATCCAAGAAAGATGATATTTCTAATAAATAAATGAATTGTTAAATTAAAAAGACAAATTTTCAAAAAAATACTTGAATTTTCATCCAAAAAAGTTGAAGTTTCAACACCAAGATATGAATTTCAAACAAAAAGTAAATTTTCCACGAAAATATTCAAATTTTTAACCCTCAAAGTCGAATTATGAACTAAGCAGTAGAATTTTCAGCCAAAAAGGATGATTTTTTAATAAAATTATTGAATTTTTAAACAGATAATATAATTTATTACTCTAAAGATAATCTTCAAGAGGAATCAACTGAAAAAAAAGAAATATAAATACAAGGTGAATAAATTACTAACAAGAATGATATATAAGTTAATATTCAACTGTTAGAATGTTAAACTTGTAAAATTTTTAACCTAGAATCTTTTATAAACGGAATAAAAAAATTTCATATTTACCGTTATTGACAGTTATTTAAAGTTCTAGAAATTCACTGACTTTTACAAGATTTGTTTGTTGATTCTCTGACTTTTCCCTGGCCAATAAAATTCCCTAGCCTCCAAGGCATTGTATAATAAGTTTCGGGAAATAAGGTTCCTGAAGTAAGGTTCGGGAAATAAGTTTCGTGAAATGAGGTTCGCAAAATAAGGTGAGAATAAAAACAATACCCGGTGCAATGAAATCAGTGGAATTTTGTGCATACAAGGGGTGCTCTAGTGTCAGAGGAGACGGAGTAATACTTTTTTACATTTTTTATATAAAACAAATGAATATTATATATAATACTTCACACTATATATAAACTATATATAATATTTCCGCATATTTGTTGAAATTACTTAGCCATTTTTTTTAATGCATCCAAAGAGTTTTTATTGCAATATGAAATCAAGAATATATTTTAAGGTACTTAATATTAATTCACTTATTTTTCCACGTGCAAACTATCATTTAATACACTTGACTTACCGTAGAAAATTTAACAATTTTACCGTAAAAACACGAGAAATGACCGCTTGCTTTTTATTAACTAAAAAGAGAGCTTATCATACGACTTAAAAATACGTTCCTTGAGTATGATTCTGAAATTTGTTAAATATATCCATACTTTATGAGAGAAAGAATTTAAATTTTTTGCCATTATAAGTTATAAGAAAAACCTTTTGCAAATTTGTTGCTCTGTGAGATTTTTTTTGCTGACTCAAGTTTGATAATCGAATTGATGATAGCCCAAACATACAGAACCATTCATTTTCTCAATTTATTCAGAAAATAGATTTACCACGTTTTATTCCCTTACTCCTCATTTATTTGACTTGGAGCAGGGAATTTTAGAAAATAATTATCGTTTTTATTCTAGGAAACCGAATTTTTTACATGGAATGAGAATTTAAAAAAAATATTATTATTCGGATTTAGAAGAAAGCAATTAAAAAAAATCCCTCTTCCAAGTCAGAATTCGTCACAATTTGAAAGTTCCCTCTTCTAAATTTTGGATAAAGAAAGTACTTAAAGCAGTTTTTAGAGTAGAAATAGTATTTTACAGAAAAAATATTTCTGATTTATAATAGAAATCTTTTTACATTGTTCGTTGCGAATTCATCTTTTTTAATTAAAAAATCAACTACTTGGTTAAAAGTTAGTATCTTTGGTTAAGAATTAATTTTTTTGGGTGAAGTTTCCTCATTTTAATTTTAAATTAATTTCTGTTTGAAAATGTAACTGCTTTGTTGAAAATCAGTTTATCTTTTTTCATGTGAAAATTCAACTATTCGATTGAAAATTGATATTTAGGATTTAAAATGATACTATTTATTTGAAAATGTATGTACTTTGTGGAAAATTCACCTTTTTTGTAGAAAATTAATCTTTATGGTTGAAAATTCATCTTTTTGGCATAAAATTCAACTATTCCAGTTGAAGATTAACCCGGTTTTACGATGATGTCTGTCTGTCTGTCCTTGTCGTCGTTTTCTTTGTCGTCGCTGTTATCCTTGTCCTTTCTATACAGGATAACTTTGGAAAGAGATCGTTAACCAGCTATTTTGGATGAAAATTCAAAAAGTTAGAGCATTTTAAAAAATTTTCGAGACCATTTTTTTCAAGACTTTAAAATTTTATGTACGATATAAAAAAAAGTCAAAGAAAAAAAAACGTTGCTTTCTGAAAGCCCTACCAGATTAACATAACAACTTCTTGTATTTTCTCGAAAAATCGAAAAATACAATTTTGATCGCACAAAAGATAACGAAAAATCAAAAATGAAAAAATATCTACAAATTTGTTATCAATCATTTGGTAATAGGAGGTGCAGGTTTGGTTTTATTCGTAAAAATCAACATTAAAAATAAAAAAAAATTAAATTTTTGGACAAACGACACAAGCTACGAAAAAGAAATACTTAGATACAAGTTTTTCACCGAAAAAAGGGCTGCAAATTTTCTATTAATCATTTTTTTATAGAACGCGTAGTTTTGGTTTTAATCGTAAAAAATAAAATAAAATAAAATGAAATGTTTGAACAAAAATATACCAGGATTTCGAAGAAATAACCAAGATATTTGTCTGGTAGTATAAAAAGAACGGAGAAAGGAAAAAGTGAGAGGTTGGTTTCTGGTTGAATTTTTCTCTTTTTTTTCTTTTTTTCTCTTTTTCTCCCTCTTTTTTCATTTGGTTATTTTTGTCTCTAATGAGGCGAAAAGTCAGATAGTTTGGAATTCTGTTTTTTTTTTTTATAATCGTGAATATTTTTCATGCTCATTTTGCATAAAATTATTCATAATAAAATAGATTTGTTTCCGATCTTAATTTTTTAATTTTGAAATAGAGACACTAAATTCGTCCCAATCTGCAGGATTTGCTTATGAATATTTTCAGAATTCTTTGGATTGAGTCTTAATAATTTCACCTCAATTTATCGAAAGAAATCTAGTTTTTATTTAAAATTTTGAAAAGAAGAATGCATTAAATATTAGCAATGTTAGAAATACATTACATTTTTTATTGTTTCTTTTCCTAATGGGTAAATGTAATATTTTTCTAAAAAATGTCTTCCCGGTACTTATTGAAAAATAAGGTTGCTAATGGGATGTACATATTATTTAAAATTTAATATACTTTGGACTTGAATTAGTTTCAACGATTATAATGAAATAATGTGATATTGTTTTATCTGTGAAAATAAAAAATTTTCATACTGTGAGTATTGCCATTAACGTTGAAAACTTTATATTCCTGCCAGCGAATCTTCCATTCTGTCGTTGTCAAAACTGTTTTCTGCATAATTTTCCTTTTACAACGTCAATTTTCAAGCTTTCAGTAAGTAAAACTATCTCTTTAATAAAATAGATTTATTTAATGCATAGTAGAATTAAAATGCGATTTTATAAGCAAAATCGCCTTAGCCCCAACGGTTGGCGCTGTCCCTCCTTACCCTATCTATGTATTTTATCTTATCCTAAAAAGTATTTCTTATCTGATTCCTCAAAATATAATACCTTATGTACGTCAGCACTAAATGTGATGTACAGAAGGCAAAATGAATATTTATTGGGTAATATTTCTGATCAAGGCAAACGCATAAGATTACATTACAGAAAAAAAAATTCCTTGTATCCGATAGTGATTTGCGCTATAAATGCAGGTCGAAGATAAAATTCTTCTATTTTCACTGTTTTGGATGGAAAGTTGATTTGAATGATTCTGAAGCCTAATTAAGACTTATGTCATAAATTCGACTTTCAAAATCACATATTAAACTTTTAGGTTACAATAAATCAACTATTATGCCTTACACAAATTGAGAATATCTTCATACTTAAAGTTTTCAATTAATTTGGAAAATACCTGTATTACAATTGGTTGACGTTCCATCGTATAAAATATGACTACTTTGATTTGAGAGACGCGTCAAATTAGATTCCTATAATTTAAAAGAATTAGAATCCTTTTTGTATGCAATTAAAAATAGTGAGAAAAAAGTTGGGAATTTCTTTTTTCTAATTAGCATATACAAAAAGTCATTCAGTTATAAAGGCAGCGTCTACTCGTACTGAAAAAACCGGCTATTTAAAAAGTTTTACTTTCTATTCAAGACACATTCAGAATGAAAGAACCCCGCAGAATTTGTGCAAAAATTTACTTTCGGCTAATTTGTTTGTAATTGAGGGAAAATGTAGTTCATGTCATGGTGATCAAAAGTCTCAATGGCAACAACTGTAAAAAATGAGGTTTTCGTGGTGTAATTGGGGTTCAAATATCACTATGTGTGGATTCGAAAAGGGCCAATCTATACAAAATCTAAGTACATTTATTAACCGAAATATCCTTTTGTCTTTACCAGGAAAATTTACAAGCAAATTTGTTTCAAAATTCCAGACACTGAAAAATTGATAACAACCAAATTTTCTAAGTCGCAAAATTTTCCACCTCATGAAATTTCTGATATTAGTAACTAAAAAAATTGTTCAGTATTTAAATGCAGTACAAATAAAAAAATATATTTTTCATTTACCAATTTCTTAAACTGTTTAGTGGCACGAATGTTCAATTTTTAAACCTTGGCTGCCGTGAATTTTGTAGTGTCGAAAATTGTTTTTAATAGTTTTCAGTCTTCAATAGCGAATAAAAAAACTTAAGTTCTTCAAATTTTACAATTGTTCAAACTTTTAATTTGGAAGTTGTATTTTGTATTCAACATTTTGCAAATTAGAAATTTTATCATAAGCAGAAAAATCTTTTGAATAAAAAAAAATTAATTAAAATTAAAATTTTTTTAACTTATCACAACTTATAGATAAAAATAACTTTTCATTCACAACGCTTTTTAAAAATAATTCCGCTAAAGTTTTTTGTTCAATACTATGTATTTTCCAGACTTTTGCAGAATTATTTTTAAAAAGCGTTGTGAATGAAAAATTATTTTTATCTTGGTAAAATCTGAAGCGTACTAATATTTTAGGTATTTTGTTACCTATAGAGTGCGATTATAAAAATAAATTATCACATTGAAAGATTTTTCTGCTTATAATAAAATTTCTAATTTGCAAAATGTTGAATACAAAATACAACTTCCAAATTAAAAGTTTCAAAAACTGTAAAATTTGAAGAACTTTGGTTTTTTTCATTCGCTTTTGATGACTGAAATCTATTAAAAACCATTTTCGACAATACAAAATTCACGGCAGCCAAATTTAAAAAATGGAACATTCTTGCCATTAAACAGTTTAAGAATTGGTAAATGACAAATATTTTTTTCATTTGTACTTCATTTAAATACTAAACAATTTCTTTAGTTAGTAATGTCAGAAATTTCATAAGGCGGAAAATTTTCGATTTAGAAAATTTGGTTGTTACCAATTTTTTAGTGTCTGGAATTTTGAAACAAATTTGCTTGTAAATATTTCTGGAAAACACAAAGGATATTTCGGTTATTAAATGTATTCAGATTTTGTATAACTTTTTGTACTATTCAAATAACGTCTTTTGTCTTCTACGTCCAAGAAACGTTTTTAGGACGTTCCAATTACGTTCTTAAATTTCGTGCCTACTGGGAAAGTAAATAATCAATTCATGTACTTAATGTAAACAAATTAAAGTTCAATATTTATGTAATGTAATATTGTGAAAAAAATTAATCAGCTAACAATTAATCAATTCGTTCAAAAAATAAGAAGCATTAAACTATAACTTTCATTAAAACATTCAAATAATTTTTAATTTACATTTTTTCTTTATTTTTAATTTCATTTCTAAAAATTTGATTTATTTGTAACCTTTTATACTAATTTCAGAAAAAACAAAACATATTTACATATAGTTTTGAAAATGAAATTCAGATACTCATTTCACAAAATCAGGCACATTTGAAAAATTATGCAATTGTAATAAGCAATTGTAATAATTGTAATATAAATAATAAATGCAAATAAATTTTCATTACAAGAATTATATCCAATGTTCAGTTATATAACCTTAAATTAAATGATCAATTTATGTTGCTTAATTTTTTTAAAACTAAATTTTAATCTTTATCTAATTTAATATGGTGAAAAAATTAATCAGCTAATAATTAATTAATCATTTCACAATATAAGAAGCTTTAAATTTCAATATTCATTAAAACATTCAAATAATTTTTACTTGTTTTTTTATTTTTTTATTTGAACTTTAATTTATGAAAATTTGATTTATTATTAACCTTTTAAACTAATTCCAGAAAATTTAAATTCTAATAGAATCGGTTAATAATTAATTAATCAGCTTACAAAATAAAAAGCATTAAACAATTATTTTCGTCGAAAACTTCAAATAATTTTTACTTTTTATTTTTTTTTCAAACTTGAAATTTCATTTCTGAAAATTTGAATGTTTAATATCCTTTTATAGTAATTTTCGAAAAAATTGAAACATACTATTTAGATATAATTTTAAAAAGTGAATTTTGTATAAACAAACATTCAAATAATTTTTACTTTACATTTGTTTAAATCTTCACTTTTATTTATGAAAATATGATTTATTAGATAAACCTTTCACAACATCACAAACATTGACAGAAATTACATAATTGTAAAGAGGTATTTTAAATGTAAATAAACTTTCAATATACAAATTAAAGCCAATATTCAATTACATAACCCTGAAGTAAATCTCACGCCATACAGGCTCAATTCGCCGAACAATCCTATTGTTTAGGACAGCTGTAAAGATCTTATACAGTGTGTTCAAACAAGGTATTGGCATGTAATTCTCTGGGTTGGACAAGTCGCCTTTTTTCGGTGGGAGTATAGTGCGTCCTAACACCAGCCACTGCGAAATTCGCGTCTCCGACTTTAAATATGAGGTGAATATGCGGGCCAAATGTTTTTGTGTAGAAGTAAACTTCTTCCACCAGAAGTTCTTGATACAATCTGGTCCAGCATCGGAAAAGTTCTTCGTGCCTCTAAGTGCCTTTTTCGCCTCTTCGGCAGTGAATGATGGACATTCCTTCTCAGATTTTATGAGGTTGTCGCGAAATTCCTTCAAGCGTATGATATTGACAGTATCTCCTTTCAACCTTAGTGTTTCAGGGATCTTGTATGACTCTCTCCAAAAAGACTCTACTCTACGGAATAAATGATTATAAAATCATCAGAAGGACACGTTACCTACCGACAAAAAAAAATGTGTTGAATTTTTATGGGAGATCAAGAAGAAATTAGAGGCATTCAGTGATCACAAGGTATGCCGCAAAAATCGCTGAACACTTACTTGTGTTTCTTATATTGGATTAGGTTTATTAACAATCCTGGGAATAATTACCTATTTTTTTCTCTCTCAAATCTCAATAGTAATGTTAGCATGTGTCGCTTGTATTAGCAAGAAGCGATCTAGGTGGTACAGTATTAATGACGTGAAACGAATTACTAAAAATGTTGAAGCTGACCTCGGACAATGCCATGAATATGAGTTAGAATCTAAAAATATCTCCAGAAACCACTAAAATAAATCCCAATCATATCCTTTGCAAGAAAATCATCTAGCAAGCTCCTAAAAAAGCAGCCAATATATCAAAAGTATCGGAGATGCTTCTGCCCAAGGTACAGCTAGTAGTGCAAACGCTTCAACCCATGTGAAGTGATCAGTGATTGTAAGTGTTACCTATAAAAACGAATGAGAAAGAAAACCCTTCTAAGTGTAAAATGCAAAAAGTAGAAAATTTTAAAAGTGGAAGTGTAAAATTTACATGAATTTCACAGAAATGTTTCATATTCTATATATTAAGTTCAAACTAATACAGAAAAGCAGATAGGATTAAATATGAATTACATGACTTTTTGATATAATGACTATATTTCAGAGATTTTTTTTGTGCGAGTTGCAATCAAAAAAAGTGAGGGGCCTATACCTTTGGAACCGACTTTAGTTATGAATAAACGCAGAAACGGGGAAGGCAGAGCTAGGACAAAAACTCAGGTAACGTATATATATAAAATCCTAACGAAATTTAGTTTTAACGACGAGTTTCCTCAAAACACCCCTATAATTACTCCATAGGTTGCAAATCACAAACAACCACAGAGAGAAAATGACGAAAGTGACTTACGATATAAGGAAAGTCTTGATTTCCCCTATAGAGAGGCAGTTCGCAGTCTGCTATACCTAGCTGGTTCTGCTCGTCCTGATATTGCGTATACGGTAAACGCTTTGAGTAGACATCAAATAAATCCTATAGAAAATGAATACAACATGGTTGAACGAGTATTCAGGTATTCAAAGGGTACTAAAAATATCAGTTTAAAATACCTAGGACGACGAGAAGATTTAAAAGGCTACTCAGACGCTAGTTTCGCAGATTGTAAATCCTCACAGTACGATTCCGATAAGTTGCCATCCGATAAGTGTACTCTCCCCTTAAAACGTCATCACACGCGCAGTACGCAAACGATTTGTGGTTCTCCCACTACGTGTGATATTTTGCTTATGATTCGCACATCATTCTTACGCATGCGCTCACCTAATATCATGCAACTAGAGGAGGCATCCGACAAGTCCGCAGTTCCTGGAATTTTCTGCCCCTACAGCCCCGAAATGAAAAACTTATCGGACTTCTACTGTACGTAATAATATTCTAAATTACTACTGCTAAATATAGGCTTGTATTTATAACGACAGTTTATCATAATCAGACTTGTCAAAGTATATACGCGATCGTTCTTAATTCGATGGCAGATATTTAATTCAAAGTTAACTTACAGGAGACGAATGATGAGAAGACTGGCTGAAGATTTCACTATGACTGTAGCAAACGACCTAGTGTGCCTAGTCCCCCGAGTCCATCTATTTGCTCTTTCCAGGCGGCCCATCACGTGTGCCGCTCTAGCGGTTATCGCAACATTTAGGAATTCTTCGCAGAGCATGAATCCTATCGCTGCTGTGGGCGCAGTCCTCATTACTCCAGTCAAACCCCTAAATGCTAGCGTTTGTAATCTTCGCAGCCTGTCCTGCATTGTTTTGAGTTCCGACCGTGGCATTAATTTTGTTCAATAGTTTGTTCATAACAGTATAAACAATTTTTTTCTCGGTGTAATTTGCTGGCCATTAATTTTTGTTGAATATCACATTGACTTATGACTTGTTTTAATAATGCTCTGCCTCGTGCAATACTCCTGGTCAATACTTCTGATTTATTGGAAATTGTATCAAAATGTAAAGGTCGAATGTGAGCATATTGTACAAAATTGAACCTTAATTTTAATACTGTATTTGATCATTTTTTTCATGACAAAAAGCTTTCAAGAAACATCTTATTCTATTCTAGAATGAAAATATATATATATTTTTTTCCACTGTTTTGTTTAAAAATCCTGATTGAAAAAAGCATTTTTTGTTTGTTAAAAAGCTTCACAAATACTTATGATTTTGAATATAATTAGGAAACATTATGAAAAAACGAAAAAAATCTGTAGCAAATAAATCTGTTGGAAAAATGGGAAATTCAATATTCTCGAAAGTAATGGAAACGCGAAACTTCTTTGGCAAATTAATACTCAGAAAATAATATTTCTGAATTCGATCTAGAACGTTTTGAAAATTATATAAAACTCTCTTGAATAAGTGCCATAAACTTCATAAAACTTATTTCTTCCGTGTAGTATTAAAACTACTCATGCAGCTAATATGTGTATCTTACGATGGGTGCTCATCCCGAGTGCGATGAGTCAATCTCCAAAGAATCACCCGGCGCTGTTTCTTGCAAAAAGTGTGATGTATTTAGCTACTTAGCCCGCGTCCATGTCGAATTAAAAAAAAACCATTTGATGATTTGCAAATTTGATTGATTTATTTTATTCGCATGAACTGCAAAACACCGGATGCTAAAGATGCCTATTCAGGTCCAGATAGAAGCTCCTTGCTTATTTCCAGTACAGATAGTGACCCTGCCGGCAATGATCAAGTAGCTAACCCTTTACTTACAATAGTTTCTCCTGCCCTTGCTTCTGCTGCGTCCCTGCTGCCTGGATACATCGAGGCGATTCACAGTGCGGTATGACAAGCATAGTGGGAAGCGGCCGTGGAGGTGCAGGAATAGATCAGCAATATTTCCAAGGAACTCGAAACCAAGCAGCATCATTTGATTTCTGAGATTAACACAACGCTTCAGGAGAGTAGGACATACATTTCTGAGAATGCTCGCTGAATCAATTTGCTTGTTAAATTTCAGTGTTGCATGAAATTTCAATGAGTTTTTCACTAACCGCAGTGTAAAAAGCTTCACTAACATTTTCATGAAATTTCATGAACTTACTTTCAACCGTGTATCTTTTACTTTTAATCGGACAGCTATTTTAAGTCGGTGGGGTCAGTGAGACCGCATGTGTCCTTTATGGAATTATTTGGATGTGTGTCCTTTCTTTAAGGGTTAAGGGAATAAAAATTCCAGGACAATGAGCAATATTCAAGAACTTTTTCGGGTTTTCAAGGATTTCCAGGACGCTACACACCCTAATTATAATTATTTTCAGTTGGGGGAGGGGGGGATTTCAGAAAAACACCGTACGTTGTGGATGATCCGAAATTGAGATTCTTGAGACTCTCCAGCTTCTTCATCCATCAGCACTCAAATTATCCTCGAAACTATACCTTTCCTCTTTGTCTTTTCCCATCTCTCAACGAATTTCAACGTTGGAGAACTAAAGAGAGAAACGCTTCTTGAATAATACTTTTATATTTTAAATTTTCTTCCTTTTAAATTTCTCTTCTTTTCCATATTCTCCCAATTGCATATTCTATCCTTTTTATTTCCCTAGTTCCCCTTTCATTCAATTCCAATATCTTTCTGTATTACTTCTGCTTTGTTCGGCCAGGTAGCGACCACTAGAAACTGTAATATCGGCGATATTCTGCAATCGAAACACGTTTCGGTGAACAATTTTTTTTTTTCAAGATGAATTTAAATTAGCGCGGCGATGAGAGAAGGAACGAAATTTAACGAGATGAGATGATCGCGAACAGTCCGCTAAGGACGGACACGCGGTCACGACTGTGTCGGCTCCGTTAATTCGTTCGTTCATGAATGTACGAGGGGTTCGTGCCGCGCCGTATCATGACTGGACGACCTTCCACTCATCTTCATCTCTTTCTCCATTCTTCGCGCGGGAATTTTTTTTATGCGCCTGCATTCACTTATAATACTACCCCAGTGAAAAATTTGAATATATATAACGCGAAAATGAATTCAGGTTAGGTTTGGTGTATTCGATTTGCTGCCATCCCTTACGAAAATATATGACAGGAAAAAAATAACAGGCCTGCCATTTTTCCCCTGTAGTTTTTTCGCGACCACAGGAAAACGACAGCCGAAAATGACTGGCCCTAATTGGCCATAATTTATTTTATTTTTGCCCCCCCCTTTCCCCCCCCCCCCCCCCCATAGTGCCCCATGTATAACCCAAAATCAAAAAATTACATTTTTACGTATTATTGTTACTTTTTAGGAATTTCCGTCGTCTTTTCCATACAAATAAGTACTAATGGACAATTTGAATATTCCCCATGACTCTTTAAACAATTTTTAATTGTTTAAACATATCTAACATATGTAAACAATGATGTCTTCGTAAAAAATGTAAATAATAATCGTATTTTCTGATTGAAATGTTATATTTTGTCCAGTTTTTCTCAAATTGGTATCCTATGCTACTTTTTGTTGAATAATTATATAATTTTGATACATACCTTTTAATGTTTAATCAATTTCTATTTGTTTAAACAATTTTGATTTGCTTAAGCAGTTTTTTTTCGGAAACTTTAAAAAAATTAAATAAAATACATATAATTATTTTTCTGACTTTATAGTTTGTAGAAAGAATATATTACCCATTTTTTAATTGTTTAAACAAATATAATTTGTTCAGACAATTATTTTTCCAACAATATTTTAAAATAGTATTTTCTGAATTAAACATAATGTTTAATGATTTCGAGGGGTAGTAAATTCTGTTAAAAACGTCGTGTCATTGTTTGAACAATTTATATTCGTTCAAGCAGTTTTCTATTAAAAATTTGGATCAATAATATAAAATATTACACGTAGAATTATTTTCGTAAATATATTTTATTATATATTTATTGTTTCTTCCAGTATGTCAAAATTGATATTCATAAGACTTTCAAATGCTATAATGCTATAATTTGTAGGAAATTTGAAGAAAAAAAAAACAATTAATTTTATAAAGAATAGCATAAAGTTTTTAGGAGAATTTATTACTCCTCGAAATCATTCAATATTATGTTTAATTCAGAAAATACGATTTTAAAAGGATTTTTGGAAAAGTAATTGCTTAAACGAAGTATAATTGTTTGAAAAATTAAAAAATAGTTAATATATTCTTTCTATACACTATAAACTCTATACAGTCAGATAAATAATTATATGTATTTTATTTAATTTTTTTTAAGTTATTTAAAAAAACTCATTAGGCAAATCGAAATTGTTTAAACAAATAGAAATTTATTGAAAATTAAAAGAAATGTATCAAAATAATATAATTATTCAACAAAAAGTAGCATAGGACTGCCAAAATAAGTATCAATGATCAATCGACGATCCGGGTGCACCGGGTTGTGCACAGGGAAGTTTAGCACGTATTCTGCGAAAACATTTTCAAAATTTAAATTGTGCCAACAGTCGAAATAAGTACCAGTACCCAGTCGACGATCCAGGTGCACTGGGTCGTGCACCAGGTGCTTTAGCACGTATTCTAGGAAAACTTTTTTTAAATTTATATTGTGCCTACATTCAAAATAAGAACCAATGATCAGTCGACGATCCGGGTGCATCGGGACGTGCACCGGGAAGTTTACCACGTATAAAATGAGAACTTTTTTCAAATTTATATCGTGGCTGCAGCCAAAATAAGAACTAATGATCAGTTGACGTTCCGGGTGCACTGAGCCGTGCACCGGGCAGATTAGCATGTATTCTAGGAGAAAGTTTTCAAAATTAATATTGTGCCAACAGCCAATATAAGTACCAATGATCAATCGACGATCCGGGTGCACCGAGTCGTGCACCAGGTAGTTTAATCCGTATTCAACCGAAACTTTTTAAAAATTTAAATTGTTCCCACTGCCAAAATAAGTACCAATGATCAATCGACATTCCGTGTGCACCGGGTTGTGTACCGGGATGTTTAGCACGTATTCTCCGAGAACTTTTTTAAAATTTATACCTTGCCTACAGCCAGAATAAAAACAAATGGTCAGTCGACGATCTGGGTGCACCGGGTTGTGCACCGGGAAGTTTAGCACGTATTCTACGAGAACTATTCGAAAATTTATATTGTTCCAATAGCCAAAATAAGTACCAATGATTAT
Source organism: Andricus grossulariae (assembly GCA_011634705.1). NCBI lineage: Eukaryota > Metazoa > Arthropoda > Insecta > Hymenoptera > Cynipidae > Andricus > Andricus grossulariae. The sequence continues at coordinate 204,275,215 of JAABKJ010075445.1, read as the reverse complement.
TCCACGATCCGGGTGCACCAAGTCGTGAACCAGGTAGCTTAGGTAGCACGTATTCTAGAAGAACTTTTCAAAAATTTAAATTGTGCTAACAGCGAAAATAAGAACCAATGATAAGCCGAAGATCCGGGTGCACTGGGTCGGTCACCGGGAAGTTTAGCACGTATTCTAGGAGAACTTTTCGAACATTTAAATTGTGCCAACAGCCAAAATAATAACAATAATCAGTCGACGATCCGGGTGCACCGGGGTGTGTACCGCGAAATTTAGCACGTATGCTACGAGAACATTTTCAAAATTTATATTGTGCCAACAGCCAAAATATGTACCAATGATCAGTCGACGATCCGAGTGCACCGAGTCGTGCGACTGGGAGTTTATCGTTGCAAAACAACAAATAAGTATCTGCAGACACGTAACCTGTCATTATTTTTGGAGCATTTTTAGCAATTTCTAGGGGAGAAAAAAAGACATTTTCAACGTCGATAAAGTAGATGTCTCGATTTTCTAAAAATGTTTTTGCTATCCTCATGGCTAAACGCAATGACATATCGCTAATTTATAAATAAACTTTCTTTTAAACTATAAACATATTGATGTATACAAACGTTCTTTAGTGCTTTTCATTTAATATTTGAAATTCTAAACACGATATGTCAATCCGTGTGGACGTAGTGAGCACCAAAAAAAAAACTGAAATTAATTTTACTTATTTCTTTTTTACTCGGATATATTTAAAAAAAATTATAACTCAAACTAAATATACAAACGCAATTTATTGTCTCATTTCCTATATTCCAAATTTTGAGAACAATATATCATTGCGTTTGGACATGGTGAACACCAAAAAAACATTTCAAAACCGAGGACTGGTTTGGTCACGTGGTCACCGTAGATCATGCCCTTAAGGAAAAGTCGACTGTAGATTACAATTTTATTGCAGTTTTGTCAGAAAAATTATTATTTGATGTGGATTTCTTATTAATTATAAGAAAATGAATGAAATCACAACAAAAACACTGTGAGAAAACTTCGCCAAGTACTTAAATGAAGTTTAATATTTTATTTATTTACGTTGAAGGTAATTAAATTTGTAAATTCAAGAAATAAAATAAAATACGAATAGTAGAAAACCCGGCACAAAATACATGGGAAAGTGGCTTTCGGTGGATTTTACTGACACTCATTTATTTTATAATTTCTGAACTAGAAGAAATTTTCCGAAAGGATCTAGACCAATTATCAGTAGTTTTTTTTTGCGGGGTCCTTTATAAATAGAATTGTTTTGTAATGAAAGGAATTAGTTGAATGAATTAGTTTAATATATGTATATATTTTTTTGTTTGAAGAGAGAAATAAATTTACATTTTGTGGGATATACTCACGGAAAAAAGTGGATAGTCAGATTCACTTACATGCATTGTTAACTTGAAGTTTACTTGTTCACACTGTACAAGAAACAGTTAAAATGGTTTCTGATACTGTATGAGATAGTTATCTCAAAATATACAAAACCTAAAGTCAGCATTACTACTTCAAATAGTAAAAAGAAAGATTACTATTTTAAAAATGTTGTAAAAAACTTTTTAGGTAATAAGAAAAGTCCAGACTATCAAAATGTGGTTTCAGAAATGGTAAAAAACTTTGGTAAACTAGGCTGCCTCATGAATTTAAAGCTACATTTTCTACATTCGCATATAACGAAGTGTCCAGACAACCTGGGAGACTTCAGTGAAGAGCAAGGCGAACGTTTCCACCAAGATATAAAAGAGATGCAGAGGCGATATCAGGGACGTTGGGATGTCAACATGATGGCTGACTACTGTTCGAGTTTGAAACGAGATCAAGTTAATCAAGGTAACGCTAAAAGTAAATAGAACTCATTTAGAAAAAATCCCACTAATGCCATGCAAGGGAACTGACGCAAATTGAACACCCCGAAACGTGAGAGGCAAAGGAAATCTACACTAAACAACAATCATATAGATATGGTGATTTAGTCCACTAGACGTAAAATTTTGTTTCCATCTGAAAGATAAAGGAAAAATCACCATTTTTTGTATTTTTCTAGCTAATTTAGAGTTTTAAAGACAAACTCTGATCTGATTGGGTTATTTTCACAGGAAAATTGGATTAAGCGACACAAAAAATTATAAAGGTATGGTAATTAAGTTCACTAGACATGAAAAGTTTCATTTTTACCCAAGAAATACAGAAAAAAATCGCTGTTTTTGTCATGTTTACGTCTATTTTTGCGTTTTTTCAGCAAAATATGAGTCAACTGGATTATCTCGCTTCAAAATAATCCCTGGGTGGTGCTCAGCTCGAAAGTTTCTTTTTCTCTTTACAATTTTTCCTATTTTATTCAGGCGGTGACAAAATTCTCTACAAAATAATTGCGATAGTAATTTTCAAGAATTCTCTATCAAAGAAATACACAATCTTTGATTCCGAAATGATACCATGGTAGGAATGAAAATCTTGGCCATCGTAGCCCAAAACTAAGGACCGGCTTTGGACAGAACCAGCATCTGTACAGCATCACTCACCTTAACAGTAGTACCGGAATCTACTACAACAGTGAGGGACTAATGCAAAAGAGTGTTAGTGTCTGGAGACTAACTATTTTCCTGGTCGTCAAAAAATATTAGAGTTTCCTTGTGCGATAGGGACATAGAATCACACCTCTACTGGAGAACTGCAAAGTGGCACTCGGCGAAGACTGCATTAACGTCTTCGAGTAAATTAATTTTTTCGCCGTTCCGAAAGACCCAGCTAATAAAGCTTTATGACAAAAAGCTTTGACTCGGAAAAATTTTCCGGTGATAGCTGGCTAGTTCATTTGCAGTAAACAATTTTTAAAGGAATACATTCTCCACGAGAAAATCCTAAAAGGACCCGACGGCACTATTTTGGGAAAGGTAAGCAATTATATATTTACTGCAAAATCGAAATCACAATTTAAAGATAAAGGAAAAGTAAATTCTTTTTCATTCAATAAACTGTATTATTAGGTATTTTCACTTACAACTCGTAAAAAAAAACAGTTTGTTTTCCCCTCATCAAGTGCAACAACAAACACAATTTATTCATATTTTTCAGAATTTTTCAGAATCCGAATTAAAGCTTGTTGCCGTAAAGCTTTAATAACTGGGTTTTTTGGAACGACGAAAAAATGATTTTTTTCATGTTCGGGATCTCTGAGTTCACTTTTGTAACCTGATTTACTCCCCGGACCGATACAACATCTGCATAATTAATGCGATAAACACACATAAAACACTAGCAGAAAACTTCACTGGGCCATTTTTACAATAATTGCATGAAGAAACCATTTTATTATAACATTTTTAAGAGTTTGTAACGACTCTGCATGATGAAAGCCACATAACCGTCAAAATAACAAGAGCAAAGTTACTACTAGCGCCGCCGCATGGCTATTTTCAACACATGGACCATTTTCAACTCTCGGAGACAGGAGGCTGGGTAACGGTAATTGAGTGGTGCTAATTGTAGTGAGTTTGCAGTGGAATTTGAGGTGAGTTGATGGGAGGAGTGTGTTAGAGGGCTTATGTGTGAGAGTTTGTACGTTAAAAAGAATTAAAGTGAAGAGTTGTGTGATGTTTTGAGACTATTTTGGGAGTGGTTAGGTTGTTTAGCGTGAGGAGCAGGGTGGGAAGACAGGTGCAGCCAAGTAGCGGCGACACGGAGGGATAGGGAGAGAGAAGCGCGGAAGAAGGTACGATTAGCAGGGTGAGGTAGCGCCGTGGAGACAGAAGCTACGCAAGTTACGTAAGGTGATACGGACAGAGGTTGCTTCGAATAGTTTTGATGGAATCAGACGATGAAGTATTCTGCACGCCGAAAAGTGAGACAAAAAAGAGGGATCAATATAGGAAAACGGTAGAGAGGGAGAGATTGAGACCACCCATCTCACGGTTGTGAGACGTGGCCATGAGTGTGATTTACCGCGGTCCTACTGGGAGCCGGTGTCCTTTTTAGATGGCAGTTGCTCCCAGTGGGACCCTGCGGTGCTTTTCAACCTTATTATATATATATATATATACATATATATACCACTTAACACACCGTATGGTGTAAACGCGATCGTGCTGAACATCCCGCGACCAGGGAGATTCGAGCCGGCAGATAAGAGTACCTTGCGATTATACAACACTCGGAGGCGAGAGTGTGTACGCTAACAGAGGCTCGCTCCAGATACCGAATTCCAAGTCCAAATCAATTCTTAGGTCATTCAAAAGAAATAAATTCGAAACTGAACATTCTTTGTTTCATTTTTTAGAACCCTCGGAATCCATACATCTCTCCATTAACGTGAAGGCCATACGGGTGCAAATCTGGTTTTCACGATTCTAATAGTTTATATATTTTTTTAATTTTAATTCAAATAACAATGAAGGTATATGATTTCGGCGTAAAATTTTTTTAGGGATTGAAATATTTTATTACCAAAACTGTTAAATTGAATTATCACATAAGATATAGCAATCTTTAAATAAACTTTTTGAAAAATTCGTTTTTACGCAAAAAATTGTATTTTTTTATTTACTAACGATATATCAACGAAACTTTGGGAAAATGGAGATAAATACTTTTATTGCAATGAAAATAATTGTTTATTCGATAAATTATATTTCAACTATTTTTAACGGGTGCTTGAAAAAGGATAATTTTAAAAAGGTAAAAAATAATGCCCAGTACAAAAAATGTGTTGCTTTACAAAATTTAGTACATAATACATCCATCAATGATTGAAATTAAATATACACATATGCATCCATACACATGCCGCGAGTTGGCTGCTTTGTTGTGCATGCCCACTGACGAGGTTAGCATCTACGATACACCACAGAAAAGAAAGAAAATCATTTTAAAAAAATTAAATACTTACGTATTAGGTGCTAATAAGACTGGTCTACAAAAAAAAGGTGAGGACTACTTGACAAGACCACTTTATCCTTATGTATTTTGATGCGCTGAATACGAATCCGAGGTCTATTTATCTCCATCACGTCAGGTTCAAGGTCAGTTCAAGGTCAAATACAGGAAAAGCCGTGCAATAAACTTCAAAAACCTTCTACATATTTGATTATTTGGATTTTATCGACAACAGTCTAAGAACGGAGTTTGGTTTTGGTTTCCACCAACCGATATTAATTGAAACAAAATAGTTGCATTTTCAGCAAAAGTTATGAATCTTACAGCAAAATTATGAACCCATGAAGGATGCATTCTGAAGCACAGGAAATGCGATTTTTTTTACCAAAAGCGATAAATTTTGAAAAGAACAAGCAGAATATGTAACCAAAAATCGAAAAACATTTCTACTAAATTGTTGAATTTTGAAGGAAGAAGACTATTTTTCTTCAAAGCAGTCGCATGATGGAAGTAAAAATATCATTTTTCAAGAAAAGAATGACTTTTCAACCAAGTAGTAAGAATTGTATCGAAAACACAAATTTGAAAACGAAATTGGAACCAAGACAGAAGAAGAGTCCCGAAAATTGTCGAAGTTTCAAAGAAAAAAGACGATAATCGCATTAAAAATGCACCACGAAAAATTTGTAATGAAACTTCTGCTACAAGCAGTGTAACCGTCTACGTCTACGCCAGTGGCCGTCGAACAATCTGAGACGACCCCATGCTGCGTCCGGGAAGTTGACTTTCGTCACGGTAATAAAGATCGAATAGATTGCAACGGAAAAAGTATAAACTTTAACAACAATAAATAATGCAAATGTGAAAGTGAAGCGATTTTGTTAGTTAATTGTTTAGAATAATATTCAGCTTTATTACAACCTTCTACGGCAATTAGAAGCTGAAAACGTGACTCTGTTTATTATTGTTTATAGGAGAATAAGTTATTATTTTACCTGATGGTAGCTGACGCCAATTTGTTACACAAGACTTAAACTATTTATGTACTATGTTTGAGAACACCTTCTTTTAAATTGCTAAATATAGAACACGTAAAAGGAAAAATGGGAAAAAGAATAAAAAATGAGCATAACTTGGTAAATATAAACATTTCAATGGAATATTCCTCATTAATGTTGGAGAAATTAGTGTTTTTTTTTTGTATTATTAATGATGAAAATTGATAAATAACATGATTTAAATTGTGTCCTTTAAAACATTTTAAAATTGAAACCTCAAAATTCCGAGGCTCCAATACAGTAATTTTACAACATTTTTGAATAAATAAAACGAACACAAGGTGTTTTGATTTGAAAGGACATACATGGACTAACGAAATACATTATGGCATTCTTATTCACACATGCAAATTGTTCTTTTGATTACTCCTTTCATTTTGCAGACAAAAATCGTTTTAATACACAACGTCAACTTTAATTGAATGTAAATTAAATGAATTTTGAACCATTCATCCACTAAAAGGTATTTTGTTCTATTTGACGTTTCATGCTTGAAGTTATGTTCCACATGATTTTCGTGTCATAAACCTGTCACTTTTTATCCACTTTGAAGCAATTTTGTTAAAAGTTCTCTTGATCATTTGATTAAAAAAAAAAAAAAACTAGAAATCATAAAAGATGTCGAGTCTACAAAATGAAAGGAGAAATCAAAAGAACAGTTTTCATGTGTGAAGAATGCGACGTACCTTTATGCAAAGAAGAATTCATTGCTTATCATAATCAATAAAAAATTTTATTACTTTGATACAAAATTATAACCTGAATAATTTAAGAAGGATAGTAAATTGAAAATTCTAAATTTTTTTGTATGACTTTCTTCCTTACCTGTCACGAAAACATAACGTTTTCTTACTATTGCAGAATGCCAAATGACCTTTTAGGTGCAAAAATGGCATGGAATCTTGAAAAAAAGCGTTTTAATAGACAACGTTACCTTACATTAAATGAATTTGGAACAATTCTTCCACTCAAAGGTATTTTGTTCACTTTGTCGTTTCCTTCTTAAGGTTATGTTCCACATGATGATTTCGTATTATAAATCTGTCATTTTTTATACAATTTTAAGCAATTTTGATGAATATTCTTAAACTTCAATACTGATACTTTATTTTTAATACTTTTTAGTAATAATTTATTTATTATTAAGAAAATATGTTATTCAGGGGGCCCATGCACTTTTTTAATGGATACCATCCCGAAACTCTTGCACTAACACTCATGTACTTTCTATCGGTGAGGTGGTCACGTGGTGTAGATTACAAAGTGGGGATACGCTAGTCAAGGCAGAGGGTTAATAAACAAATATCCTTTAAAATATGTACTTAACACAGATCAGTCAGGTCGCTAGTACGAAATGATTTTGAATCGTTCCCTTGATTTTCAAGGTTCCAAAACTGTTCTCGTACAGAAGCAAAATTGAAATAAAACGACTCATTCATATACAGTGCAATATAGTATGACTGCCGCTGGAACTCTTTTGCCTCATGTTTTTATTTGCACCCAAGAAACGTTTGTCATAAGGACAACCGCAGGATTTCGCCGGGAGCAGGTGCTAATCTTAAAAATTGCACCCACTCCCAGCGAAACCGCGGTGAAATTTCAGCTGTAACCACGTCTCAAGACCGTGAGAGGGGTGGCCAGTCTACGACGAATTCAATACGATTATCCGGAAAAAGTCTTGTACCTCCAAGAGCGCCGATAATCAGGACGATTAGCTTAACAGAATATTCCGTGTATAACCGTGGCTCAAAATCTGGCGACAGTACGCTAGAGTGCAAAAAGACACCGTCTTGACATGCCGAAATGAAACCCTCCGTACCCGACTTTAATCCGGGTGATTTAAGGAAAGCAAATGTCCGCTCATACGACATCGACAGATCCTCCACATTTCTGTAGAAGATGCCTTGCATCTTCTTGTCGAGGAGCTGTTCGGGGAAGTTTTTCTCCTGTGCTTTCTTAATCCGGGCCTTCAGGAGTTAGTACTCGAGGTGGATAAGATTCGATGCATTTTGCTCATCCCTGATATTGAAGTCAAGGCCAAGTGTTTCAGCAGCCTCCTCTTCTTCTTTATACAGAAACGCTTCTTTGCCCACTTCTTCGTGTTTGCTGACCATACGCGACTATACGTGCTGTAGCCAGAATAATTCCGTTGTAAAGACATTCAACATTTAGTATTCCGCGACCACCTTGAAGGCGTAAGATGTAAAGTTGCAAAACAGAAGAATTAATATGCATGCTTTTGTTCATGTGCATAACTTTTCGGCACCCGGTGTCGACGCCTCTGAGCTCGTCCTTCGTCCATGGAATTACTCCAAATAAACAGAGTAGTACGGGACGGCAAGCATGTTCGTCGCAGATACTTTGTTCCGCGCCGACAGTTCGGAAGACCCAATCCGTCGGATGAGACGTTTGTGTCTGCATATTGTAGCCATATTCAGCAGAAACCCTTGGTATAGGGACCCTCTATCCGCAACCCGAGGACGCGCTCGGTGGCTTTGCCATAGGCCCATCGGTTCAATTCCTGAGGAATCGAAACCGAACCATATTCTGAATTATATATATATTCGGTTTCGGTTTCTATTCCTTTGAAATAGAACTGAAGGGCCTATGACGAAGCCACCCAACGCGTCCTCGGGTTGCGGATAGAGGGTCCCTGTACCAAGGGTTTCTGCTGAATATGGTTACAATAAACATAAAGTGGTATCACCCTTAGTCGTAGTTAGATTCCTGTTGGCCAACATGTGGCACGTCCATTCCACGACTACCGCAGGCACACCATGCGTGATCATGGCCGCCCTGATAACCTCACCAGAGGTGTTGTTAAAGGCTCCTTCGATGTCCATAAAGGTTCCAATCGCGAGTCCCTTCTCCTTCAGTTGTCCTTCAATTAGGTTTACTGCTCCGCTGAGGGCCATATCCGTCGAGTGACCAACCCTATAGACGTGTTGCTCTTTGTGAAGTGGCCTCTCTGACAAGACCTTATCGCGGATATATCTTTCCACGAGTTTTTTCACTGTTTTCAGTAGGAAAGATGTTAGGCTAATGGGACGGAAATCCTTGGTTGAGGTATAACCGACCCTGCCTGCTTTCGGAATAAAGACTACTCTCATACCCCTCCATTTGGCCGAGTCATGTCTTAGCGTCATACTAGCCCTAGCAAGTCTCACTAGCGGCCCTATGATGGTATCTCCAGTCCTCTGTAAGAGGACTGGGTATATGCCATCTGGGCCAGGAGAATTGTAAGAGCTGAAGGACTTCAGGGCCCACCTGACCCTGACAGGGGTGACAATCTCGTTGGCAAACCGCCGTTTCGGCCCCAGTTGGGCCACAATCGACTTTGGTCGCCTCTGAGGTGCCGTCCCCACTTCTACAAACCTTGAAAAGCCCGGGAAATGTGCCTTGATCAGGTGAGCCAAGGTGTCCCTGCCCGACTTCGAGTAACCCCCGCCAGGAAATTTTAGAGTGCCGAGAATAGCGTCCGGATTTCGAGAAAGCAGCCTGTCCTGTCTAGCCGCCTCAGCTCCCTTCTCGATGTCTGTGCAAAAGTTGCTCCAGCTATCTTGCTTTGCCTTTCGTATTGCACCTCTGTATTCCTCCCTCATCGTTGTGAATGAGGTACATTGTTCCTTCGTTTTGCCATTACTGGCACGTTTGAACCTCTCTCTGGTTTCCCTGTAAAGCTCTTCAAGTTTCCCATTCCAACAGTGTGTCTCCGCAGCCTTTCGGACTCTTTTAGGGCGACAATTACTCTCATAAGTAGCTTCAATGGCTTCCGTGAAAGTGTTGGCTGCCAACTCCAGGGTATCCACGTCTCGAATTGACCTGGGAACCTCTGAAAGTGCACATCTTAGCTCCGTGGAAAACTGATCCCAAAAAACTTAGAATGGGAATTACGTAGAACATATGAAAACCTCAGAATAGAATATAAAATGTATATAAAAAGAAACGATTTTGAAACTTATGAACAATTAGAGGACTTAGGTAAAGAATGGGAAACTGTGCTAGCCAAGTCAAAAATTCGAGGGCAAGTTTTACAAATTACTGAACCTAAAATAGAGGACAGAATAGAACGAAAACGCAATAATAGTAGTTGGGATAAAAATAATCCAGAAAATAACAAAGGTGATAAAACGGTTAAGAATAATGGGCAAAATAATAACAACAGCGGATATCAACACCAAAATTACCTGGCTAGAAAACAATATAAAAACCGATTTCCATTTTCACCATTTGGATCTCCATTTCAACATTTTCCTAACCAATATCAACAAAATTTCAGACCTAACTTCAGATCTACATTCCCACCCGGTTTTCAATCAAATTTTCAACCTAAATTCCAATCAAATTATCAACCCAGATTCACAAACAATAGACCAAGACATCCATTCAACCTTTATAAGCAAATGTTACAAATGTTTAATAAAATATCAGAGCAAAATCAAGGACAAAGTAGCCCGATGATCGAATTCCCCACAGAAAATGGGGAAAACAATTCAGGAAATAATAACAAACAAAATTCTCAAAAATCAAATTACGAAAATAAGAATCAAAAACAGGGTAACAATAATAACAAAGACTCTTAAGAAAAAAACAATTTCTAACACAAACAAAAAACAGGACAATAAAACAAACGCGGACGAAAACAAAAATAATTCGAATTGTTATCATTGTGGTTTAACGGGTCATTTTAAAAGAGAATGCCCATATCATGCGTATAACCAGGGAAACTGGAGGAGCGGGTATTAGGACCAAAAATAACCCGACCTATTACCGAAACGCCTGAATTCTTAAACTCGGATGAAGATGAAACAACGGAGACACGTTTTCATTTAATGATAAAATTCAAAAATAAACTATTTCGAATTCTGATTGATACAGGTGCCACACATTCCTACGCGGGCAAGGAATTACGGAAAAAATAGAAAATTTCAATTTTTCAATTTTAAAACCAGTTTCGCGCAAATTATCGGTCGCAAACGGAGAAACCGTTGACATAATTGGGCAATCAGTAGTCCCAATTTTAATAGGAAAGAAAGTAAAACACGTTATGTTTTGTCCTATCATTTATAGGTTTGTAATGAATAAAATGCTGAATTCATTATTATATTCAATGACTTCTTCATTTTTTACGAGTAAATTATATGTAGTACAAATATTTTCAAATAGGAAAAAGTGTGCTTCAGTCCTTTAATATACTTAAAAAATTCATAATATTGACAAAGAGATATTGATAATGCAAACATTTTAAATACCCGCTCGACGTTTATTGCGCCGCCTTGCGGTATGTGGTCGAAACAGTCCCTTTAAACGAAGCGGCAATGCCGAATTTAGCCAAAAAGTACCGAATAAAGCCGAAGCCACAAAAGTGAAGGTAGCGCCGCCCTTGTGGAATGTGGCCCAACTAGACCCTTGCCGCATCTAGGTAAAATATCTTTGGTAATACTTCGTGGATCTTCTGATGCAAGCAGGGATCAGTGCTCCCAACGCGGGCACCTTGGGCTACTGCGCATGCGATGCATAAGGAGCTTCATTGGCTGCCGTTCGAACGCTTATTTGAAATGTTGAAAAATACAATTTTTTTAATTATTACAAATAAAATTATTAATAAAATTTGCATATCCATTCTTATTGATATGCACAATTTCAAAAGCATAAATTAGTAAACATAATTTGAAAAATAAAAAAAGATTGCATTACATAGCATGAAATTTCTATTTTCTGAACAGTCATTTTATTCTTCAACCTAATGCTCAGAATATATTAGAAATCATCCACGTACCACTGAAAAATGTTGAAATATAGCTATTTTTAATTATTAATAATAAATAAAAAATGGTATTTTTCAACACTTTAAATAAGCGCGCGAACGGCAGCCAATGAAGCGCCTTATGCATCGCATGCGCAGTAGTGCAAGGTGCCCGCTTTGGGAGCACTGGCAGGGATGTGCAGTTACGCCTTAGACTTAGAGCATACCCAGTAAGCACGAAGAAATCTTAAAGAGCTCTTCACGGCATCTCCTTGAATATGAACGACATCTTTGAAGATATCCCATAACGAAACTTTAAAGAATCTTTAGGGTTTAGCTATTACCATCAGGGTTGCGTACGTAATATACCTTAGGTGATTCACGTAGTTTTTTACATGTAAATTACCTACTGTAATGCCCAAATTTGACCTAGCTGTCCTGTCGATAATTCTCTGCTCGCTGATTGGACATCAGAACGGGATCGTTGAGTGCGCATGTGCGCGATACAGAGACCAAGTTTTCAGCCGTGGCAAGCATTAAGGAATTCTTGGACGTTGTTCGTCCTACTCCCCACTTACAGGGATACCACTCCTTTCTATTACTTCATGGGGACTCCCATAGACCTTTTAATTTAAAGGCTCATTTACACCTCTCTCAACTGGCCGTCAGCCAGCCAACACTTCCAAATTCCTGTTCACTCAAAGTTTTTTCCCAGAGAGTATTATAGAGAGTGGAAACTGAGCGCATACGCGACAGTAACGCCTCCCTGACTGGGTTGCAGCACTATCATGATAAATTTGGCCTGCTAGTCAGATTTGTAAACACATTTAGTGTATGGTTAACGGTTTGTTTGGAAAGTTCAGATCAAAACAAAAGCAAAAACAGTGTGTGTTTTATATGAATTTTAAAACGAAAATGGTATTGTACTGTTGTGTTCGGTGCTGCAGGCGAAACTCAAGAGACAATAAGGAATATTCGTGTTTTAGGCTACCAAATGACCCAGAAATGTAAGTACAGTCAACTTTCTTTTATTATACTGGCCATGAAACGTATCCGTTTCGTTATTCTAAGTCTGGAGTAGCCCCCAACTCTACTGTGAGTGGGCAGATTCTTTTTAACAAGCTACTTTCATTGGCTGCCCCGTTCTTGTATCGATGCGTCGCCTGTATGCAATTTTTTAAACTGAAAAGCGCGGGAGATTTGAAATCAATAATACTCGTAATACAAATAAATACACTCAACATTCCTATAACTCCTGGCCCATGCAGTTTCTCAGCGCATAGGGCGAGAGACAGTTGTGACTCTCACCTCGGAAGGGTCGAGTGTGGAAGTAGACAGTCGCGTATATTAGGCAATATGATGAAGTGAAAACGTTTCAGGCGGTGTCGGTTTATTGCGCAGTTGAAAATGTCGCTGTCGGTTAGTCTGCTTTATCATACACAATTGTTTTTCAAGTGTTTTTGTTGGCGTACGACAATTTGCTAACTAAAAATGGCGTCGATAGGTGGAAATGTGAGCCGTCAGGAAAGTTAGTCCGTATTACTGCAACTGCATACGACTTTTTGGAGAAAATATTCAAAACGTGGATGTGAGTGATAAAGGTCTCACTAGTAATATTTCCCAAGTGTAAAATCTATTTTCTCAGTCATGTCCCATTCTTTTGTCGATCTTGAAATGACCTTGAACCTGACGTGATGGAGGTAAATAGACCTCGGATTCGTATTCAGGGCGTCAAAATACATAAGGGTAAAGTGGTCTTGTCAAATAGTCCTCACCTTTTTTTTTTTGTAAACCAGTGTAATTTACACACACACCGAAATTTCCATGTTTATTGTAGAGTCTTTCCAGAATTAGCTCAATGACTCCACTTGGGTTGATTGTTTCTAGAATTTGTATTTTTTGGGGTTTTAGTGAAAAAATTGTATTACGTCAGGGTTTTGAGAAAAACGTGGATAAATCCCCTCAAAATCACGTTTTTGGCCATTTTTGAAAATACGTACCGGGTGAATATCCGACGTGCTTGAGATTTCGACAAGTAGTCAAATTGAAGTTTTAACCTTAGACTTGACTATTAAATTGCGCAACCTTCAAGAATCGGCTTGTTTAGTCGTCCGACACGATTTTTGTATAGGGGTTTGTCCATGCAAACATAGCGAAGTCGAACGGTTATGCCATCAAGACAAAAAAAAAACGTGTCAGACGACCAATCAAGCTGTTTGTTGAAGATTGCATAATTTTATAGTAAAGCATAAGGTTCCAGCTTCAATTAAAGCAAGAAAACCTACACGGTGCTTAGTCCACTTTTTGACGAAATTCAGTTTTCTTCCAAAATTATACTTTCTCGCTTTTTTCCCCCTATTTCAATTTTTTGTAGCAATTCGACTGTCATTATAGGATTTTGAAAAGTATTTAACAATTGATGATATTATAATTAAAATTAAAAAATGTTGTACTAATACTACAAAAATATTTGTTTCAGATGATTTTCTTAACGATTTGTTTACTATTTTTATTTATAATACCAGGGAAAGCTAAACGGTTCTAAGCCCATTGACATTTCCATTAGATTGTTACATACGCAGGTAGCGCCACCTTTTTTTTTCATACGATAGTATAGTATAGTATAGTATTGTATATACTATATACTATAGTAATATAGTATAGTACCTACACACACAAAAATATTTACTCAGTCTGTTGTAAATTGTTTCTTTAAAAAGGTTTTTTGCTTCTCCTGTAAAATAAGGGTGATTGGACTTAGGGAACGTCCACAAACCACGTAGCCTGTTTTTCTTTTGTTTATAACGTTGTATCCTTTATCACTTAACGGCAATTGTCTTTTCGTCTTTTAAATGTTTGGAGAGATGAAAAAAATTCTCAGGTAATTTTTTCCCCTCGATGGGTCCTTTAACAGAATGAGAAAAAAAGTGCAAATTTTAATAAATGTCGCCTATAATCGGTTTCCAAGATACTTTTTTGCAAAACTTGTTTCTGTTTGTTTTATATAAACTATTGTCATATGCAAAAATGTGCAATGGACATTTTAACACCTTTTTTTGTTGAAAAGTCAATAATTTTGTTAAAAATTCGTCCCTTTTCGTTGAAAATCCCACTGTTTTGTTAAAAATTCGTCTTTTCGGGTTGAAAATTCAACATTGCGTAAAAAAATTTACTTTTTGACTAAAATTCGTATTATGGCGTTCAAAAGTCATCTGAAATCTTTTTTGGATGAAAATTCAACTATTTTTTTTACAAATTTGTGTTTTGATTAAAAAGTTCATCTATTGTAGTAACAATTGCATCTTTCTTGGATAAAAATGCAACTATTTGGCTGAGAATTCAACAATTTTGTTAAAAAGTCATCCTTTCTGGTTGAAAATTCAACTGTTTTGTTCAAAATTCTAGTATTTTTGTTTTTTTCTAGTATGCTCCTTGTTGAAAATTAATATTTTGGCGTTGAAAAGTCAAATGAAATCTCTTTTGGATGAAAATTCAACTATTTTTCTGAACATTTTTCACTTTAATTTAAAAATTCATCTGATCTTTGATAAGAGTGCAACTGTCCGGTTCAAAATTCAACAATTTCGTTAAAAAATCATCCTTTTCGGTTTAAAGTTCAGCTGTTTAGTTGAAAATTAAACTATTTCGTAGAAAATCTACGTGTTGACAATTCATATTTTGGTGTTGAAAAGTCAACTGATATTTTTTTTGGACGAGCATTCAATTATTTGTTTGTAAATGTTTCTTTTTAATTTAAAAATTCATCTAATCTGGGATAAGAGTGCAACTATTTTGTAGAAAATTCAACAATTTCGTTGAAAAGTCATCTTTTTTGGTTTCAAATTCAACTGTTTGATCGAAAATTGAACTATTTTGTAGAAAATTTACTTTTTGCTTGAAACTCATATTTTTATGTTGAAAAGTTAAACTGAAATATTTTTGGATGAAAATTGAACTACTTTTTTGAAAATTTGTCTTTTTAATTTAAAAATTCATCTATTTTAGTACAAATTCCATGTTTCTTGGATAATTTAAGGACTTTCCAAAGTTTACTTCTATTTACCTTGTCAAATGCTTTTTCTAGGTCAACAAATGCACAGAAAACTTCAATTTAGGTATATACATTTGACAAAATTTTATAAAAATTGTAGGGTAATGAACATAGTAAAACAAATACTTTAAGTTATATATTCGATTTAATTTCAGATTTGACTTGAACTAGGAAGGCAGCTAAATTTTAGCACACAAACTACCTTAAATAAATCACTTATATTAAATAAGAAATGAATATTTCCCGACTGAAATAAAGTAAACTATGTACCTCACTTTCAATATACAGTTCTGAAAGTAAGTTGATGGCAGCCTGAAGCAACATGTGAGGAAATTCTTTACCTAAAATTGAGAAGTACGGCTTACTGAATATCAGTTTGGCACTACCTTAATTGCGCTGGAACATGCACGTGGCGCGGTTTTGATATTCTACCATTTCTACCTTAAACTAAGTTTTCAGTATAAATATATTCTTAATTCCAGGTAATTATTAGCTGAATTTCAGTGTTTTTGTTCGCTTACTTTAATGATTAAAAAACATTCCTAATTTCTAATTTCATATTCTTCTTTTTGTTACACTTTAATTAGTCCAATCTTCCACTTAAATTAAATATTTCTTTTTTCTATGAAGCCCAACACATGAAGTACTTTTCTTAATTGTTTCGTAAAATAGTAAAAAAAATGACAATTTTAATTTTTTATTTCATTATTGATAAGTCATGAATTCCCAACGTTTCTCAATTTTCTTGGGCCTATCCTAAAGAAGAATTTCCACAGAATAATAAAATTCACATGCGCGGTTCTACTGGGAGCCAGAGTCACTTTCATGGTTGGCATTGAATATTCTGTTTAGTATTTTTTGGTATAAAATAAAATTAATTCTTATCGTATTATATAAAACAATGCAATTTTTTCTGCTAGGACCTGGGTGTGGTTTGATAGTCCTGACGAATTAATTTGCGTTTTCCAACAACCCACGCGAAAAAATTCTACGGAAAGTGTTCTACGGAAATTCCACGTGGAAATTCCACATGTGAATTCCATGCGGAAATTCTACAAACATTTCTATAAACTAATTTTGGATAAAGTTTGACTTCCGGTGATGAGCTGTGCTCTCGGAAATCACAGTCCGAACATCACACCATTGCACCAGGTATGCGATCAAAACAACAAGAGCAAAGTTACTACTAGCGCCACCGCATGGCCATTTTCAACACATGGACCATTTTCAACTCTCGGAGACAGGAGGCTGGTCCAGAATGACATGAACCACCTGCCAAAATTTTCTTAAAGTATTTTGTACGAGTCTGACTGAACTACCTCCGATTACACTTCCTACGCTTTCTTAAATATCTTAATTTAAATTAAAACCGAAATCTGTCAAATATTCAAATTGTTCGCTCATTTTTGATTATTTTATGATAATGTAGGTTCCTATTGTTTCAACATAGTTGTTGTCGATGAAAATCGCATTCCGTCGCATGCGTAAATTCAAATAGACTTAGAAATTTGTTCTTATGGTGAAAAATAGTATGATGCAACTCAAGCAAAAGTCCGTTTAACTTTGTTAATAGTTGTTTTATAATGATTTTTAAACAATTGAATCAACATTGTTTTTTTTTTTTTAATTTTTTGTTTGTCACGTGACCACTTACAATTTCCGGCGTGCCTCTCAATCTATACTCAACCATGCTTGACCTTTGCGTTTTATTTTGTGCTTCTCATGTGTTGTTCAGTGCAAAACGATTTTATAAAAAGGCAAATAAAGACGACTTTTGTGTTCCACATCATTTATAAAGCGACATATCATATTTCTAAATAGGTAGGTATAATTTCTTGTTGTAATATGAAAGTATTTAATGCATGGAACTTACAAAAGCAATATCACAATTTTTGTAGGTTATGTCACCGTCCAAATACTAACTTACATAGTTTCATTGATTTATTTATGTTTTCAAGAAAGGTTTCCTATCAGATTTGAATAAATGCATTTAAAGAACAAGAATACTTCACTTTATTTTACATTAAAGTTTAATTAAAAACGCGCATTGACAAATTGTCAATCATCCCTATTGAAAAAATCCGCGAGGAAATCCGCGTGTTTTTTCGGACGAGGAAAACACGAGGAAATCCGCGAGTCAGAGAATTAATCCTCGGGAAAATAACAGGCAAATTTTTTCAGGGATATCACGATCATGTTAATCATTTCTTTTAATGATTTAGATTTTTTTACTTAAAATGTAAATTCAAGAGGCGACATGTCTCACAACAGCGAGGAAGAATATGAATACCAGCTTTTGGAATTCGTACGTCGAGGCCCAAAGAATGCAACGAAGCAAGTCCTCTGAAGGTCCTTGATAGATCCATGATTCATAAAGCGCCTTACAGTTCTTTCAATTGTTGATTTTGAGACAGGATTCAACCCTTCTCTATTACGAAAAGTGCGATAAAAAGCAAACGAACTTGATCATGAGATCGAACTCGATCTCCCCAACCACGCATCATTAATACAGATACCCTCTCTCGTTCCGAAAGTTCAGCTTGCGCGATAATAATCTTGGAGCGAAAGATAGTCAGTATCTACTCGTAATACGTAAATTTAGTTTCGATTCGTAATATTTGTATCGAGATAGAGAAACGGCATAGGTCTTATGGTATCGCCTTAGGTATTGACTTAGGTATCGAGAAACGGTATAGTATTTTTCGATATAAATCTTTGGAGAGGAACAGAACTCTCACCAGAACTCCTGGAACATTTAATGAAAAATTTCCTATATGATTTTACAATATTCAAGACGCAGTAGCCAAGATCAATACAGAGCTCATCAACGAATTTCTCGTTAAAATTTACTTGAGGAATTACACTGACCTCTTGGAAAACGTTGTTAATTTCAAATAACCTTCAACTAAACTGGAACCTTACAATTGACCTATGACTTGGGTACGCATCTGAAGGTAGTATTTTTCGCTCTATCGATTGCAGATGTGAAAAAGGGGGTTTCCATTTAAAAAAACAAAACAAATTTGACCTTCAAAAACCACGAAGGTCAAAATGAAGGTCACTATTGAATTCCTCGTTGAAAAATACTTCAGGAATTGCACTGACCTCTTGGAAAACTTTGCTTATTTCAAATAACCTCTAATTGGCCTTGAACGTTACAATTGACCTATGACTTGGGTACGTATCTAAACGTAGAATTTTCCACTCTATCGATTGCAGATGTAAAAAAGGGGGTTTCTATTTAAAAAAAACAAAGTTGACCTTCAAAAAGCCATGGAGGTCAAGTTCAAGGTCAAAATTAAGGTCACCATTGAATTCCCCGTTAAAATTAACTTCAGCAATGACCTTCACTTTTTTGAAAAATATTTTACCTGAGGAAATATCCAACCCTCCCGGGACTTTTTACACTATATATATGATCAAAACCTAAAGGTAAACAATCACTGCCGGGTCCCACTGGGAGCAACTGTCATCTAAAAAATGACATCGGCTCCCAGTAGGACCGCAGTAAATCCCATTCATATATATTTTAATTTCAAGGTATCCTCTATACATTATCTAATAAATCCTAAATTGTTTAAACAAATTTAATTTGTTTACACAATTTTTATTTTCTTGAATTCGCCTAAACTTCTGGTTTTTTGTAATAAACATATATATTTTAATTTCAAGGTATCTTCTCTACATTATCTAATAAATCCTAAACTGTTTAAACAAATTTAATTTGTGGCCACGTCTCACAACCGTGAGATGGGTGTTCACAGGACACAAGGAAATCACAACGACAGGCCAGCGCAACCGTCGTGTGTTTTGAGGACACAAAGCGACCCAAGGATGGCAGATTTCTGCATCCCTCTCGCAAGTGCCGTGGCAGATTTTTGGCACCCGGGAATGGCTTCAAGGTTACGAACAAGTAATAGTTTCGCACCTCCGAGAGCACCTATCACAAGGACAATAACTTGTACCAAATATTTTGGGTACAGTCTTTGCAGTTCTCTTTTAAGGTCTTGATACCTCTCCTCTTTTTCTTTCTCCTTAGCAATGATGTATTCGGAAGGAGCCGAGAATTCGATCACGAATATAGTTCGTTTCTCGAAGTCTTGGAGAAAAATGGCAGGTTTCTAGTGTGCAACGGAGACTGCTGTCCCAAAATCGTGGTTCCAGAAAATTTGGCACTTCCCGTTTTGGGCAATTGACTCTATCTCCCTTGGAGCGTTCGGCAGGGCAGGGTCGCGGTCAAGACCACAAGAGCGACAAAGATGGTAATAAAGCACTCTTAGGGCTGCATTGTGTCTATGGATATACGTCGTTCCTGCGTGGGTGGGACACCTCGATAATATGTGTTTTAGGTACTCAACGTGTGTATGACACGCTCTGCACCTATCGCTTGGATCTTCTTGACATAAAATGCGGTTACGGTATGCTAAGGTGGAAATGACACTGTTCTGGCATGCAAAAATAAAACCCTTTGTACCTGAATTAGGCCCTGATGATCTAAGAAAAGCAAAAGTTTGCTCTGACGAGGACTGTTTTTCTACATTTCTATGAAAATTTACGTTAATTTTTCTGTCGAATTCTTGATGGAATTTTTTAAATTCTGCTTTCTTCACTTCGGCTTTCAGAAGTGAAGCATCTAGACGGAGTAATGCACTTTCCTCACTTCTGACGTTAAAATTCAGGCCAAGGGTCTCAGCTGCCTGCTCGAGTGCAATTGGAGTTCTACCAACCCTAAATGTTTCATTGAAAACATTCATTACTGTCCTGAGAGATCTTTCCACTTTACCCCATAGTCCGAGATCCAACTGCGTTTTTTGGCAGGTGAGAAGCCAGCATGATAAAAGTTACTGGAGATGATAGGTTAGACGCAGACGATGAAGGAACGCCCATCCTGCCAGCGCCCAGTCGGTCATAGGTGCGATAAAAATGGATTCATAGCGACCGATTTTTTCGTTTTTTACATGTCGTTAGCCAGCAAAATGGAATCTACACCATATGTAGAGGGCAATTAGTGCTTTCAGAAGATGTAATCCTGCCACCCCTCACCCGTCCAAGAACCATCGGCAGGGAGGCCTAAAGGGGGTTAAAGGGTAGGTTAAACTTACAATGCAGATGAACGTTTAAAAAAAATTATAATCTGGTATTTGATCGACTTTTTATTATTCGTGGGTTTGATGCTAGCACAAGTAATATTCAATACGCATACTTTTTTCATTAAAAAATTTTTTTACTTATAAAATTTTGTTTTTTACCTTGAAGGTCAGTTTCAAGGTCAAATTAAAGGTCACCTCTGGATTCCTCGTTAAAAATTACTCCAAGAATGACCTCGACGTTTTTCGTAAACACCTCCTCCGCAGCAGTACAGATTGGACCTGCCCCATACCTGGGTCGAGCCTAATAACCTTCAGTTGAAGTTCAAGGTCACCCTTGACCCACGACTTGACTATTTGTTTGGACGTAAAATTCCCCGCTCTTTCGATTGCCGTTGTCAAAAATAGGGGTTCCCACTTTAAAAAACAAAGTTGACATAGAAAAAACCTTGGAGGTCAAGCTCAAGGTCAAATGTAAGGTCGCCACTGGATTCCTTGTTAAAAGTTACTTCAAGAATGACTTCGAACTTTTTGAAAAATATTTTACCTGGAAAATTATGTAGGTGTTTCTGTACTTTTTGGAAACCCTGTATATTTAGATACAATATGTGTTTTTACCGCTTATCCAGATTAGAAACAACAATTTTTGAGCTTGTAATAGTTAAACATTTTTATGAATTTTTAACGATATTTTGCGATTATCTGTCACTTAAACATGAACAGGTACCTGACCAGAAAGTAGGTCGTTGGTCAGGCTGGTCAGGCTACCCTGACTTGGTCAAGAGCGTGCCGACCACTTGCCTCGTGTGACTGCGGCCCTTGCTTCGCTCGGGCAGCAAATTCACACTCGTCAAAATAGCCTTCTTTACGCCCTTGATACACAATATATTACTTCAAAACAAAAAAAAAATATTTATTTTAGTGTGGATTCGATCACATTTCCGGGGGATATGCATAAAAATTCAAAAAAAAATCTCAATGTATTTTTGGTCCACCCTAATGTACCCCCTACAGTGGCGAGTCGAGCGCTTCAGCGTGGATACTCAAACCAAGATATCTTAGAAACTAAGGCCCATTGAATGGAAAGAATGAGTACACAGTTACGGCACCTAATGGATTTTCATGTACTTTCACCCTGTGAAGCCTCAGTCGAATCAGCGACGCACATCTCGTGACCTCTCCTTGTAAGTGGCTCAACTGGAGTAGTTTGAGCAGCGATTCGACGGTAGAATTTAACTTGTCATAACTCTTAAGGACGTGGGCATATATAGGAAAAATCCTGTTAGGGGTGGACATTATTCCCTCGACGGAACACTTTTCTGACATTGACTCATGATCTAGATAGGTAGATAGATGTAGATGGTATTTATATGTAGGGTAAGGAGGGGCGGCGCCGACCGATGGGGCTAAGGGGAATTTGTTTATCATAACATCGCTATTATTTAACCATTTTAATTCTACTTTGCATTACATAAATCTATTTTATTAACGAGGTAGTGTTACTTACTTAAAGCTTGAAAATTGATGTTGTAAAAGAAAAATTATGCAGAAAACAGTTTTGACAACGAAAGAATGGAAGGTTCGCAGGCAGAAATATAAAGTTTTCAACATTAATGGCAGTACTTACAGTATGAAAATTTGTTATTTGGACAGATGAAACAGTATTTCATTATTTTATTATAATCATTGAACGTAATTCAAGTCCAAAGTGTATTAAACCTCTGCCTTGACCAGTGTATCCCCACTTTGTGATCCACACCACGTGGCCACCTCACCGATACAAAGTACACGAGTTTAGTGCAAGAGTTTCAGGATCGTCTTTATTAAAAAAAATGCATGGGCCCCGTTAATAACATATTTTCTTGATAATTAATAAATTATAATTTAAAAGTATTAAAAATTGAAGTATCAGTATTAAAGTTGAAGAAAATTCAACAAAATTACTCGAAGTTGGATAAAAAGTGACAGGTTTATGATACTGCGGAGAGAACACGCGGACCTGCTATATTCTCCCCTTTGTCTAGAGAAGAGAAAAGTAGCGAGCGCCATTTCGCTTCCAATCCCTGCTGTTTTGCATCACACTTCTGCCACTATCTCTCGCACTACGGAATTCTCTTGGGTACTTCTGCGACAACAAAAATCATCGCGAGCATAAGGTCACTCATGTATTTTTTTTAGATGACCTGAAGATCTATGCTTCTAGTTCAAAGCAACTTCAGAGTGCTTTATATATTATCGAATGGTAAACCGGAGAGAATGGTATGGATTCCGGATTAGACAAGTGTATCAAGATTCATCTGAAGCGAGGTCAAATTACTGGCGTTTCCGGGGATAGTAAGCTTGTGGATATGAGTGTTTTTAGATGTCTTGACAATGGAGAGACCTATAAATACTTCGGCATCGCCTAAGAGCCGCATTCAGGACGTAATATCAGTAAAGGAGTCTCTCCGAAGCAGATACAAATATTTTTTTCGACAGATTTGGTGTTGCAATCTGTCGGCGTTGAATAAGGTATCTGCGACTAACATTCCTGCCATTCCGGTTCCCCTCTACTAGTTCTGGGTACTTCCATGAGCGAATCACGACCTTTCGGCCCTTGATATCGTCACGCGTAATATTATACATGCAAAAGATCTTGCTGTCAATATATCCGTTACAATGTCGCAAATAGAAGAGATCCTCTCATAACAATGGACGGGAAACACAAGATCATTGGCAAAGGAGAGTTCCTTAACCAATAGCTCCTCGACAAGAAAATGGACGGAAACTTTCACAGAAATGTAGAAAATCAGCTCTTGTCGAAGGACCTAACTTTTGCTTGCCTCAGATCATCAGGACCTAATTCAGGTACAAATGGTTTCATTTTCACTTGCCAGGACGGTGTCATTTCCACCTTAGTATACCGCGACCGCATTTTACGTCAAGCGCTGAGTACCACATAATGCGGCCCTAAGAGTACTTCACGGGTGACGGACAACTTTGCACGTAGCAACTGTGCACGTCGATGGCCGGACGGACAACTGTGCACGTCGATGGCCGGACGGACAACTGTGCACGTCCATCTGTGCACGTCCAAGTCCACAAGAGCCCATCTGTGCACGTCGAAATTTCGACGTGTACAGTTGTCCAAGTACCATCTGTGCACGTGCACAGTTGTCCTGACTAATATGAGCAATCTCGGACTGGATCTGAAAGAGAGATTTAGGTTTGCCAAACGCCTTTTCCAGTGAATCTAATAATTCATTAAGCGAGGTGTACTCTTTGTCTTGAATGTAGAGTTCTGCCTCTGCCTGAATTTTACTCCGTAACATTTTCATGAACAACGATCGAATACCTAACGCGATATTTTGTTCGGCAAATGATTACACAGAAATATTTCTTCCCGAAAAAGTAGGAATAATTTCAACGAGAACTTTTAATGCAGTATAGTCACTACTTTTAATGAGTGAAGCTCTATCCTGAGGGGATGTTGAGGAATGTGCTCTATTATTATTTAATCTCTGAGATTCGGAATCCCCTCTATCTATTTCTTCCGATCGCAAATTATTTTGGCTCATTTGCATAATTTTTTTTGCGCTTTCCTCAATAGCAGTACTACTAACGGTACTGATTACTGTGCCCTCAACATCTGAACCAGCACTATCCTCCTCTCTCTCAGATCCATTAGCCTGCCTATATCTCTGAATCTCTCCTCCATTCACACTTAGAGGGTGAGTAACGGTATCACATATAGCGCTTGCTGCATTGCCGGGTTCAACCGTTTCAACAACCTGTGCCGACGGCTGCCCCCGGGTCCGATGTGACACGCGAGGTGCAGGCGCCGATATTGGTCTTGTTTTTCTATTTTGATTTTTCTTCGGAGCCATTTTTAAAATTAAGAACAATTAGCAAATAAAAAAATTATTAAACATAATATTATATAGTTATTTATTTCATATTATTCATATTTGGTAACGAATTAAGAAATTCAAAATTTTAATCCAAATTGTTTAGTGTTCAAATAAATAATCCAGTCAAAACATCAATCAATGTAATTGATCGCTCAGTTCTATTCAATTTGAAGAGAGATGATATTCAATGAGAGCGAACATTCTCTTTTACTTCTATAATTTTTCAATAGATCTCAGTAAATAAAGTATGTAGTGATCTCAATAACTTAATAATTCTACTGTTTTCACCATTTTGAAACACAATTTTACATTAAATTTTATCAAAAAGAAATGGTTTAACCCAGCAATGAATCAGCAATATATATATACATGTACTAAAACTAAAAATATCGCATAAATATAAAATTATCGCTATCAAACCTTGAGTTGATCAAGTCGCTCGATCAGAAAGTCAGGGTCACCACGTCATAGGCTATGCGGACGATATACTAGTTATCGCGCGCGGCCAGCATCTGGATGCGCTCTTCAGAGTAATGCAGCAAGCACTGATGATAGTGGATTCATGGTGTAAGAAAACTGGACTAAGGGTCAATCCGAGTAAGACAGACGGGGCTGTTTTCACGAAAAGGTATAAGTGGAGAACCACGAGTACACTGAAACTTGGAGGACAACAACTGGAAGTCAAAAAACGAGCTATATACCTAGGAGTAATTCTGGATAAGAAGCTCTTACGGAACGAGCACCTGGCAAACAAGTGCAAGAAGCTGGTAGCTACTCTATGGCTCTGTAGGAGAGCCATAGGGAAAAGCTGGGGCTAGAAGCCGGAGGCACTCATGTGTATCTACACAGCGAACTTGCGGCCAAGGCTAACCTATGCGGCGGTGGTCTGGTGGAGCAGGGTCTAGCTGTCCACTGTCAAGTCTCGACTGGAAAGGATCAGTGAACTGATTTTAAGAGGCATCACTGGTGCTTGGCAGTCGTCACCCAGGATAGCACTGGGGAAGAAGGATCTCAACAGCAGTGAAGATCCCAGTCGACATCACGAGGAGGCCGACCCTGAACATGCCCAGGGACAAAATAGCAACTCGCTATCTCTTCGACAAGAAGTATCAAGTTAGCCTATCCACGAAGGAGGAATGTGTTCACGGCGACGCACACCTGCCCAGTGATGGAGACAACTGATTTACAGATGGCTCCAGGAACGAGGAGAATGTAGGAGCTGGTGTATATCTTAGAAGGAATAGAGTGAGCTTCACAATCGAGTTGAGGTCCTACGCCACAGTTCTACAATCAGAGATTATGGCCGTACTCCAGTGTGCCTACAAGCTAAAGGAGTATGACAACAAAAGAAACATCCGTATCTGCTCAGACAGCAGGGCTGCTATTCTGGCCTTGAATGGAACAACGACCACGTTGCTATTAGTATGGGAGTGCTTTGAGGCACTAAAGATGCTAGCGACGGAAAACCGAGTTACTCTGCTATGGATCCCTGGACACAGCGGTATCAAGGGTAATCAGATATCGAATAGGCTAAACAAACTAGCAGCAACAACCAATTTTACTGGACCCGAGCCAGTTGTAGGTATTTCCAGTAGGTCAGTCACTGAAGAAATTAACAGTTGGCTGACTGATACCCGGGCCAGATCATGCCAGCCCGATCGGGGCCAGATGGGTAATAGGGAAAATATATGGCGATTTCTGCGAGGGATAGCTAAAAACTAATCTTCTGGTTCAAAGATAATGTATAATAATTTGTAATATAAGTTATCTATATTATTTTAGCTTGATTTTTAATGCTCAGATTTTCGTAGATAAAATACCAGGCGATAGAAAATACATTGTGTACACATCGTTTAAAAATTATCAACAATGTTGAAATAAGGAAAACAAGCGTAAACTTCCTCCTCTTTCGTTTTGAACTAATTACATGCAGTCACGTATCCAATAGAAAACGCGAAAATTTAAATATAAGACTTTTAAACATATTTGTAACATTGTAACCAGCTTACTTGCAAGAATTCAAGAATAAGCGCAATATCATTAAAAACATAATAAATGAATATTTCTGTATCCAGAAAGAATTACAAAATATCAGATAATGCTAAAATCACTCTCGCTGTTTGTGCTACCTTTATAGTCTCTGAGAAAAAAATTTGCTTAAATGCACTTTGTTTGATTTTAAAAAATTTTTTATTTGAATGACACCAGACTTCAGATTGTAAGAACAATAGGTATGTAAGCCTAACCCTAGAAAAGGTAGACAGGCTAGACCTCAATAGACTCCATATAGAATCTCAGGCCTGAATGAAGCTAAGTTCATGTGCATCAAACAAGATTTGTGTAATTAACATAAAAGTTTGTTTAAATCAAGTAAATTTTTTTTGTTTGAAAATATGACAATTAAGGTGATTCATTTTATAAGGCAAAAAAAGATTTTCAAATCTGAACACGTACTTTAGCCCAAGTTTTATCTTTTTGTTTTATTTTTTCTTTATATGTGTAAATAAAAATAACACTAATTATTTACGAAATGTATCCCGCAGTAGTATTAAAACTCATAATGATATCTGTATTTTCTGTATTGGCGTAATACTAACTACTGGCCAACAACTGGTGCAGTACCAGGCCCGTAGAGTGAAGGGTACTGGGCCAGTACCTCCTATTGTACTAAGCCTACTACAGCACATGTATTTCCCCCAGTGCGATAAAAATGGTAGAATATACGAGTGTAGTTATTTTATTATTATTATTATATCATTAAGCCGTTTCCCTTTCAGGGTAGGCGTGAATTGCTCGGTGGTAAAGTAGTGATGGTTTATTTCGCGAAATATTGATCTAATTTCATTTTTTCAAATTGTTTTTCAATTGCATTACGAAACTGCACATCTTAAGCCATGAAACAACTTCCTATCATATTTTATATTATGGCCCGCAGGTGAATGGCTGTGAGTGAAAAAGACATCGACGTCGGTACCCCTTCCTTCTGAGGTCCCTATCGTTGTGAAATAGATATATTTTTTTAAACACTTTTTATACAGTGGCTATTCTCTTTAAATGCCAAAATATGCGTTCAAGTTTATTTCGCGAAATATTGATCTTATTTCATTTTTTCAAATTGTCCTTCAATTGCATTACGAAACTGCACATCTTAAGCCATGAAACAACTTCCTATCATATTTTATTTTATTGCCCACAGGTCAATGGCTATGAGTGGAAAAGGCAGGGACGCCGGTACCCCTTCCTTCTGAGGTCCCTATTGTTGTGAAATAGATACATTTTTCTTTACACTTTTCATACGGTGGCTATTCTTATTACATTCCGAAACATGCGGTCAGGTTTATTTCGCGAAATATTGATCAAATTTCATTTTTTCGAATTGTTTTTCAATTGCATTGCGAAACTGCACATCTTTAGCCACGAAACAACTTCCTATCATATTTTATTTAATTGCTCGCAGGTCAATGGCTGTGAGTGAAAAAGGCAGGGACGTTGGTACCCCTTCCTTCTGAGGTCCCCATTGCTGTGAAATACATACATTTTTTTTAACACTTTTGATACGGTGGCTATTCTCATTAAATACGAAAATATGCTTTGAGGTTTATTATACCCCTTCCTTCTGAGGTCCCTATTGTTGTGAAATAGATACATTTTCCTGTACACTTTTTATACGGTGGCTATTCTCATTAAATTCCGAAATATGCGGTCAGGTTTATTTCGCGAAATATCGATCTAATTTCATTTTTTCAAATTGTTTTTCAATTGCAATAAGAAACTGCACATCTTAAGCCATGAAACAACTTCCTACCATATTTTATTTTATTGCCCGCAGGTCAATGACTATGAGCGCAAAAGGCAGAGACGTCGGTACCCCTTCCTTCTGAGGTCCCTATTGTTGTGAAATAGATACATTTTTCTCTACACTTTTTATACGGTGGCTATTCTCATTAAATTCCGAAATATGCGGTCAGGTTTATTTCGCGAAATATTGATCTAGCATTGCAATCTTTACAGTTAATTTTGTAAATTACACATTTTTTGTCTAGAGTTTCATATTTATCCTTTCCCAATTTGACAATCATATTGTTCTTAAAAGGAACTCTATAAATAGTATGTCAACCCAATTTTCTCAACATTTACTTCAAGATCTTAGAGATTTTACCAAAATATGGAAGAACTACAGTATTAAGTGTATTATAATCTGCTCTGTCTACTTTGTTTTGACAATTGTCTTTGTTTTTAATGTAATTTATTATGTTATGCGCGTGTTTTTCAATTAACATAAAAGGGTAATGGTCAAGAAAAAGAATTTGTTTACAAAGTTCAATATTTTTTTCATGGAAAATTGGATGTGATAATGTAAGGGATCTATCAATTCAATTTTTAATAATTCTTATTTTATTTTGAGTGATTTGAGAGAAAACTAAGTGTTCTTCCTGAACAAATAGTTTTCCTATGGCAATCAGTGATAATATGCCTTTCATCAGTTTTAATTAGAGTCATGTCGAGAAAATTTAATTTTCCTTAAGTTTCAATTTCAACAGTAAATTGTAATCTTGCGTGTATACTATTAAACGCATTAAGAAGGATGTTAACATTATTTTTATGTACATTGAGTACTGAATCATCTACATATTGTATCAGTATCACATCTTTCAATATTGTTACATAAGTGTTTATTAGTTCTCATTCTGTCTAAAATTTTAAAAGTCCCTTTTTGAAGCATTTTTGTTGGATTATTAGGAATCAATTGAAAACTATCATCATCATTAAAGATATGCAACATTTTTTGAATATAAACGTCCTTATGAATCTCTACTGTAGTACAGTCCAAGCTCCGAGCAGTGCCGCCCCGAACAATGCCGCTTCTCCGATTTCTCGCTCGAGCGCTACCCCCATCACTTTAGCGTCGGTCGGGATCGATGCATTTCATAGCTAACGCTCCGAGGAGTACCGGGAACGAAACGGCGAATCTGAAGGGTTTTCTCAGGCCAAACCTTGAAGTTGTTCAGTCAAACAAATTGTTTATTTTATTATACATATAGGAAATTCAATATTACAAAAACTGTTCGTTATTCAAAATTATTTTTATTCCACTTGAACCAAATTTGCTATGATATAAAATCAGATTTATGTACTATAAGGCTAACTAATCATTGTTTATTTTACGTTTCGTCAGAAAATTTACTATCGAAATTTTCAATGTTATTGTTGTTATTGAAGTCGATAGTGCATTTGACATTGTTGAGAAAAACAATTTTTTTCAGAAAATTTTGCCTCAGAAAATTCACTGTCGAAATTTTCAATGTTATTATTGTTATCGAAGTCGATAGTGCATTTGACATTGTTGAGAAAAATTTTTTTTTTCAGAAAATTTTGCCTCAGAAAATTTACTACCGAACTTTTCAATGTTATTGTTGTTATTGAAGTCAATAGTGCATTTGACATTGTTGAGAAAAACAATTTTTTTCAGAAAATTTTGCCTCAGATAATTTAATATCGAAATTTTCAATGTTATTGTTGTTATTGAAATCGTTAGCGCATTTGACATTGTTGGGAAAAAACATTTATTTCAGAAAATTTTTCCTCAGAAAATTCACTATCGAAATTTTCAATGTTATTGTTGTGATTGAAGTCGATAGTGCATTTGACATTGTTGGGGGAAAAAAAATTATTTCAGGAAATTTTTCCGCAGAAAATTTACTGTCGAATTTTTCTATGTTATTGTTATTATTGAAGCCGATAGCGCTTTTGTCATTTTTTGGGAAAAAATATTTCTGCAGAAAATTTTTCCTCAGAAAATTTGCTATCGAAATTTTCAATGTTGTTGTTGTTATTGAAGTCGATAGTGCATTGGACATTGTTGAGTAAAAAATTTTTTTTTTGAAAATTTTACCTCAGAAAATTGACTATCAAATTTTCAATGTTATTGTAGTTATTGAAGTCGATAGTGCATTTGACATTGTTGGGAAAAAATTTGTTTTTCAGAAAATTTTCCCTCGTAAAATTTGCTATCGAAATTTTCAATGTTATTGTTGTTATCGAAGTCGATAGTGCATTTGCCATTCTTGGGGGAAAATTTTTTTTTTCAGAAAATTTTTCCTCCTAAAATTTACTATCGCAATTTTCAATGTTATGATTGTTATTGAAGTCGATAGTGCATTTGACATTGTTAAGAAAAAATTTTTTTTTCAGAAATTTTTTCATCACAAAATTTACTATCGAAATTTTCAATGTTAATGTTGTTATTGAAGTCGATAGTGCATTTGACATTGTTAAGAAAAAATTTTTTTTTCAGAAAATTTTTCCTCAGAAAATTTACTATCGAAATTTTCAATGTTATTGTTGTTATTGAAGTTAATAAGAGTTTTATTTCACTACTCACTTTTATGTACTTAGGATTAAATATATCTATATTTCCCACACTTGAATACAGCTATAAGAACTTTATCACTCTTATGTATGTTTTTTCTTTCTGAACTACTTATAAAAAATGGAAGCAATTAATTTTCCTATTAAAATGCAGTTTTTATATTTTATAAATTGTAAGTTTTTGATGCATGTGAAAAATGATAGATGATATTTTCATTGGCAACTTCTTCGTCACTCATATTATTATTTATCCTTTCTCTTCTTCATCATGAGAAGGTGTTTCGTAGACTTTCTTGAAACTGCTTCTTCTTTATTTAAACCATAGGCGTGTATGGTTAAACCAATGAGATGATATCATAAATGATAATTTGAAAAGAAAAACTTCGCTTCCGTTGTAATGTAATCAACATTTAAATTATTACAATATTCACCTAACTCCTCCACATTGACATAAGAGCACTCGTTTCAGCGCTTACTGTATGCTTCTTTACCTTGGCTGGATTCATACCATTCTATGGTATATTCATCATTTTTATTTTTCACGTGTGATATAATAAGAGGAAAATATTTTTTTCATCAATTCCTTCTGCTTTTTTCACTCGCGGAAAGCAATATATGCATTTGCAGTCATAAAACACAAATTGTCCACTATACATATACGTATTACCATCTCTGCTATTAATCTTTCTTTCATATCCTCAAAGTTTTCAAATGTGAACGTTTTTTCATTGATCATACAATCTTCACTAAAAGCCTTTATCGAACAAACCACTGTTCTTTTAATAAATACTTTAATTCAACTGTCTTTCAGTAGTGTCCATTGAGCAAGCTCTTCCAATAAGCCAAACACATATTAAATAATTATGCATTATTATATATCCTCAGATTATTATCATTATTATTATCAAACTACATGTTGAATGTTTTTGAAACTTTTTCTAGAAACGTGTAGAAAAGTTTCTTAGACAAATTTGGCTCTTACAATTGCGCCATATTATTTTTGTGATAGCTGTGGGACTGTTTTGATGTCGGCGAAGTAGAGATTCATCTTCCTCTTTTAAAAGTGGCTCAGTAGCCCTCCTGTATTAGAGGTCCAGTATCCCACATCTAAATACATAGATTTGGCTTAGTAGCCCTCTTGTAAAAGTGGTTCAGTCCCCCTGGTCCCCCATGTAGCCCATTTACCCATATGAATCATCTATATATTTAAATTAAATGACCTTAAAATGACCTTAGAGGTCGTCTTAAAAAAATAAAAACATACATATCTGGACGTAATATCTTCCGTTCTGTCAGAATCTGCAGTCAGAAATTTTTTTTTGGTGGAATAAACGAAATGGACCTTGAACTGTCCTTGACCTTGACTCTATGCGTTCCAATGGATCCCGGATTCGGATTCAGCAACCCAACAAACATAAATTATAGTATTTATCTTCACATAAATGACTTTGCTGTCCATTTGACCTTCAAATGCCGTTGATACAGATGTGCTGGGGTCAAACGGACCACGGATTCATGCTCAGCGGGTCAAAATACATGGGAATATATGTGTATATATGTGATTGAAATGAGTCCTAGCCTTTCATTAATTAAAATTGTTTTATATGTTGACTATGAGGTTTATTTAATTAAATCTAGAATTAGAGAAAAATCATAGAACACATCATGCGAATTGAGAAAGAATTATGCTTTTTGCCGGAAATGTGTATTTTTTCAAAAGAATTTTTATAATTTTCACCCGAAAATGATAAAAACACTTTTTTCACCTGTTTCGCAAAACTGAATTTGGAGCATTGACGTAAGATGAGCTTTACAAGACAAAGCCTTGAGAATGATATGATACATTGACTCTTTATTGTAATTTCCAGTGATTCGTAAGATTTTGATCTAACATCGGATCACCAATAATAATCTTTTTTACTTTTTCATTTTCCCCAATTGAATTGTGGTGAGGAGGATTTTGGTTTACATTTGCTTTACATGTACTATGCTAAAATGCTTAAAGACTTGGTCACTACTGCCTATGGGAGTTTCATCCAATTCATTTTGGTTCAATACGTTCACCGCGCCGCTGTTCATGTTTATTTTCCCTTCTAGCGCTGTCGTTCAGCATTCTCTGCACCTCCCTTTTTATACTCGTCAAATCGTGATCGACGAAAAGCCTCTTATCCCTCATCATATTTTCATTTCGCATTATTTCCAACTCCTCTTCTAAGCTCTTCCTAAACCAAACCTATGCCCTGTAGCAGCGCCTTCAGACCCATCTGCTTAATTTAAGTTCTTTTTCCTTCTTTACTGACATCACATCCAGGGTGGCCACTCCCCCGGGAGAACCGGGAGAACCAGGAAGATGAAATGTCTTCAATAGCATCTCATTTTCATGTAAGTGGCTTACGTACCCAACAATTGAAAGATATTGCTAAAAAAGGAAAAAAAAATTTGACGACTTTACCAAACACTTTTGAGGTTCGCTGGACTGAATTTACTAGTCAATTAATAGTAGCTGTTTTAACGTCATGGAACGTTTTAAACTTGTATTTTAAGTCCAAAATAGACATAGAACCCGAAGCACAAGGATACTACAAATTATTAACTGATAAAGACAATTTGTATTTATTATCGCTTATAGCACATGTAATATGCTTATATTCAAGATATCAAAAACACTTCCAGAAAGATAGTGTATCATTACTGGAAATGATGAAATACTCAAAGCAAATTTGTAAAAGTTTCAAAAAGTTAGAAGAAGAACCTCTTTTTGGTGGCTTGGTAGAAGCTTTGCAGACACAAATAAAAAGAACTAAAGACAATACCATCACATTGAATGGTATTGAGTTGACTGAGCCAAAGAAACGCCGTTCAGTCAATCGTAAGTTATACGTGTCAGAGAAGAGAAGTGTAGATGCCATAAAAATCGAGTTACTAGAATCTTTGATCAATTACACAGAACAGCGATTTGAACAAAATGAAAGTACTGTAAATTTATTAAAACAATTTACAAGCTTCGATGAATCTTTAAAAATGAAGGATTTACATACATGTATAGCTCAAGATCTAGACTTAGCATCATTGAATATTGAGTACAATGAAATCGTCGGATTAGAACTCCACAAGAAATTAGTAAATTTGTCTCCTGTTTCTGTAGTAGATAAATTATTAAAGCTCGAAGAATATCCAAACCTTACCAAAGTATTTTCGAGAATCGCTGCTGCTAAACCCCACAGCGCTGACGTAGAGCGTCTTATCAGTTGTGACCATGCAATAAAATCAAGAAGCCGATTAGTGATGACGATTGATACAGAAGTTTTATATCTGTATATTTATTTCAATATGCCAGCTTTACGTTCGTGGGATCCGAGACCAGCTATTGTGGAATGGATTAGCAAAAAAGAGAATCGGCAAAAGGATTGTCCAAAAGCTAAAGAGCAACAATGGTTCAATGGTATTTACGATGCACCAGATTCTCTGATCGAATCAGAAAATCCTAACGATCCTGTACAAGAGCCTCCCAAGAAGAAGCGTTGCTTTTTGACACATGACATGACACATGGTATGACACATGACATGACACATGACATGACACATGACATGACACATGACATGACACATGGTATGACACATGACATGAAACATGACATGACACATGACATGATACATGACATGACACATGACATGAAAAATGACATGGCACATGACCTGATACATGACATGACACATGACATGACACATGACATGAAACATGACATGGAACATGACATGATACATGTCATGACACATGACATGAAACATGACATGGCACATGACATGATACATGACATGACACATGACATGAGACATGACATGGCACATGACATGATACATGACATTACACCTGACATAACACATGACATAACACATGATATGACACATGACATGACACATGACATGACACATGCCATGATACGTGATATGTCCCATGACATGACGCATGACATGACACATGACATGACACCTGATATGACAAATGACAGGACACATGACATGATACATGAGATGATACATGACATGAAACATGACGTGGCACATAACATGACGCATGAAATGATGCATGACATACACATAAAACACCACATGGCATGACACCTGACGTGACACATGATATGACACATGACATAACACAAGACATGACACATGACATCACACATGACATGTCACATGACATGACACATGACATGACACATGACATGACACATGACATGACACGTGACATAACACATGAGATGATACATGACATGACACATGACATGACACGTGATATAACACATGAGATGATACATGACATGACACATGACATGATACATGACATGACACATGACATGACACATGACATGGCCCATGACATGACGCACGACATGACACCTGACATGACACCTGACATGACACGTGACATGTGACATGACGCATGACATGACACAGGACATAAACATGACGTGACAACTGGTATGACACATGACATGACACATGACATGACACGCGCCATAACACATGAGATGACACATGACATGACGCATGACATCACAGATGACATGACACATGACATGACACTTGACATGACACATGACATGACACATGACATGACACATGACATGACACGCGACATGACACATGACATGACACATGACATGACACATGACATGACACATGACATGACACATGACATGACACATGACAATATATAGCAGCGAAAAAGTAAATAACACAAGATATGATCACCCAGGAAAACCAAGCCGGTAAAAAACCTGGGGAGGATTTTACCCACCTATCCTCAAGGCAAACCTGAATCCACTATGAAAGAATCGAAGTTCATACAAAAGGACTACAAGCTCCCCGCTCGACTTCCTAATGCTACCCACCAGTAGAACTTACTGACACGACCACGTGCAAGCTCCGAATCCACGGACTCCTTCTTTCTTGGATTCTCCACAAGATACAAACACCCACGCTTGTTATTCTTTAAACTTCAATGGCAGCAACCGAGTTAATCATCAAGATGTTGAAATAATCTCTACCTTGAAAACCCTAAGTTTATGTGAAGGAAAGCTCCTCAAAGATCTCACAAGAGATTCACATAAACAGCAAATATGAGCAACAAAGACTTAGAGAGGTTTGGGTACAAAACCCTAAAAATAAAAGGAGGCACAAGAGGCACTCTAATCTCTCTCTCTAAAAATTCCAAAAACGTTCTAGGGTTTTCTTTATATATAGGATTGTTTTCCTTGATCCCCAAGACGTTTAAATAGAGTTTGGGCTGAACTGGAACTCTGCAGAAAAATAAATCTGTACGTGGTTCGATCGATCGAGTCTAATTTTCGATCGATCGAGCCTTACAGATTTAGTCCAATAAATCTGCACTCACTCGATTCCAGTTTTACAAATAAACATACTTTGAGCAAGCCTAAACAAGACTAAACAACCTGTTTTGATCATGGTTTGCCAACAATACAAATTAGAGTTCTAAATACATAAATTCCTAAATCTTTAGAACCTAACATTTTAGTATATGGTTTGGAGTGGGACCAAAAGGGACAAATAAGACACCAGCTCCAATGGGTTTTGGGCTTTTCTGTCAACTCTTGACAAGTCCAAAGTTACCATTAATTATATTTAATACCACTATATAAATATAGTTGCACTCTAGGTCTTATCTATAAATTATATCCCAAGACTTTATTATACATGCAACCCCTTCATAAAATATTCGTAGTAATACAAAGTCATTAATGTAGACTGCCACTTTGTAAATTACTACATCTTAATCCTTGAGTACCCGGTTTAATCCTTTAATGTTATTCATTATATATTTATGAAATCCAATTCCATAAATATATACTTTAGTCTTACTAAAGTGGTTAAGACATTCCCAAATCCACCGCAGACAGTGAAATCGTCCAGGCGGTTATCGGCATGGCCCACACCCTGCACTTGCAGGTGGTTACCGAAGGCGTGGAAACCCAAGCGCAGTTCGAGCTGCTGCTCAAACACGGCTGTGACTACATCCAGGGCTACCTGCTCAGCCCGGCGGTGCCCTTCAATGACATCATCGGCGTGATGCAGGGGATTGCCATGCGCAACCCGCTATATCCGCTCAGCGTGGAGAACAACGACGCTCCACAGCCAAAAGACCCGGCGCCAGGGCGTATCGGCCCGCCGTCTATTGTCAGGCCGATTCGCTGAGACCCAGGCATGGGGAGTGGTGGTGTAATCGCTGCTTCTCTTCACGCCGGGTCATACCTGGAAACAATTGCGCCACTCATTCCTTCGGACCTCAACTGTTCCCGTGACGCTTACGTCACCCTCGGCTGTGACCTTTCTCTACGGCAAGGTGCCATCACGCGTTCAGCGGTTACTCGGCTACACACTTCAGCGCGTGAAAAATACGCACCTTTTTCGTGCGCGCCATTCTTATGCTGCCCTTTCCTGGATCAGGATCCATGGCGAGACCACCACTGCCCATAAGCTTGGATCCCGTTCGACCAGGTCCAATGCCCGCGTCGCAGACACCTCGCCAAGGGTGCCTGCAGCCAGCCAGGCGGCGACTTTGTCACGGTTGTCTTCGGCCATTCCTTCGGCGGCCTCGATCAAATCCAGGCCGGCATCGACCCACAATAGGGCACCCTTGGCAAAGAACGGTTCAAGCTCCTTCCAGGAAATTTCGGCGGTTTCACCGAGCAGCTTGGCATAGAGGGTGCTTGGTTCTTGCGTCATGGGAATTCACCTGAGTAGAAAATCGGCGCAATCATAGCC
>JAABKJ010075445.1:204026824-204237325 GCA_011634705.1 Andricus grossulariae | reverse complement strand
AACTGCCAGGAAAGCCAAGGAATGCCTTGAAAGCTGTTAGCAGCCCGGCGCAATTCTGTCTTTTTCTTTCACTTAAGCGACATACCCAGGTTTTGCCCCCAGCTGCCAGCTTTTCAAGCGATCAGCCGGCGCTCTACACTGTACCGGTACAGTTGCCAGGGCAATGCCGGGGGGATATCCGCGATATCTGATCCGGTTCTGCAGCTCACAAGGCCGCTAGAACTATAAAAAATACAACAGTAAGAGTGGAGCACTATGAATAAGGCTACTAAGCAGATTTCACAATATAGTTCAATTTTGTAACCAAAGAAAAGAAATGCCGACCAACTAGATCAATTTTCAGCTAAAATGATGAATCGTCAACCCAAAAAATTAATTTTCTACCAAAAAAGACGAATTTTCAACGAAATATATGAATTTTGAACTGAAAACAAAATATAAAAAAGAATTTCTACTAAAATGATGAATCTTCAACCAAACAAATTAATTTTGAACGAAAAATGTAATAGTTGATTCTTCAACAAAATATATTTTAATTCTGTACCAAAAGCGGTTTATTTTAACTAAAAACAACAAATTTGCAATCAAGAAAGATTTTTCAGTCAATACATAAAAAAAATGTTCACCAAAATGTTGAATTTTCATGCCAAAGAGACGACTTTTCTACAAACTAGTTGAATTTTCAAAGCATTGCATGTTCAACAAAATTATGCATTTTTAATCAAATAGTTGAATTTTAACCATAGAGATGAATTTTCAACCAAGAAGATTAATTTTCCACACAAAAAAAGGAATTTTCAACACAATAGTTAAATTTTCAAACAAAGAGATGAATCTTCAAAAAAAAACAAAAGATAAAACAGATAAATTTCCAGCTTAAAATAGAACAGTTAAATTATCAGTCAACGTAATTAATTTGCATCCAAATAATTCAATTTGCAACCAAACAGGTGAATTTCGATCAAGAAGATTTAATTTCTACCAAAAAAGACGAGTTTTCAACTAAATAGTAGAAGTTTCAAATAAAAAAGATGAATTTAAAAAAAAATGGAATAGATCAATTTTCGGTTTAAAAGATTAACTTTCATATAAAAAAGGCAATTTTCAACAAAATAGTTAAATTTTCAAAAATAAAAATAATGTTTCAACCATAAAGATAAATTTTCAACCAAGAAGATTAATTTTCTACCCAAAATCGTAAATTTAAAAAAAAAAAATGAATTTTCATCAAAATAGTTGAGTTTTTAATACAAAAAAAAGATGGATTTCCAAAAACAAAAATGAATAAATAATTTTTCAGTTGATCAAATTAATTTATAAGTAAAAAAAATGAATTTTCAATAAAATATTCCAATTTTCAACCACAGAAAAGTATTCCCAACTGAAAAGACGAATTTTCAACCAAAAAGATAAATTTTCAACCGAGAAGATTAATTTTCGAACAAAAACGATAAATTTGTAACATATATAATATATATAATACAGAATATAGAGCACATAAAATAAACTAAAAAATTTTTTTAAATATTTTGTAAGATTATATTTATTAAGCATAACAAGCCCTACGTCAATATCTTTCTTAATGTTAAAAACAAATTTACAAAAATAGCATTTTTTTCACGCGTTCGAAAGTAGAATCCTGCCTTAAATCATATTCCAGCAGATATGTTCCTTTGCACTTTTTAATGACAGAAAAGATTAATTTCCTAGAAAAATAGAAGGATTTTTATCAAAATACACGAATTTTCAACCAAATTGTTAATTTTTCTACCGAAAAGATGAATTTACAACTAAGAATATTAATTTTTAACAAAAGACACGGATTTTTAACGAAACAGGTGAATTCTTATGATTTTCAATAAAATAGTTAAATTTTCAATAAAAACATTGATTTTTAAGCAAATAGTTGCATTTTTATCATAAAAAGATTTATTTTTTAACAAATAAGACGAATTTTTATAAAAATGCATACATTTTCAACCAAATTGCTAAATTTTTAACTGAAAAAGATGAATTTTCAACCAGAAATGGAATATTTACATTTTTAGTTGAAAAATAATGTTTAATTACGAAAAAAATGCTAAAAAAAAAGAAGAATTTTCACAAAAATATATAAATTTTCAACTAAATTATTAAGTTTTTAACTAAAAAAGATCAATTTTAAGCCAAAAATAAAATATTGTTATTTCTAGTTTAAAAATAAATAATTTTGCGAAAATTCAATTGTTCTGTTACTTCTCATATGTAATAAATAGGACAGACAAAAATAGATAATCAGAAGAAGAATATTTAAATTTTCAGTTCAAAAATAATGTTCAATTACAAAAAAAAATCTAACAAAAAAGACGAATTTTCATCAAAATATATAAATTTTCAACCAAATTTTTAAATTTTCAACTAAAAAAGGTAAATTTTCAACCAAGAAATTGTCACATTTAATAAATAGGCAAGGTAAAAATAAAGTTTTAATCAGGAATGGAATATTTAATTTTTTAGTCAATAAATAATTTTTAATTAAAAAAAACAACTTTAAAGAAAATAGTGCACTTTTCAACCAAAAAGATGATTTTATACTTGAAAGATTAATTTTCTAACAGAACAGATGAATTTTCATGAAAATAAATAAATTTTCAACCACATTGTTGCACATCCTGTGCTACATAGAAATAATCACTTTTCGATACAAAACATGCTCAAAAAACTCGAAACTGCACAAGATCATCGAATGTGAAAATTTATTATTCAAAGATTATTTTTATATTCACCACCAGCAAAATCAGAGTGGTCACGTAAACTTCAAAAAAATAAATTCCAGGCTATTTGTCGGTTTTCCGATAGAAAATTATGTTTTCCCGGTTGACTTTCAAGTCATGATAGCAATTATTTTTCAATACCCCTTATTGCGTAAACGTTTTAAAAAAGAAATATATTAGAAACCCATAAAGAAATGTACAACGTAAATTATTGTGAAAGTGATTTCAGACTTCACATACAAAAGTACTCTCCAAATAAGGGAAATAAGGTGATTTTTCACGAAAAGAGGTTAATAATAAGAAAATAAATTTCTTTAAATAACATTAATGTTGGTAAAATATTTCTAACATTTCAAGTTGAAATATATTGCATTTTCAACCATATAATGGAATTTTTGAATAAAAACGATAAATTTCTAACCGAAACATCAGACTCACAATAAAATAATGTAAGGGGTGGGGGGTATTGTTGATTAACTTAAAAAAAGACATTTTTCAATCATTTTTTCATAAAATACAGGTAATGTATTTTAAGTTATCTAATTATCAGGAGACGTCTTGAATATAAGATGTTTTGCGGTGGAGGTCGTTTCTCGGCACTCGATTATCTGAAATAAAAAAATAAAATTGTTTCTCTTATTTTATGAGTTTCTCCAGGTAACCCTGCCGATTTCTTTTTCACTGATTTTTCAAGATTTGATAACGCTATAAAGCGTGATACGCAACCTTTGCTTAAAAAATGGGTCAAATTGTTATTGTAAAATAAAAAATAACAACAAATTTCTTTCAAAATCTCGACAGGGTTACATAAATCAACTATTTCAACCAAGAAAGATGAGTTTTGAACAAAAAATATGACTTTCCCACAAAAAAATAAATTTTCAATAAGAAAGGACGGATTTTTTATTTAAAAAGACGAATATGCAATAAAACAGTCAAATTTTCAACAAAATGGTGAAATACTATTTTTCTGGTAAGTGGCCAGCCTGGAAATACATCAAAGTAGGTGATAAGGAATTTAAATACGGTTTATAAAATTGTTTTTTATATGATTTGCAGAAATTAATGATGCAAATAGTTTTATTATAATTGGACTAATTTGGACACTACAGTACGGCTGAAGCAGTCCTTCAGCTGATCGGCGCGTGAAAGCTGTGAGCTTCGGGCCCATCGCACGGTAACTATTTGCTCTCATCCCATTTTCAGACTTAACCAAATAGTTAAATTTAGGTAAAAAGTAGAAATTTTTGACTGAAAACAGTTAATTTTCAATAGAATAGTTTGATTTTCTACCAAATTATTGAATCTTCAATAAAACCAAATCAATTTAGAGCCAGGAAGTTGCGTTTTTGAACAAAAGTTATGAATTTTTAACCAAGGAGATTAATTTTCGAATAAAAAAGACAAATTTTCAAAAAAAAAATATGAATAGCTAAATATTCACTCAAGTATTTAAATGAATTTTCAACAAAAGTGTTCAGCTGAAAAGACGATTTTCTCTCCCGTAAAATTATTTTTATAAAAATGGAATACTCAAATTTTCAACCTGCACTTTTGAAAATGTTTGGAATTCTCCAAAATTTCCTCAATGCAAGCGTATGGTAAAATTGCAAACACGGTATTGCAATGACAAAATTGCAATACGAAAATGATGGAATTCAAGAACTTCACGGAATTTCTGGAATTAATAGAATTTAAGGAATTCACGGAATTAATGGAATTCATGAAATTTATGGAATTCACGGAACTGATGGAATTCACGCAATTCAACGAATTCAAGAAATTCACTGAAATCACGGAATTAATGAAATACGAGGATTTCACGGAATTTATGGAATTGACGGAATTGTCGGAATTCACGGAATTCAAGCAAATCACGGAATTCATGAAATTCATGGAATTCACGGAATTCGCGGAATTCTCGAATTTCATGGGATTCAAGGAAATCACTGCATTCATTGAATTCACGAAATTAATGGAATTCTCGAACTTTATGGAATTCAATAAATTCATGGAATTGAAGAAATTCATGGAATTCACAGAATTTACGAAATTCATGGAATTTACGGAAATCATGGAATTAATGAAATTCATTTAATTCATGGAATTAGAGAAATTCATGATGTGAATTCCATGAGTTCCTTGAATTCAATGAGTCCCGTCAATTCCATGAATTCCGTGAGTTCCATGAATTCCATGAATTCAGTGAATTCCTTATATTCAATGAATTCATGGAATTCGAGGAATTCACTGACCAGCATCAAGAAGAATAATTTCCACCAAAAAATATAAATTTTAATCAAGAAAATGAATTTTCAACCAAAAAATAAGAATTTTAATCAAGCAGAATAACTTTGTACAAAAAAAAATGAATTTTGATCAAGAAGATAAATTTTTAATAAAGTAATATTAATTATAATCAAGAAGAAGAATTTTCTAACAAAAAAGATGAATTATAATCAAGAAAATGAATTCTCAACCAAAAAATATAAAATTTAATCCAGAAGAATAATTTTCTACGAAAAAAAAGTGAATTCCAATCGAGAAGATGATTTTCAACAAAAAAAAATATGAATTTTAGAAGAGCAAAAGGACTTTCTACCAAAAAACATGAATTCTTTTGAAAAGATGAATTCTGAACCAAAAAATATAAATTTTCATCAAGAAGAATAATTTTCTACCTAAAATAATATATTTTAATCAAGCAGAATAACTTTCTACGGAAAAAAGTTAATTTTAATCAAGAAGAATAATTTTCTAACAAGAAAAATTAATTTTAATCAAGCAGATGAATTTTCAACCAAAAAATATGAATTTTGATCCAGAAGAATAATTCTCGACCAAAAAATATAAATTTTCATCAAGAAGAATAATTTTCTACAAACGAAAGTGAATTTTAATCGACAAGATGAATTTTAAT
The DNA here is from genome assembly GCA_011634705.1 of Andricus grossulariae. Lineage (NCBI taxonomy): Eukaryota > Metazoa > Arthropoda > Insecta > Hymenoptera > Cynipidae > Andricus > Andricus grossulariae. Next base: position 204,231,652 of record JAABKJ010075445.1, on the reverse strand, counting down.
AAAGCAGAAGAATTTTCTACCAAAAAGATGAATTTTTTCGAAAAGATGAATTCTGAATCAAAAAATATAAATTTTCATGAAGAAAATGAATTCTCAACCAAAAAACATGAAATTTAATCCAGAAGAATAATTTTCTCCAAAAAAATATACATGTTAATCAAGCAGAATAACTTTCTACAAAAAAATGAATTTTAATCAAGAAGATGAATTTTTAATAAAATAATATAAATTATAATGAAGAAGAATAATTTTCTACGAAAAAGATGAATTATAATCAAGCAAATAAATTCTCAAACAAAAAATATGAAATTTAACCCAGAAGAATAATTTTCTACAAAAAAAAAAGTGAATTTCAATCGAGAAGATAAATTTTCAACCAAAAAATATAAATTTTAAAAATGCAACAGGATTTTCGATTAAAAAAGATGAATCCTTTTGAAAAGATGAATTCTGAACCAAAAAATATAAATTTTCATCAAGAAGAATAATTTTCTACCAAAAAAGATGAATTTTAATCATGATTAAATTTTAAATCAAATAATGACAATTGTCTACAAAATACTTGAATTTTCCACTTAAAAATAAGAATTTTCAACCAAATAGTTTAATTTTCAATAAAATAGCTTAATTTTCTATCAAAATAGTTGAATTTTGAACAAAAAAAGATGCCTTTTAAACAAAATAATTACATTTGCAACAAAACAATACATTTTTTAACAAAATAATAACAATTTTCTACAAAACAATTGAATTTTTCACTGAAAAATATAAATTTTTAACCAAATAGTTTAATTTTTTACCAAAATAGGTGAATTGTCAACAGAACACTTGAATTTTGAACAAAAAACGATACCTTTTAAATCGAAATAATTAAATTTTCAACATTACAATAAATTTTTCAACCAAATAATAACAATTTTCTACGAAACAATTGAATTTTCCAATAAAAAATAAGAATTTTCAACTAAATAGTTTAATTTTCAATCAAATAGTTTAATTTTCTATCAAAATAGTTGGATTTTGAACAAAAAAAGATGCCTTTCAAACAAAATAATTAAATTTTCAACAATATAATACATTTTTCAATGAAATAATAACAATTTTCAACGAAACAATTGAATTTTCCAATTAAAAATATAGATTTTTAACCAAATAGTTTAATTTTCTACCAAAATAGGTGATATTTCAACAGAAAAATTTAATTTTGAACAAAAAATATGCTTTTTAAACAAAATAATTCAATTTTCAACAAAATAATAAATTTGTCAACCAAATAATAACAATTTTTTACAAAACAATTGAATTTCCCCATTAAAAATATAAATTTTTTACCAAATAGTTTATTTTTCTACGAAAATAGGTGAATTTTCAACAGAACAGTTGAAATTTGGACAGAAAAAGATGCCTTTTAAACAAAATTATTAAAATTCTACACAAAATAATACATTTTTCAACCTAATAATAAATTTGTCAACCAAATAATAATAATTTTCTCCAAAATACTTGAATGTTGCACTTAAAAATAAGACTTTTCAACCAAATAGTTTAAATTTCAACAAAATAGTTTAATTTTCGACCAACATAGTTGGATTTTGAACCAAAAGAGATGCCTTTTAAAGGAAATGATTAAATTTTAAATCAAATAATGACAATTGTCTACAAAATACTTGAATTTTCCACTTAAAAATAAGAATTTTCAACACTTCCCCTACTTCCATACCCCTCATTTCTTCTTACTTCCCCGACTTCCACACCCCTCATTTCCACTCGCTTCCCCTGATTTACCTCGTTTAACCTAATTTCCGTCTTTCAAATATCTCATTGCCTCTAATTTCCCCTATTTTCCATATTTAGCATATTTCTTTTATTTCCCCTATGGTCCCTCATTTCTTTTACTTAGTCTCCCCTCATGTTTCATTACTTCCCCTACTTCCTTCCCCACATTTCTCCTCATTTCACATATTTCCCTTCATTTTATTTTCTTTCCCTCACCTCATTTACCATCACTTCCTCTACTTCCCTTCCTCTCATTTCACCTATTCTCCTTATTTCCCATCACCTCCCTACTTTCCTCCCCTCATGTCACGTATTTCTCCTTATTTATTCTACTTTCGCTCCCTACATATACCATCACTTTCCCTACTTATCATCCCCTTATTTCACCTACTTCCCCTACTTTTCCTCCCCTCATTTCATCTACTTCCCCTACTTTCACTCCCCTTATTTCACTTATTTGCCCTCATTTTGTCTACCTTTCCTCCCCTTATATCCTATCACATCCGCTACTTTCATTTCCCTCACTTGTCATTACCTTCTCTACTTCCCCTTATTTCCTTAGCCCTTATTTTACATATTACAAATTACTTCTTCTTGTTTTCCTCACCTCATTTCCCATCACTTCCTCTACTTTCCCTCCTCTCATTTAACCTATTTTTCCTCATTTCTTCTTCTTTCCTCCACCTCATCTCCCATCACTTCCTCTACTTTCCCTCCTCTCATTCAACCTATTTCTCCTCATTTCCCATCACTTACCCTACTTTCCTCTTATCATTTCACCTATTTCCCCTCTTTTCTTCTACTTTCCCTCACCTCATTTCCCATCACTTTCCTTCTTTCAATCACCTCATTTCACCTATTTTCCCTACTTTTCCTCACCTGATTTCACATATTTCCCCTACTTTTCCTCGCCTTATTTCACATATTTTCCCTCATTTCTTCTACTTTTCCTCCCCTTATATCCCATCACTTCCCCTACTTTCCTTCTCCTCATTTTCCATCACTTCCCATACTTCTTCTCCTCTCATTTCCCCTCATTTTACCTACTTCCCCTCATTTCTTCTTCTTTTTCTCACCTCATTTCCCATCACTTCTTCTACTTCCCCAAATAGATGAATCTTTAACAAACAAAAAATTTTTAACAAAGGAGTTCTACTTCCGAAGAAGTAGTTAAATTTTCAGTTTAAAAAAATTGATATTCAAACAAAAAAAAGGAATTTTTAACCAAAAAGTTGCGTTTTAACCCAGAAAGTTTTTTTAGTCACTAAAGGCAAAAAATTCCAAAGTGTTGAATTTTTATGTAAAAAAAAACGAATTTTCTACAAAACAGTTTAATTTTTAATCGGATTTGAAATATAAACCGAAAAGTTAATTTTCAAACAAATAGTGCAATTTTCAACAAAATAATTAAATTTTTAAGAAAATAGTTTAATATTCAATCAAATAGTTGAATTTTCAACTACAATGATGAATTTTCAAAACAAAAAAGATTGAACTTAAACTAAAAACAGTTGAATTCTCAAGTAAATAATTGAATTTCCAAAATAGATGAAAATTTAACCAAATAGTTGAATTTGTAACCCACAATGATGAGTTTTCAAACAAAAAAGAATAAACTTCAAACAAAAACAGTTTAATTTTGGAAAAAAAGATGACTATCTAAAAATTAGATGAATTTTCAACTAAATAATTAAATTTCTAACGAAATAGTTGAATATTTAACCAAATAGTTGAATTTTAAATCTACAATGACGAAATCTTAAGGAAAAAAGATAAAACTTCAACCAAAAACAGTTGAATATTCTACCCAAAAAAAAATTAAATTTTAACCAAAAATTGTTGGATTATCTTAAACTATTTTCTAAAAAATCAACTTTTTGATTTGAAAATTCAACAATTTGGTTGAATTTGTTTCTCTCTTTAAAATATTTCTTGGTTGAAAGTAAATTCTTTTTGTTATAAAAGTCTACTATTATGTTTTTGGTTGAAAAGTCATCTTTGTTGGTTACAAATTTGATTATTTTGTTGAAAATTTCACAATTCTGTTAGAAAATCATTATTTTTGGTTGAAAATGCAAACTATTTTGTTGAAATTTTTTTTTTTTTTTTTTTTTGAAACTTAATTTTCTTAATTAAAAACAGGGTGTACAGTCTTCCCCTTTTTTTAGTTTCCCCTTTTTTCTTGAAATTCTCCTTTTTCCCCTTTTCTCTTATTTGAAAATACAATATTTGAATTACGCGGAAAATTCTCTGAAATTAGTAAGTACTTAAATAAATTATTTATGAATCACTTAAGTAATAACTTCAAAAAAAAAAACTTTTTTGTTTATATTCATATTAACAGATTGAAAATTAAACTCTTTTTTTTAGAATATTTGACTTTTTGGTAGAAAATTTAAATATTTAGTTGGAAATTCATTTCTTTGGCTTGAAATTTAATTAGTTTGTTTAAATTTTTTTTTTTTTTTGAAACTTGATTTTTTTAACTGCAAATTATCCTTTTCCACTTTCGGGTTAAAGTTTATCTTTTTTATTTAAAAACTTAACTGTTTTGAATAAAATTCGTCTTTTTGGGTTAAAATTTTATTCCTTTGTAAAAAAAAATCGACAATTTGGTTAAAAATTAACTTTTTTGTTTAAAATTCAACTATTTTGATAAAAAAATTCAAATGTTTTGCAGAAAATTCTTTTTTTTTTGGTTTGAAAATTTATACACTTTAGTAATAACATTTAAAATAAAATAACTTTTTTGTTTATATTCATATTAACAGGTTGAAAATTAAACTCTTTTTTTAGAATATTTGCCATTGTGGTAGAAAATTTACATATTTAGTTGAAAATTCATTTCTTTGGCTGCAAATTTAACTAGTTTGTTGAAATTTTTTTTTTTAAATGGATGTTTTTAACTCAAAATTATCCTTTTCCATTCTCGGTTTAAAATTGTTTTTTTTTTAATTTAAAAATTCAACTGTTTTGAATAAAACTCGTCTTTTTGGGTTGAAAATTTTATTCTTTTGGTATAATATTTCACAGTTTGGTTCAAAATTAACTTTTTTGTTGAAAATTTAACTATTTTGAATTGCAAAAACTATTTAGAATTGAAAATTAAACTATTTTGAATAAAATTAGTCTTTTTGGGTTGAAACTGTTATTATTTTGGTAGAAAATTTTACGATTTGGTTCAAAATGAACTTTTTTGTTTAAAATTCAACTATTTTGAATTGAAAAAAATATTTGGAATTGAAAATTCAACTATTTTGAATAAAATTAATCTTTTTGGGTTGAAACTGTTATAATTTTGGTAGAAAATTTCACAATTTGGTTCAAAATTAACTTTTTTGTTTAAAATTCAACTATTTTGAATTGAAAAAACTATTTTGAATTGATATTTTTGTAGAAAATTTCACAATTTGGTTCAAAATTAACTTTTTTGTTTAAAATTCAACTATTTTGAATTGAAAAAACTATTTCTCTTCTGCTGAGGAGCGATGCTAATTTCCACCATACTCTGTGGGGCAGCACGGACATCAACTCAAGAGGTCTATTGCAATACCTAATCACTACTGATTTAAATATTCTTAACGCCTTGGGTTCCCTGTAAAAAAACTAGCCTCCCCTAATCCTCTCATGGTATGTAGAACTAACCAACGTTCCTGGATTAGCGAGATACCTCTGTGCCTTGCAGCCATGTCCATCTGTAGAAGCGCAGAGGCGCCTTTGCTGTGATGCAAGTTAATTTGGGTAATGGTTGGACCAAGAGCAGTCATTTGGTATCTGCTCCCTGTCTTTCTGTGTCCCGACAGGCTTCTCCTATCCCTGGACGGCAACCCAAATGTCACCTGTCACAGGTAATAGGTTTAATCCCTGCAATCGCCGAAGGAACACAGACGGGTCTTTGAGCTTACCCGGGAACCAGGCCGTAGCTCACACCATCTTTTGGAACAGCTCAACCTCACATACTTTTAGGCCACCCTCCAGGTGGACTCCCTGAAAAGCTCAAACTGCTTCACAGTGAGCAGTGAGTCTGAGTAGCTCGTGTCTACTACCAAACACTATAAGGGGGTTAGCTTGTGCCTCTTCATAAGCTCAGTCCCCACCCCACGCAGGTGGGGATTCCTCTGAGCTCCTCCCTCTGTTTTAAGCGTCAATTCTGGTTTCCAGTGTTGTAGAAATAGACAATTGTTATGTCCTTTGAAACGCTGAATGTGATGGCGGAATTCTGATCTTGGATTTCGATTCAGCGACCCAAAATCCATTGGATGTAACCACTGTTGTCCGTTGGACAACCTACTTTTATTTTTTTGTGGGGCTGTAGTTATGAGCGCACTGAAATTGAAATGATTTAGCATTTAATTTTCAATTTCAAATTAAATAATTGTATGCGAACTCAATAATTTAAGAATTTATATTGTGTAGGTACCAATTTTTCCACCAAATAACTTTCAATGCAACCATTCCCCAAATCTCTGTTATTGTTCGGAAAATGCCGAATTCAGTTAGACTGACTTTAAAACTCTCCATCCTCCGATGACTAACTACTCAATTTGGACATTATTACAACTCGCGAATCAAATGAATTGTATAAAGATGGTAGTTGAGTGTATGCTTTGAACAATGGATAAAACAAACAACTTAATTGCCACGGAATAGATAGGCAATCTTGATGATTTCAAAATTCTTAAAAAGCTCCTTTTTCAAAATTTTTAACTATCTACAATTTGTTTCAATTTTTTTTAAATCAACTCAAGACTCAAATAAAAAAAAATTTCTTAAAATCTTCTAGATTCTTTTTTGACCTATTTTAAAATCTTCAAAATCTAAAATTAATATTTTTAAATGTAATATAATATTGCTAAGATTGCTGAGAAAATTTGAAAAGAATTTTGAAAATTTTGGACATACCAATAAGATCATCCAATTCTATTTTTAAATAGAAAATAATCCTCTTCATGAGTCATACGTACCTGAAACACAAAATAAATGTACAAATTAGTATTTAGTACAGTAATTTTTTTTTAATATTTAGGATATTCGAGATGAAATGTTTTCCAAAAGAGTCAAATTTTCAAACATGATAGAAAATAATTTTGAAACTTTTTGAACTTTCAAGTCAAAAAGACGAGTTTTTAAAAGAAAACAGTTGAATTTTGAACCCAACAATATGAATTCCAAACAAAAAAGTTAATCTTTAACAAAATAGTTTAATATTCAATATTCAACTTATGAACATAATTTTCAACTAAGCTGATGAATCTTCAATAAAAAGATCCGTTTTTAATAAAGTAGTAAAATATTCTAATAAGTAGTTGAATTTTCTACCGAAAAACGAGAAATTTTGAACCGAAATTGGAATAGTCGAATTTTTCACCAAAAAAATTAATTTTCAAGCAAAAAAGATTTTTCAATTAAGAAGGAAACATAATTTCCACAAAATTGTTGATTTTTTTTCAGATGAATTTTCAACCAAATCATCCAAAATTATCAAAATTTTCTTAAAGTATTCCAGATTTCCTCCGAAGTCTTGAGAAATCTTTTTACATTTTCAATAAAAATTCTTTTTTCAACGTAAAAAATTATTTTAAATTTTCTCAATAATCTCAGGAATATTTTTTTGATCACGAACCCATGCAAAATCCTTAAAAATGTTCAAAATGTTATGCCTAAATCTTAAAAAATCTCCATTATATCGGATTTATTGTGCATCTTTTAAAATTTCAATTTATTTTTAGAATTTATCAAAACCTTCAAATATCTTTTTAAATGATTTTTATCCTTCCTCAACTGTAAAAAATATTGAGAAATTCAAAAAATGCTCTTACAATCTTCTAGGCGGTTATTTCACAAAGAATTCATAGATATAATAAGATTTCAGAATGATTTCGAAAGATATCAAAATATTTCACAAGATTTTTTAAGAATTCAAAAAATTAACAAAAAAATTAAACATTTCATAAAAATTTCAAAGGTTTCAAAAGATTTTAAATATTTCTAAAATTATACAAAAATTCCAAAGATTTCAGACGGTTTTAATATATTTCATAAAGAGTTCAAATATTTCAAAACATTTAAGAGATTTTAAAAGATTTGAAAGGTTTCACGACATTTTAACCATTTCAAAAGATTTCAAAATATTTCACGAAGATTTAAAACATTTTACAAAAATTTCAAAGGTTTCAAAAGATTTTCAAGATTTTAAAAGATATCAAAATATTTTAAAGATTTTGAAAGATATCAAAATATTTCACAAAGATTTTTAAGTTTTTAAAAGAATTAGAAATACTTCACAATGAATTTAAAGATTTCACAAAGATTTTTAAAGATGAACAAAATTTCACAAAGATTTAAAAGATTTCAGAGATTTGGAAGTGTTCAAAAGATGTTATCTATTTCAAAAGAATTAACATGCATTTTGGACATTTCAAAATATTTCAAATTATTTCACACAGAATTTAAAGATTTCAACAGATTTCACAAAGATTTCAAAGATTTTAAAAGAATTCGAAATACTTCACAAAGAATTTAAACATTTCACAAAGATTTCAAAGATTTTAAAAGATTTTAAATATTTCTAAAATTATACAAAAATTTCAAAGATTTCAGAAGGTTTTAATATATTTCATAAAGAGTTCAAATATTTCAACAACAAAAAATTCAAAACATTTAAGAGATTTTAAAAGATTTGAAAGGTTTCAAGAGATTTTAACCATTTCAAAAGACTTCAAAATATTTCACAAAGAATTAAAACATTTTACAAAAATTTCAAAGGTTTCAAAAGATTTTCAAGATTTTAAAATATACCAAATATTTTAAAGATTTTAAAAGATATGAAAATATTTCGCAAATATTTTAAAGTTTTATAAAAAAAAAAAAGAAATACTTCTCAAAGAACTCAAACATTTCACAAAGATTTCAGAGATTTGGAAGTTTTCAAAGGATTTTATCTATTTCAAAAGAATTAACATGCATTTTGGAGATTTCAAAATATTTCACAAAGATTTTAAATTATTTCACACAGAATTCATTTTGTTTGGCAGAAATATTAACTATTTAATTTTGCGCTAAGAATTCATGTATTTGTTGAAAATTCTACTGTTTTTGGTTGATGTTTGATTTTTTTGTTTCAAAATTCGAATGCTTGGTTGAAAATTTATTTCTGTAGTTAGGAAATTCAAATATTTTGTTGAACATTGGTCTAATTGGACAGGAAATTCGAAATTGTGGATTGATATAATTCATTTTTCTTGTTAAAAATTAAACAAATTAAATTAATTTTTTAAACTAGAAATTTTACTTTTTTCTGGTTGAAAATTGATCTTTTTTATTTTGAAATTCAACTAGTTGGTCGAAAATTTATCTTTTTTTATTTGGAAATTGGTTAAAAATTCATGTCCTTTGTTGAAATTTCGCCTTTTTGGTAGAAAATTAATGATTTTGGTTGAAAATTCAATTACTTGATTGAAAATTAAACTCCTTTGTTAAAATTCATTTTTTTAAGATTCATCATTTTCATTAAAAAATAATCTCTTCGATTGTAAATTTACTCATTTTATTGAAAATATGATTTTTTTAAATAAATTTTTCTTTAACTAAAAATGTAAGTACTTTGTTGAAAATTCCTTTTTTTCTTATTACAAGTTAATTTTTTTAACTGATAATTTTAGCAATCCAGTTGAATATTCCACAATTTTAGTTCAAACTTCATCTCTTCGATTGAAAATTCAGCTATTCCAGTTGAAGTTTCACCAGTTTAGTTTAAAACTCATCACTTTGGTTGAAAATTTAACTATTTTCATGAAAATTCGTTTTCGTTTTGTTGTGATATTAATTTTCTAAACTGGATATTTAACTATTCCATTTTTGATTAAAATTTACCTAGTTGGTTGAAAATTTATCTTTTTTATTTAAAAATTCAAGTATTTGGTTTGAAAATTCCTCTTTTTTGATAGAAAAATAATGATTTTGGTTGAAAATTTAATTACTTGATTTCAACTTAAACTCCTTTCTTAAAAATTCATTTTTGTTGTTGTTGTAGTTTCGATTTTTTTAAATTTAATTTTTCAACCAAAAATGTATGTACTTTGTTGAAAATTGATTTTTTTGTTTGTTTACAAATTAATTTGTTTTAACTGCTCATTTAAGCAATCGAGTTGAAAACTCGTTTTAACCAGAAAACCAGTTTAAACTGGAGATTTAACTATTATTATAGAAGGTTTTCTCATATTTCGCAAAGGATGTAAAAAATTATAAAGAACAGTTTTTGAAAAAAACCGAGTGACTTTAAGAGAATTTTAAAAGATTCACAAATATTATAAGACCAAATCTATTTTAAATCAGTCAGGGTTCTACACTTGAAATCTCAGAATCTCTCGGAGACGAAATATGTTTTTTTTTAAGACACTTAAGCGAGACGGATTCTTCCGAGTTGCACAAAAAAAAATCTAAGAAGTTATGCGTATTTGAATTTTGCGCTTTGTTTTTCAAGAAACACACTTTTTTCTTTAAACCTCTATAACTTTCGACCCAATCAAAATCAAAGATGGATCAGCCCGCATTATGCTGCTATGTCTTCCCTCTGTTAGCAGAAACGTTTGAAAAGTATTTGAATTAATTATAAATGTGGGGTTTCTCAGAAAATATTTTCTGGAAAATCCCACATTTCTTATTTTGTTGCATAATTTTTTTGTAATCTCTACTAATAGAAGGAAGGCATTTTATCAGCTTCATGCGGGCTAAACTATTTTTGAAGCCGGGAGAATTTTTTTTCCTATGAATGTAATTTTTGAATTTTTCTCGTAAACGATGAAAGATATCCCAAAAGAACAAGGGACGTTTATCATAGACCTTTTTTCGACGTGGAAACTGCTATTGTAATATTTTTTGTATCTGGCATTGTTTCCAAGAAAAAGTGGAAAATTCGATTGTAAACAAAAAAATTTTCCTGGCTACGAAAGTCATTTAACCAGCATGAAACTCACAAGATATGTTAATCTCAAAGTGCAGATTCAAAAAATATTAACAAAAATTTAAGTGTTCATTCTTGAGGAAATCGAGAATAAATCCTAGCAGAATCAAAAAGAAAATAATAAATACCTTAATTAGGTCACAAGTTATAGAGATTGAAAAAAAAATTGGTGTATTTTAAAAAAAAAATCACAAAATTCAAATATGCATAACTACTTAGAATTTTTTGTTTGCAAATCAAAAAAATACGTATAGCCTAATTTCTTTAAAAAAACAACATATTTTGTTATCTAGCCCGTTAGGAATTTCTGATGTAATGAGGGGGGGGGGTATGATAAACAATGCGTGGTTGAGGGAGCGAGAGAGAGGATAGGAGCAGGGATACGCCAAATGGTGGGGTGTAGACGTGTTGACGAGCGATTTCCATAAAAAAAGTTGAATTTTCACCCAACGAGGTGAATCTTAACAAAAAATTGTTTAACAAAGTAGTTTGACCAAGTAGTTAAATTTAAACAAAAAAGATTCATTTCTAACCAAATAGTTAAATTTTCATACAAAAAAATTAATTTTTAACCAAAGAAAAAACGAATTTTCAAAAAAAAAAGTTAATTTTCAAACAAATAGGTGAATATTAAAAAAAACGGTTTTTCAAAGTAGTTTTATTTTCAATTAAAAAAATTAATTTTTAACCAAATTGTTAAATTTTCAACAAAATAGATGAATTTTTCCGCAGAGCAGATTAATTTTCTACCAATAAAGATTAATTTTAAACAAACTACATAAATTTTCTGAAAATTTAACTAATATGCAGATAAAAAAATGAATTTTTATCCCAAAATAAAATCAATTTTCAACCTAAAAGTTGAATTTTCATTCAGAAATGGAATAGTTAAATTTGTAGATAAAAAAATAATTTTTAACCAAAGAAAAAATGAATTTAAAAAAAAAAATTTAATTTTCAACCACAGAGGTAAATTTGAAGAAAAAAAAATCCAATAAAGTAGTTCAACCAAGTAGTTTAATTTTTAATAAAAAAGATTAATTTTCAACCAAATTGTTAAATTTTCATCAAATAAGATGAATTTTTCTACAGAAAATTATCTACAAAACAGTTGAATTTTTTTAACTTATAAAGTATAAATTTTCAACCAAAAATGGAATAGTTAAATTTTCATATCAAAATATTAATTTTTAAGCAAAAAAAGACAGAAATTTGCACAAAAAAAAGTTAATTTTCAAACAAATAGGTGAATCTTGAATAAAAACTGTTTTTCAAAATAGTTCTACCAAGTAGTTTAATTTTCAATAAAAAAAGATTAATTTTTAATCAAATTGTTAAATTTGCAACAACAAAAAAAGAAATTTTCCACACAAAAATTAATGCTCTACCAAAGTTGAATTTTCAACAAAAAAAAAGATAATTTTCAACCAAAAAAGTGAAAATTAAAAAAAAAAAGCTAAACAAAGTAGTTTAATTTTTAATAAAAAAAAAAATTAATTTCTAAATAAATAGTTAAATTTTCAACCAAAACGATGAATTTTTTTACAAAAAAGTTTATTTTTTTACCAAAAAAATTTTGAAAATGTTTTTAAATTTTGAACAGAAAAGAAGAATGTTTAAAGAAGAAGATTAACTTTCAAAGAAAAAAATAATTTTCTACAAAAAAAATCAATTTTTTAATAAAATACGTGAATTTTTAACGAAATAGTTGAATTTTGAATTAGAAAAGATCAATTTTTCAACTAAAAATGGAACAGTTAAATTTTCAGTTAAAAAAATTAATTTTACACTAAACTGATGATTTTTCAACTAAAATGATGAATCTTCAACTGAAATTGTTGAATTTTATGCCAAAATGATGAATTTTCAACCATAAAGTTTCATTTTCTCCAAAAAAAGAACTAATTTTTTCGTTCCATGTAAAAAATTCCCTGTTCCAAGTGAAATTATATTTCTTTACTGAAACTTCCTATTCTAAAATAAAAATGATAATTATTTTCTAAAATTCCCATGAAAGATGACTTTTGTACCATAAAATATTAATTTTTAATCTAAAAGCATGAATTTTCAACAAAACAGTTGAATTTTCAACCAAAAAATATGAATTTAACAAAATAGTTAAACTTTCAATAAAATAATTAAACTTTCAACAGAATAGTTACATTTTTTTACCAAATAGCTGAACTTTTAAACTAAAAAATATCAATTTTTAACCAAATATGGAATAGGTAAATTTGCATTTGAAAAAATTAAATTTTAATTTAAAAAACTAATTTTCAACAAAATGGTTTTCTTTACTACCAAATAGTTGAATTTTCTAGTCAGAAAGACGAATTTTCAACAAAACATTTTCACTTTCGACAAAAAAATATGACTTTAACAAAATAGTTGAATATTTAACTCATAAAAAAGAATTTTTCAACCAAGAAGATTAATTTTCTACCAAAAGACGAATTTTCAACAAATTACATAGATTTTCAACCAAATAGTTGAATTTTGAAACTAAAAAATATCAATTTTTAATCAAAAATGGAATAGTTAAATTTGCACTTGAAAAAATTAATTTTTAATTTTAAAAAACTAATTTTCAACAAAACATTTGCACTTTCGACCAAAAAATATGACTTTAACGAAATAGTTGAATATTTAACTTCTACAGAAAAAAATTTCAAACTGGAATATACAGATTTAATTAAACTTATTCATTGAAGTTTTCTAAAGAAAATAAGTTAAAATCCCTAAAAACTCTTGAAATCCTTTGAAGTCCTCGGAGATACAATAAAAAATGCACATATTTGGTTAAAAATCGATTTTTTTGGTAGAAAATTATCTTTTTCTCTGCAAGTTAATTTTCTCGTTAAAAAATTCTTCTTTTCGGTTAAAAATTCTAATATTCCAGTTAAATATTTATCATTTTAGTTGAAAATTCATCTTTTAGGTTGAAAATAAAATTACTTAGTTGAAAGTTAAACTCTTTTATTGAAAATTATTTTTTTTTGCTTGAAAAATCATGATTTTAATTCAAAATTCATTTCTTAGGTTGGAATATGAGCTATTTGATTGAAAACTTGTTTTTTGCTTTGGATGAAAAGGAATTTTTTTGCCGAAAATGCAAATATTTTGTTGAAAATTTGTTTCCTTTTTGGTTGAAAATTATTTTGTTTTTAAATTGAAAATGTAACTATTATTCCAGTTGAATATTCCACAAGTTTATATAAAAATTCATTTTTTTGGTTGAACATTCATTTTTTGACTAAAAACTAATTTATTCAATTTTTGGTTGAAAAATTATCTTTTTTAGTTGAAAATTCATATTTTTTGGTAGAAATTAATCTTCTTGGTTGAAAATTCATCTCGTTGGTCAAAAATTTAATTATTCTGCTTAAAGATTCATTATTTTAATTGAAATTCATCCTTATGGTTGAAAAGTAATCTTTTTGTATGAAATTCAACAATTCCAATTGAAGATTCATCATTTTAGTTGAAAATTCATCAGTTTCGTTGAAAAGTAATTCCTTCAACTGAAAATTAGAATGTTAATTTTTTGTTGAAAATTTATATTTTCTCGATCAAAATTCAACAATTTGGATGAAAATTTGTCTTTTTTAATTGAAAATTCAACTATTTCGTTGAAAATGCACATATTTTGTTAAAAATCGATTTTTTTTGGTAGAAAATTATCTTTTTCTTTGCAAGTTAATTTTCTCGTTAAAAAATTCTTCTTTTCGGTTGAAAATTCAAGTATTCCAGTTAAATATTTATCATTTTAGTTCAAAATTCATCTTTTAGGTTGGAAATAAAATTACTTAGTTGAAAGTTAAACTCTTTTATTGAAATTTTTTTTTTAGCTTGAAGAATCATGATTTTAATTAAAAATTCATTTCTTAGGTTGGAATATGAGCTATTTGATTGAAAACTTGTTTTTTTCTTTGGATGAAAATGAATTTTTTTGCCGAAAATTTAATATTGAAGCCGATAGTGCTTTCGACATTTTTGGGGAAAAATTTTTTCTTAGGAAAATTTTTTCTCAGAAAATTTACTATCGAAATTTTGAATGTTATTGTTGTTATTGAAGCCGATAGCGCATTTTACATTTGTTAGAAAAAATTTTTTCTTCAGAAAATTTTTCCTCAGAGAATTTACAACCGAAATTTTGAATGTCATTGTTGTTATGGAAGCCTATAGTGCTTTTGACATTTTTGGGAAAAAGATTTTTTTTCAGAAAAAGTTTCATCAGAAAATTTACTATCGAATTTTTTAATGTTATTGTTGTTATTGAAGCCAATAGTGCTTTTGACATTTTTAGGAAAAAAAATTTTCTTCAGAAAAAGTTTCATCAGAAAATGAACTGTCGAAATTTTTAATGTTATTGTTGCAATTGAAGCTAATACTGCTTTTCACATCTTTAGGAAAAAAAATTTCTACAGAAAAAGTTTCATCGGAAAATTTACTACCGAAATTTTGAATTTTATTGCTGTAATTGAAGCCGATACTGCTTTTGACATTTTTGGGAAAAAATTTTTCTTCAGAAACTTTTTTATCAGAAAATTTACTATCGAAATTTTTAATGTTATTGTCGTAATTGAAGCCGATAGGGCTTTTAACATTTTTGGGAAAAAATTTTTACTTCCAAAAATTTTTCCTCGGAAAATTTACAATTGAAATTTTGAATGTTATTGTTTTTATGGAAGCAGATATTGGTTTTGACATTTTTGTGAAAACATTTTTTCTTCAGAAAATTTTTCCTCTGAAAATTTACCATCGAAATTTCGAATGTTATTGTTGTTATTGAAGCCGATAGCGCTTTTTACATTTTTGGGAAAAAAATTTTTCTTCAGAAAATTTTTCCTCAGAAGATTTACTGTGGAATTTTTTAAGGTTATTGTTGAAATTAAAGCCGATAGTGCGTTTGACGTTTTTGGAAAAAAAATTTTTCTTTAGAATATTTTTCCTCAGAAAATTCACCATCGAAATTTTGAATATTATTGTTTTTATGGTAGCCGATAATGCTTTTGACATTTTTGGGAAAAAAATTTTTCTTCAGAAAATTTTTCCTCAGAAATATTACTGCCGAATTTTTTAAGGTTATTATTGATATTGGAGCCGATAGTGCTTTGGACATTTTTGGGAACAACATTTTTCTTCACCTCGGATTCGTATTCAGCGCGTCAAAATACATAAGGATAAAGTGGTCTTGTTAAATAGTCCTCACCTTTTTTTTTTTTGTAAACCAGTGTTTTTCTTCGAATTATACAAGATGAAAATTATTTCTACTTTCGTGTTATCCATGGTGGTTATCCTCAATTCTATTGGTAAATGTAATGATAAATTATATTTATAATTTTAAGTATATTTTCCAGCTTTTTAAAAATTACAATTTTTCCGAAAATCCGAATTTATTTATTGTACTATTTAGGCTTTTAATATACATTTTAAAATACTTTCTTCCGAACTGAAATAATATTATATAATTTCCCATACTACCAGTATAAATTTGTCCTATTTATCAAGCATCAAACTGAGATTGCGAAATACTTAGCAACTTTAATTAAAAATTGTTAGAAAACAGAGGTGTGTATTGCATATCATAACTTAAGAGTTCTGGGATCATCGGATACTTTCCAAAGTCAACATTATGTTTCTGAGGAAGTTTAAAATATCTTATTCAAAACTACAGAAATTTCTTTGTTTGGAACTTTTAATTGATCGATTCATTTGATTTTTTTTAAGTTTTGAATTTTCTGTTCACAAGTCACTTTAAAATAATTTATTTCATTTTTGCACAATCTTTAATGACTCTTCACTAATGATCGTAAAAAATGCTATTTTTGACCCAAATTGTTGAGTTTGCCATACTTTTAATATTAGCAATTTGCAATCTTCTAAATTAACATATTTTAAGTATTAAAAACAGAAGAATCTTCCTCTTGCCTGTTTTGTTTTAAACGACGGGAATATATTGTTTGCACAAACAAAATTAATTGTCTGCAAGATTAGGTATAGAGGAAAAATTTCTCTGAGTGAATCAAAAGTCTTCGAACAGCTTCTCCCATGTTCATTTTTTGAGAAACTTCGCATGCCTGCAGCGATAGGTAAAAATTACGCCTTCTGATCAAAATTTAGAGATATTCTATTTTCAGGTATTTGCACCAAAATGGGGAAAACGATTTCTAAAACTGTGTATAAGGACCACCCTGACCAACATTTATTTGTTTCCTTCAAGAAAAACTTAATCCTCTCTTTCTTCCTCCAGAGTTGAGCTTGCAGACTTCCAACCCTGTACCTGGTGTTTCTAGTTCCGAAACTTCTAATCCTCCTGCCAGACAGCGTGCCAAAAATATGCCAAGGCACTTGCGAGATGGATGCAGAAAGCTGTCATCCTTGGGTCGCTTCGTGTCCTCGGAACGCACGAGTGTTTCGTTGGCCTGTCGTTGTGATTTCGTCGTGACCAGGGATGCTTCCGAAGGAATAACCCTTGATCGAAGGTTTAACAATCGTGCTGGAAGCTGAATGGCACCTAGCTGAGGTGTTTTAAATGGTGTCTCTGGGATACCAAGCGACCTCTCAGAGTATGCAGCCTTATACTTGCATGCGGGGCTCTACAAGGACAGAAAACCCTTTATTTAGCTGCTCGTAGAAATAACAATAACACCATCGAACTACCAAAAAAATGTCAATGCGGTTCGAAACAATCGAACACGCAGAACACCCAAAAATCGGTTGGTGAACAATGCTGATCAACGTGACGTGCTAGACTGCTACGATGCTAGCATTATTCCTATACGCGAAGGCCTTATGGCGCGTATGCACACTATATGCTGCGAGAAACATCCAGATCTTCAGCACGTTTTTCGTCAATCTTTGCGAAATTAACACGTTACTGGCATACAGAGAGAGCATTGGCTGATTCAAATCGAAGGCTAACCGACGATGGATCGAGCGACCAGGAGACGCTTGTATCAGAATGCGTCCCGTATTCAGTGCGTGATTAAATATACTGAACATGTCAAAGCTGCTGACAATCAGACAGCACATTGTTGACAAACTAGGGATGTTATCTGAAGCAAGGAAAAGAATACTGTCTATCAATCACTGCTGAAGAGGTGAGACATGAACTTAGAGGCACCAAGACTTTTCCGCTGCAGGACAAGATGGTATCAAGTACTTCTGGTGAAAAAATGTTACTTCCATGCACAAACATTTGGCCCGCATATTTACCTTATATTTAAAGTCGGAAACACCCATTCCGCAGTGGCTGATATTAGGACGCACTATACTCCTACCGAAAAAAGGCAACTTTCACCCAGAGAACTACAGGCCAATAGCTTGTTTGAACACACTTCAGATGATCATTGGAGCTGCCCTGGACAACAATACTTTCGGTAGAATTGAACCTGAGTAGCGAGAGACGTACGAACGACGTGGCTCGAAAAAATGTGTAGCAGGATTTCGAAAGATCCTGCTCATTAACAGGTGTGCCCGTAAAGGCGCTGCTGCCCATCAGCGCTTCATATTTAAAGCCTTGATATCGAGTTCAATATGTAATGATTTAAATATTATAATTTATTTGCTTTCAATTTTAAATTGTTTTAAGTTTAAGAGTTTTACAAAAAAATATGCCAGCCTTCAAAAGCAGAAGATTTTAGAACTAGGTATTGAAAATTATAAGCCGCAATTATTTATTTTATTAATGAGAGTTCATTCATTATTAATAGTTAATTCGGTGCGACGATTGTCAGCACATCCTCTGAGATACAAGATTTCAGAGATGATAG
Source organism: Andricus grossulariae (assembly GCA_011634705.1). Taxonomy (NCBI): domain Eukaryota; kingdom Metazoa; phylum Arthropoda; class Insecta; order Hymenoptera; family Cynipidae; genus Andricus; species Andricus grossulariae. The sequence goes on along the minus strand of JAABKJ010075445.1, from coordinate 204,213,139 downwards.
TGAGCTTACAAGTTCGTGACTGGCTTTATTGATAAATATATTGATTTCCTCACATTTTTAATTTTTTCTAAAAACTAATTTTTTCCAACCAAAAAATCATTTGAAATTATCCGAGGAATGTTAAGAAAAATTTTGTATTCTCTTGAGACGTTGCAAAATTACAGGGTCTTGTAAGTTCGAGTCAGTTCTTGAACTGTTTCTGATTTTAAAAAAAACGGGTAAAATGCTGGGTTACTTCTTGAAACTCTAAAAGTAAATGGAGGGTTAAAGGAAATGAATGATTAGGTTACATATGTCATTACTTAAATCCATTTTTTAACAGCGTCATTATTTGATATTTAATTAATTGGTTTGTCTCGCATTTCGATCAGCGTACCCCATACCATGGTGCATGGTGTCCGTCATATTACTGCCGGTTTATTTCATGATTATGAACGTTGTAGAATAAAAAGCGTACAACATAATAGTTCTTGAAAGTATAATGCAACGAAAAATATAATGTTGTATTGTAATGTATAATGTTATCATATATGTTATTATATCTCCACAAAATTTTGCAGACAGCATATCCCGCATGTCATGTTTCAAGATTTTATTAATTTAAATACATTCAGAACAGCTATAAAAACAATTTATGATACCAGAAGTTTAAAAAAATACTTCACCTATTAGAATCTAAGATTTGCATGCTTCAAGTATTTTAAAACATGCTATAAGTGCTTAATTTCTTCCAAAGACTTTTCCACCTGTTTCCGTAAAAACTGTTTCTTTTTTTCATAATAACTCTTCTGAGACGTATTTTAAAACAAAAATTTCATCAAATCACTATTTTTCCAAACACCGAAAGTCATTTGATGCAAAAAACTAATATGGAAAACCAAAACCGTGGGCTTTTTTTGTAATTGACACCATGTCATACTAAAACTAAAATAGTTAAGATATCAGTTAACAAATGAATTTTCTGCCAAAAAAAGAATATTTACCTAATTAATTAAATTTTAAACTAAAAAAGGATAATCTTTCAACTAAAACTAAAATAGCCAAATTAACTGCTAGGAAAAAATGATTTTTATGCAAAAAAAAAAAATAATTTTCTATAAAAAAAGATCACATTTCAGCCAAAAATTTCGATAATTGAATTTTCAGTTTAAAAAATTCATTTTTTACTAAAAAAAAACACGAATTTTCAACTAAAAATATCATATTTCAACTAAAACTAAATTAGTTAAGATATCAGTTAAAAAATGAATTTTCTGAAAAAAAAAGAATAGTTAGCTAATAATTAAATTTTAAACTAAAAAAAAGATCATCTTTCAACTAAAACTAAAATAGTTAGTTAAATTATCAGTTAAAAAAAATTATTTGTATGCCAAAAAGAAAAAAAGAATTTTCTATAAAAAAAATATCACTTTTCAGCCAAAAATTATAATAATTGAATTTTCAGTTTAAAAAATTCATTTTTTCATGAAAAAAAAAAATTTTCAACTAAAAATATCATATTCTAACTAAAAGTAAATTAGTTACATTATCAGTTAAAACATTATTTTTATGCAAAAATAAAAAGAATTTTCTACTAAATAAGATCAAATTTCAGCCAAAAATTTGAATAATTGAATTTTGAGTCTAAAAAATTAATTTTTTACCACAAAAAAAAGCGAATTTTCAACCAAAAATATCATATTTCAAATAAAACTAAAATAGTTCAGATATCAGTTAAAAAATAAATTTTCTGCAAAAAAAAAGAATATTTAACTAATAATTAAATTGTAAAGTAAAAAAGATCATCTTTCAACTAAAACTAAAATAGTTAAATTATCAGTTGAAAAAAATATTTTTATGCCAAAAAAAAAGAACTTTCAACCAAATATTTAAATTTTCTAATAAAAAAGACAACATTTCAGCCAAAAATATTAATAATTGAATTTTCAGTTTAAAAAATTCATTTTTTACTAAAAAACAAACGAATTTTCAACTAAAAATATTATATTCCAACTAAACCTAAATTATTTAAGATATCAGTTAAAAAATGAATTTTCTGCAAATAAAAAAGAATAATTAACTAATAATTAAATTTTAAACTAGAATAAGATAATCTTTCAAGAAAAAAGTTGAATTCGAAAACACATAGTTGAATTTTCAACCTAGAAAAATTAATTTTTAAACCAAAAAGAAGAATCATCCAACAAAAATATAATAGTAGACTTTTCAATTAAAAACATGACTTTATAACGGAATAGTCGAATTTTTAACAAAATAATTACGTCTTCTAACAAAATAGTTGAACTAGTAAACCCATAGTTGAATTTTCGATCTAAAAAGATGAATTTTCTACGAAATAATTAAATCTTTTAACAAAATAATTGAATTAGTAAGGCCATAGTTGATTCTCCGATCTGGAAAGATGAAATTTAACAAAGCAGTTTCATTTTCGAACGAAAAGAATGTTTTTTTTTAACAAAATAGTTGAATTTTCAACCATATGATCGATTTTTTTAAACAAAAAAGATTAAACTTCAATCAAAAACAGTTACGTTTTCAAACCAAATAGTTGAATTTTCTACAAAATAATTAAGTTTAAAAAAAAGTTGAATTCGTGAACACATAGTTGAATTTCCCACCTACAAAAATGAATTTTTAATCTAAAAAGAACAATTCTCTACCAACAATATAACAGTAGATTTTCCAATTGAAATGACGACTTTTTAACAAAATAGTCGAATTTTCAACCAAATAATTAAATTTTTTAAGAAAATAGTGGAATTAGTAAACCCATAGTTGAATTTTCGACCTAAAAAGATGAATTTTCAACAAAGTAGTTAAATTTTAGAAGCAAAAAGATGACTTTTTAACAAAATAGTGGAATTTTCAACCAAATGGTTGATTTTTTTATAAGAAAAGGATTAAACTTCAAGCAAAAACAGTTGCGTTTTCAAACAAAATAATTGAATTTTCTAAAAAATAATTAAGTTTAAAAAAAAGGTGAATTTGTAAACGCATAGTTGAATTTACCACCTACAAAAATAAATTTTTAATCAAAAAAGAATACTCTACGACAAATATAATAGTAGACTTTTCAACTAAAAAGATGACTTTTTAGCAAAATAGTTGAATATTTAACAAAATTATGAAATTTTCCACAAAATAGTTAAATGTGTATACCCATAGTTGAATTTTCAACAAAGCAGTTTAATTTTCGAACGAAAAAGTTGCCTTTTTAACAAAATAGTTGAATTTTAACTAAATATATCAATTTTCAAAAAAATAGTTACATTTTTATACACCAAGTATACATTAATTTTCAAACAAATAAATAAATTTTCAATCAAAAAATAATAATTTTCAATGAAGCAGTTAAAATTTCGACCAAACATATAAATTTGTAACTAAAATTATGAATCTTCAACTGAAATAATTAAATTTTCAGTCGAAAAATTATTCTACACTAAAAAAAACGAATTTTCAATAGAAGAGGTGAATCTTCATCTAAAATGATGAACCCTAAATAAAAAGATGATTTTATAAAATTTGTGGTTAAAAAATTTATATAAGAAACAGTTGAATTTAACAATGAAAAAAAGTTAAACAAAAGAGTTGTATCTTAAACTAAAGATGATTTATTTATCAACAACACAACTGCATTTTTATTCAAAAAGATGAAATTTCTAGTAAATCAGATGAATTTTCAAACCAAAAAGACGAATTTTCACAAAAATAGTTTAATTTTGATCCAAAAAAGATTTCAATTTAATTTTCAACACAAAATTATGAATTTTCAATAAAAAGTTAATTTTTAACAAAAAAGTTGAATTTTTAACAGAAAAAAATGACTTAAAAATAAACAGTTGAATTTTCAACCAAATAAAAAAATCTTCAAATAAAAATATAATTGTACGGAGGAAGCAACTGGTGAAAAAGATTTAGAAACAGAAATACAAGTCAAATAAATTACTAGCAAGAGATGTAAGCACATCAGGGTTGCCGTGAAATTTCATTTTGGACATTCTGACCAATTTTTCATTTGCGCTGGCCATTTATGTTTAAAGATCAGAATCTAAATCTTGTAATATTTTACCAGAGAATTTGTTATAAGTGGAATAAAATAATTTAAAATTAAAATTCTTTCAATTTTATTTTCCTTGGCAGTTATTTAAAGTCAATCTTATACAAATTTCCTGACCTTTTCCCTGATTTTCAGGTTATCACTGACCTCCGAGCATCCTTTTAATGCAATAATTCAAAATAACCTTACAGCTGATTGTTTTGGGAATAGAAATCACTCAACTTTTTCAAATTTATCGTATTTTTTCTGAAACTATTTTCAATAGCTAATTACAATAATTTATACTTTAAGTCAATATTTTGAAATAATTTTTCTACACAATGTCTTTAACCTCACTGTCTATTAGTAAATCATGTCCCAGTATTCGAATTGAAATATTTAATTTAAAATTAATTTTAGCTCATTCAGGTACAGAGGGTTCCATTTTCATATGCTGCAACGATGTCATTTCCACCTTAGCATATCGTGACTGCATTTTATTTCAAGAAGCGCACTCACGGTGTTGGCCGCCACCCTGCCCTGCCGATCACTCTGAGGGAGATAGAGTCAATTATCCAAAACGAGAAGTATCAAATTTTCTGGAACTGCGATTTTCGGACAGGCGCGCAGTGGGGTGAATCGGGAACTTACTATTCAAAATCACCTGCAGCCTACAATTCTCAACTGATTTTCAATTTTTTCATTTGGAAGTGATCAGCGATAGTTGCACAAGAGCGTCTATGGATTCCATTTTTCAATTGTTGTCATTTTCTATTCTTTATATAAATGAACAAGAGCGAAAATAAGACATTTTGTAATTATTATTTTTTATATTCTAACCAATAACTTAATCAATCGCATTTCTGACAAAAATGAATGACGCAGTATCCGAAGAATATAAATAATTAACTGGATATTGAATCTCATTGTTACGAACTAATTATATTAACAAAATGTCAACATATTAGAAATTTTGCTTGCAAAGTGTATTTGTAAGTTGAAATTGCTTGATTCCATCATTTTATAAACAAATTATGTAAACAAATGCACAGTTCGGACATCAATAGACAGAAAGCAATAGTTTTTCTTTCTAATCGTCTACGAATTACATAAGTGGTGATTTTTAGAGACGAAGACTTGTCAACCGATATTATTTGTTGATGTTAGAAACAAATTCTATAAAAAAATATAATTTAGAGGTAGAGTAATGTTTTACGTATATATCTGTGAGGTTGAATGGAGTATATTTTGTTTCAAAACTGCTTTTCAGTTTTCTAAGTAATTCAAATATTCAAAATATACTTTTGTCTTAAGTGGAGCAAGAATGGATTTGAAATGGGTCCTAAAATTATTGAAATTATTGACAAGTACAACTTGAAATCTAATTCCTTTATAACATCACAAAACATTTCCAGTGATATCATTTGAAGTAAATAATAGGAAAAAATTACCTTCTGTCTACAAATGATCAAACTATGCATATTTTTATTAAATTCGCTTATGAAATAAATAAGTAATATCGAATGACCAATCTCAATTGCTAAATATTACCACTCATATAGTTTAAAGGTACTAATGAAGAAAAGCGATTACATTCTGCCAATACTAATGCAAATTCCTTGGAATTTTTTTAAGTTCTTGAAAGTTCTTTTGAATCTTTTTAAATTTCCTAAAATATTTGAAATCCTTTGAAATCTCTTGAAATCCCTTGAAACTTTTTAAATCATTTGAAAAAGCCTTGGAATCTTTTTAAATTCCTTAAAATTTCTTGAAATTTTCAAAAATACTCTAAAATCTTTGAAATCCATGAAAAGTATTAAAATTAATTTAAAATTTCTTGGAATCTTTTAAAATATACTAAGATCTTTAAAATTCTTTAAAATCTTTAGTAATACCTTAAAATATTTGAAAATATTTGGAATCATACCAAAATCCGTTAAAAAATTTTAAAGCTCTTGAAAATGCCTTGATATTTTTAAAAATACCCTAAAATCTTTTGAAATCCCTTAATGGAAATACCTTGGAATTTTTTCAAGTTCTTGAAAGTTCGTTGGAATATTTTTAAATTCCCAAAAATATTTCAAATACTTTTAATTCTTTTCAAATCCTTTGAAACTTTTTAAAGCACTTGAAAAAGGCTTGGAATCTTTTTAAATTTCTTGGAATTTTTAAAAATACCCTTAAATATTTTTAAATGTCACAAAATATTTCAAAAACCTTGATATTCTTTGAAATCCCTTCAATATTTTTTAAAGCTCTTAAAAATTTCTTGAAAATTTTATAAATACCCTAAAATCCTTCAAAATCCCTTAATGGAAATTCCTTGGAATTTTTCTAAATTCTTGGAAGTTCTTCTGAATCTTTTTAAATTTCCTAAAATATTTTAAATCCTTTGAAATTCCTTACAACTTTTTAAAGCACTTGAAAATGCCTTGAAATCGTATAAAATTCCTTAAAATTCCGTGGAATTTTTCAAAATACTCTAAAATCTTTAAAATCCTTTGACATCTATTGAAAGTATTACAATTAATTGAAAATCCCTGGGAATCTATTAAAATATACTGAAATCTTTAAAATTCTTTAAAATCTTTAATAATACCTTAAAATATTTGAATATATTTGGTATCATACGAAAACCCCTTCAAAAATTTTAAGGCTCTTGAAAATTCCTTGGAATTTTTAAAAATACCCAAAAATCTTTTGAAATCCCGTAATGCAAATTCCTTGGAATTTTTTTAAGTTCTTGAAAGTTCTTTTGAATCTTTTTAAATTTCCTAAAATATTTGAATTATCAATTTGAGGAGGGATAAGGGGTCGCGCTAAATACTACCCGTAGGGTACAGTTGAATAATAATCTAATAGGTTTCAAAATGACTTTCATATTTCAGACTTCACACTTTTTACCTTATTCACCTTTTTTCTCCCTTTTTAAATAATTTTTTTTTTTTTCAAGAAACTTCCTAATGAGCGAATCCAGCTAGTTTTGGTTAAGAGTTTACTTTACTGATTTAAAAGTCTACTATTATTTTTTTTGGTTCGCAATGCATCTCGCTTGGTTGAACATTTTACTCTATCAATCAATATTTACTCTACTATCAATATTTTCATTTGAAAATCGATCTTTTTCAGTTGAAGATTCAATTATTAGGTTAAAACTTCATTTATTTTTTCATAATTCTTCGTTTTTGGTAGAAAATTAATCTTATTGGCAAATGTAACTATTGTATTTTTGCTTGAAAATTGATTTTTCAATTCAAAAGTAATCTTTTCTAGTTAAAAATTCAACTATTTTGTAAAAAATCAGTATTTTTGTTTCGATATGTATATATATATATATATATGTTATGTTTAATTTAAGATCGTTTTTGATTAAGATATATCGAATAAAATTTAAGTGATTGGTTAAAGGTTGAACTATTTCGTAAAAAATTAATTTTTCTTTGTGGCTGAAGATTAATAATTTTAGTTGAAAGTTCAAGTATTTCGTTGTAAGTGACCTTTTTGGTTAGAAATTCAACTATTTGTTCGAAAGTTTAACTACCTTGTTGAAAATTATTTGTTTTCTTAGGATTTATCTCTCTGGTTGAAAAATAACTATTTTGTGTTAAATTCGCTGTTTTTGGTCAAATGTAACTATTTTTTGTTTTAAAGTAAAACCTTTTTTCGTTGAATTATCAACTATTACATATTTCGTTGAAAATTGATTTTTTAAATGAAAATTTAGAATTTTTGTGAAAATTCAACTGTTTGGTTGTAAATAATCTTTTTTGATAAATACTTGAATTTTCGGGTTGAAAATTCAACTGTTTTGTAGGAAATTCATCTGTTTGGCTTCAAAATTGATCAACTTCACTGAAACTAATCTTCTTTTTTGAAAATTTATATTTTTTCAGAAACTGAACTGTTTGGTTGAAAATTAATATTTTCTGGTTGAAAATGGAACTATTTTGATGAAAATTTGTCTCTTTTGACTTCAGGAATTGTTTATAATGTTTATAAATCTTATTAAATATTTTCTCCAAATTAATTTTTTGAAATAAAAAATCACTTTTAATATATATTTATTAAAATTTTAAATTATTTTTGACCTTGATTAAAAAATTTTAAATATCCTTTAACATGATTTGAATTTTTCTAAAATTTTGCAATCTTCCAAAATTGAAAAATTTTGAATTAAAATATTTGATATTCTTTTTCGAAATTGTTGGAAATCATTTAAAATGTTAACATTTTTTTTCTTTCATTTTCTCAAAGTAATTTATCGATATCAAAAATTATTAAAATTTTCCCCAATATCTTGAGTAACAATTCAAAATTTTATTCCAAACTTTTAATAAATCTTCAGCTCATTTAAAATGTTCGAAATCTTTATAAATTTCTTAATATTTTTAAAATCTCTAAATCTTTGAAATACCTTTTGAAATAATTTAAAGTTTTCAAATTTTTGTTTCAAATACTGCAAAAATTAAAAAAATTGTTTGAATCAGTGGATTTTAAGAAAATCGCACGGAATGCAAAATTAATTTGAAAGAAATTCGAAAAACTTTAATGAAATTCAGAAATCTTTGGGTCCTCTGCTTCTATTTATCAAAAGAGGCCACTAAAGTAATATTTTTATTTAAAAAAAGCTACTTTAGTGATTTCATTTTAATTGAACGATTAAAAAGTGATTTGAGAAAAAAAGTGACTGAAAATGACGTTAGTGACTATGTGGTAGCGATGAATACTGATAGAAAGAAGCGCAGTATACCACAGTATCAACGAGAAATTCGATGGTGATCGTTATTTTGATCTTGACGATGACCTTCAAGGTTTTTTCAAGGTCAATGTTTTTTCAAAAATGGAAACCTCCTTTATACATTGGCGATCAATATAGCGGAAAATTTTACGTTCAAATATGTGCGCAGGTCATACATAGGTACATTGTAACCTTGAAGGTCACTCCACGGTCATTTCAAGCTAAACAACGTCTGCATACCTCTGGTATGCTCGCTTTTCAAATTTTTTGTTGTAAAAAGCAAAGCTGTTAGCTTTAACAAGTCATTTTCAGTAGTCACCTTGAGCATGACCGTGAAGATGACCATCAAGGTCATTTCAAGGTCAATTTTTTCACATTGAAAACAAATATGCGTCACGGATTGCAGTGCAAGTAATTTTTACAATTTATTTGAATTTATTCTGAATTCTCTTGATTTTTGTTTAATTCACTTGAATTCTTCTAAAACCACTTAATTCGACGCAATATAATGGATTTCAATAATTTGAAGGGATTACAATGAGTTTGAAAGATTATAGGGTATTTTTAAAAATTCCAAAGGATTGTAAAAAATTTTAAAGGAGTGGAAATTTTTTCGGGTATTTTAAAAGATTTCTTTCGAGTTAAAAGTAAATTTTTTTTAGATATGTTGGTTAAAAAAATATTTCTAAAGTCTTTCATGGATGTTGAGTCAGTAATTAAAGTAGTTGTTTTTAATATATCTTGTACTTCGTAGATTTCATAGGATTTCAAAGATTTTATTATATTTAAAAAAATTATAAGGAATTTTCAATTATTTTCAATAATTTGAAGGGATTTCAAATATTTGTAAAGATTATAAGGTATTTTTTTAAATTCCCAGGAATTTTCCAGGGCTTTAAAGAATTTCAAGGGATTTCAAAATATTAACTGATTTCAATGATTTTAAAAGATTCTAAAGGGTTTGACATATTTATTCTAAAAGATTCCAAGTCATTTTAAAGGATTAAAAACATTTCAAGGGATTTCCAACGATTTTAATGATTTTAAAGAATTTAAACTTATACGTTTGTAAAGAATTTCCTAGAATTTCGGAAGATATGGAACGATTTTATATAAATTCACAAGAATTGAGGGATTTCAAAGATTTTCAAAAATTTCAAGGTATGTCCAACGATTTTAAAGAATTTCAAAGATTTTAGAATATTTTAAAAAGATTCCAAGGAACTTTCAATTGATTTGAACAATGTGAAGGGATTTCAAAGATTTTTAAAGATTATAGGGTATTTTTTAAAATTCCAACAAATTTTCAAGAGCTTTACAAAATTTCAAAGCATTTCAAAATATTTTTCAGGTTTTGAAATATCTTAGTGTATTTGTAATAGATTTAAATATTTAGAAGTGATTCCAGAAGATTTAAGGGTACAAGTAATTTTCAAGTGATTTAAAAAAGTTCAAGGGATTTCAAAAGATTGTAAAGGATTTGAATATTTTTTGGATTTTCAAAAATTATTCCAAGGAGTTTTTAATTGATTTCAATAGTTTGAAGGGGTTCCAAAGGAACTAAAATATTTTAAGTTATTTTTAAATATTCTAAGGTATCGCGCACTGAGACTCTATGGATATTGTGAAGGATTCAATTCATAAAAACAAATCAATTTAAAAAAGTGATCATTCGCGCATGCGCAGTATGAAGTTTCAGTCATGATCCTAAGTTACTAATTACGGTTATTTGAAAATTAATAAAAAATAACTATAAACTAAATAGAATAACTTATAACTAATTAAACTAAGATACAAATAATTAAATCGTGCCGAAACTTATTAAACCAAGATAAAACTAATTATATCAAGTCAAAACAATAAAATTAGATAAAACGCTCATTATAAAAAATCTTAAGCTAGATTTATAAAAGTATTCACCAATATATTACATTTTTTTGATGCAATTTATTTAGAATTGCTTGGCAGTCAGGGCTTTGCAATTAATGGTTACTATGACACATAAGAGATGCATGTGAATTCAAAACGAAGGTTTCAAAACGCCTCTCTTTCTATCGTGTGAGTTGGACTGAAAGAGTCCAATAGTATTTGAACGAAAATTTATACTTATCATTTCTCGAAATTCTATTTAAAAAAAGTGAGGTTTAGTGCATGTCCGCCATTTTGGAAAGTACCTAACTCGGTTTTCAACACGCTATATATAAAAAACTCGAGAATTATGCGTAACTAGCAAACCCTGTGGTGCACGCATAAGTCTTATCGCTCAGTGCATGGTCATTTGCGCATACGCAGTATGAAGTTTCCACCATAATCATAAGTTACTAATTAAAGTTGTTTAAAATTTATTCAAAAATAACTTCTAACATGATAGGGAACTAAGATTAAATATACATAGTTTTATTAGTTTAATCTAAATTTTCATTCAACGACAATCTGAAACTGTTTATAATACATCACATTCATTATAAAAAACCTTAAACTAGATTTATAAAATTATTCACTAATATATTACATGTTTTTGACGCAATTTAATAATAATTTCTGGACACTCATAGCTTTGGAGTGAATGGTTACTATTAATACAAAATTGAAACTCATATACAAGATCGTTTGGATCCGTATGAAGCAATATACAACGTTCAAGATAGGATAGCTTCTCCTCCTTCTCATTCTCCTCCTCCTCATCGTCCTCATTCTCCTCATCCTCATTCTCCTTCTCCTCCACATTTTCCTCTTCCTTCTCCTACTCCTCCGCCTCATTCTCCTCATTCTCCTCATGCGAGCGCCGTGGGTTCATTGTGCTTGAACGACGAGAATAAGGGTAATACTCAGGGTCAGTAAAGGGGTCCACAAATCTATTACAGCTCCGCTGTCTGGTGTTTACGATACTCTCATTGATTTCGGGTTCATTTGTCCGCCCATGATTCGAACGACTATCCCGAAGGTTGCCCAAATCAACGCGAGAACCGTCAACGCGTACGTCCTCTTCAAACTTGCTATTACGACTCGCGTAATGCAAATTTCCCCCTTTACTCCTACTTGTGACCCGACCAGCACTGCTAGGCCCCGCCTCTTGTTTGTCCCACTGACCTTGGGAATAACCCCGTAGTTGGCCAGCTTCATAGAGATCGTCCAGCATGTGGAAGTATGTTGAATTTAATTCCGTTTGGGTCGCGATGCTAATTTTGTTTATTGTGTCGGTATCCGGCTTTAAGGGGTGTCGAGATGAGGATCTATCGAGTCAGGGCCTTCTTATGAAGGGTTACTAGTGGATTCTGGGGAGCTCGTCCCCGTCAAAATAAAAATAAGTTTCGAAATTTCAAATGAAAACAAATTTCAAAATGAAATAAATTTCAAAGTAAAAATATATTTCAAAATGAAAATAAATTTTCAAATTTCCATAATTAAAATAAGTTTCAACATTTCAACGAAATAAAATTCCAAAATTTCAATGATGAAAATATATTTAAAATGAAAATAAATTTTCCAAATGGAAATAAATTTTAAAATTTCTATAATGAAAATAAGTTTCAAAACTTCAAAATTTCAAATGAAAATAAATCTCGAAATTTCAAAATGAAATAAGGCTTCAAAACTTCAAAATGAAATTCAACTTCAAAATCTCCAAATGAACTAAACTTCAAAATTTCAAAATGAAATGAATTTCAAAATTCTAAAACGAAAAATAATTTCAAAATATCGAATAAAAATAAATTTCGAAATTTCAAAATGAACATAAATTTCAAAATGAAAATAAGTTGCGAAATTTCAAATGAAAATAAATTTCAAAATGAAATAAATTTCAAAATGAAATAAATTTCAAAATGAAATAAATTTCAAAATGAAAATAAATTTCAAAATGAAAATAAATGTTCAAATTTCTATAATGAAAATAAGTTTCAACATTTCAACGAAATCAAATTCCAAAATTTCAATAATGAAAATAAATTTAAAATGAAAAAAGACGAAACAAAAGTCTACTCCCAAGCTGAAATGCTGCTGAACTGAGGCATAATAAAGTTTGATTAAAAAATGTACCCAGGTTGGAGAAAAGAAAAAAATATATATTTTAATTGGACAAATTAAAAAAAAATAAAAGAAAAATTCGAAGCATTTTAAGAGATTTATCTAAAAGGTTTTAAGTGTTTTTAAAATATTGAAAAAAAATTTTAAATTTGAAAACATTTCAACAATTTTTTGACAAAATGCAGATTTTTGTAGATTTAGAAAAAATTTTAGAAAAGCTTCAAAAATTTTGAAAGGATTTGATAGAATAAAAATTGTTCTTAAGATTCACGAGAAAATTTAGAACGAGTTTCTATTAAATAAAAATTAATTTGAACAGAATATTTAAAAATATTTCAAAATATTAAAAAAGATTTCTAACATTGTCGAAAAGATTTCTGAAGACTGTAAGCTAATTATTTTAATTACGCAAATTAGGGAAAAAAAATATATATATATACGAAGAATTTGAATCATTTTAAAATATATTTACCTAGAAGGTTTAAAGTTTTAAAATAAACTAAAAAATATTTAAATTTTGGAAACAGATCAACAATTTTTTGAAAAAATGTAGATTTTTGAGGATTTAGAAAAAAATTTTGAAAGGATTTGAGAGATTAAAAATTGTTCTTAAGATTCATAGGAAGATTTAGAACGATTTTTTATTTCAAATCATGAAACCTAGGATAAAATTAAAAAAGATTTCAAAACATTTCCAAACAAAAAAGACATTGGTAGATTTTAAGCCAATTATTGTAATTTAACAGAAAATTAATATAATTTTAAAATATAATTATGAATTTAAAAACTTTGAAGAGATTAAAAATATTTTAAAACTTTCAAAGATTTCCAAAACTTTATAAAATATTTTTTAGTTTCTTCGAAACTTGTAAAATTTCGAAATATCTTTTAAATTAACTCCAGTTTTTTCTAATATTCAGTAAAATCCTGTGAAATAATGATGACAAATGTCTTACAACTTTTCTAGATGTTTCTTTAACAGATTTGAAAGTTTTAACTGTAATAATATTCAAATTCTTTTTTCGTAATTTTCTTCTCCCACCTACGCAGCCATTCATTCTACTCATCGAGTTTTCTTATAATAGAAATAGACCATAAAAGGAGGAAATTCCTAAATAATCTACTTATCGAGCAAAGTAGACTCCAACATTTTCTATTTTCTTCCCGATTTTCAGGTTACACTGTTATAAAAAGAAAAAAAAATCAAACTTTAGTATTTTAAATTTTGTTTGTTTCCCAAATTCTGGGAGACACGACTTTCCTCAGTTGATATTTAAAAAAAAGGTTTGAATGAAAAATAGAAAACAGTTGAATTTAGTTAAAATAGACGAATTTTCAACAAAATAGTTAATTTTTAACAAACAAAAAAATTCTTTTTCTATCAAAGAAAACAAATTTTCCACCAAATACATAATTTTTTAACCAAATAGTTGAATTTTCAACCAAGAATATTAATTTTCTACCAAAGAAGCCGAATTTGTAACAAATTACATAAATTTTCAACTAAATACTTTGATGAATGGATTTTATGTTATTGAAAATTTGATTATTTTTTAGCTTATATTTTTTTCATTTAAAAATTTTTTAAACTAAGTAGTTGAATTTTCAAATAAAAAATATCAATTTTTAGCCAAAAAATGGAATTGTTAAATTTTCGCTGAAGATAATTAAATTTAAATAAAAAAAAAACTGTTTTTTTTACAAAACAGTTTAATTTTTAACCAAATAGTTGAATTTTATATCAAATTGTTCAATTTTTAAGCTAAAACGACAAGTTTTCTATAGAACAGTTGAATTTTTGACAAAAAGTCAAATTTTCATTTTTTTAAATTACCTATCTACAAAAAAAAAAACGATTTTTCAACTAAAGTTAAATTATTTTTTGTTGTTTAAAATATAACTATTTTGTACATTAGGGTGGTCCAAAAATTTTGTTTTCGAATTTTTATGGGGACACTCCCCAAATTTTTTCGAATCCGTCCAAAAATAAATTAATTTTTTTTGTTGAAAAAAGAAAAAAATGATATTCAGGGTTGCCGCAAGCCCCAGGAAGTTTCACATGCATTTCCCATAAGAAAAAAAAAGTTTTTGTAAATCTTATTCAGAATCCTCAATATTATCTCAATCCAGTTGAAACTCAAGATTTCTCTTCACAATTAGCCATAGAATACGAATAAAATATCACTTTTCAAATATTACCCCCATAAGTCTGTTTTATAGTGTCCCAAAGAAACCCCATAAGTGAAAAAATGGGTTTTACGAGTTTTTGGCGCTAATTATGATTTTTTTGCGGTTTCTTGCATTGTGACTTTTAAAATTCAATGATTTTAATCTAAAGTGAAAAATTAATAACTTTAAAATCGAGGGGAATAATTTCATGTTGAAGACAATTTTAGAAGTTTTTAAACTGACTTGGGCCGGTAGCCAGAGTTTGCCAGCTCCAAGTTATCTTTGTTGTGCCAAAGTTGGCAATCGAGATTAGAGGTCAGAATTCACCCGATTGTCGCCCAACTCTAGCCCAAAGTCGTATCGACAATAATATGTAATTAGGCGTACTAATGCGTGAGAATGTGCAATATGTCGTAATATGACGTTTTAATGTGCAATCATGCGTGATAGTGCGCAACAATGCGCAATAATGCTCAATAAGGCGTAATTAGGTGAATTATTGTGTAATAATATGTCATACGGCGTAGTAAGGTGTGTTAATGAGTAATAATGTGAGATGGTGTGTCATCATGCTTAATACGGCGGATTAAGGCGTATTAATGCGCAACAATATGTAATATATCGTTATATGACGTATTAATAGGTAATCAAGCGTAATACTACTTGATAAAACGTAATATTGCTCAATAAAGCGTAATGAGGCGTATTAATGCGCAATAATGACTAATAATGCGTAATATGGCGTGGTTATACGTGACAGCGCGTTATCATGCGTAATAATGCTCAATAAGACGTTATAAGGCGTAATAATGTATAATGTGACGTAATACGGCGTACTAATGCATAATAATGCAGAATAATACACGAAAATGCTCAATAAGGTATATTAAGACGTAATAATGCGTAATAATGGGTTATGCGTTGTAATACGGCGTTGTATTGAGTAATAATGTTCAAAAAGGTGTTATAATGTGTATTATGGCCTAATATAGCATTTTAATGCGTAATAATGCTCAATAATACGTAATAAAGCATATTTATGCGTAATAATGTGCAATATCATATTATATAACGTGTTAATGTGTAATAATGCGTAAACGTTCGTAAAAATGCGTAATAATGCTCAATACGGCGGATTTTTATTATTATTATTATTATATGATTAAGCCGTTTCCCTTTCGGGGTAGGCGTGAATTGCTCGGTTGTAAAGTAGTGATGTGTGGATGGGTATATGGGTGAAGGGTAGATAGGTATATAGGTTTAAGGTATAGATATTTTAGATTGATCTAGAATTCTCGTGTTACTTATTTACATTTGAATAATTGTCGGCCTAAAAGTACAGCCTTACTCTTTTACTTTATTTTACAAATGAACTATAAACTTTTATTAATAATTTGTATAAAAAAGCTATTTTTGATTTATTAAATTTATTTTTTAAATTAATTTTTAAAAGTACCTTATTTAATTGTGCTTCGGTCATGATCAAGCCTTCATATAAACTCTTCAAATGTGGATTCTTCTCCGTTAACTGGTCTTTCGGTACGCTTTCTGTGGCTTTACCAAGAATATCAGCAACATCCAATAAGTCTTTACAAAATCCTTGAATTGCAAAGAGCTTGGCATCGTCAATTTGCTTCATCAGTCGCACTCTCAGATTTTCGCTATCTGCGAGTGCTCTCCTGTATTTGTCATTCAAGTTTGCATTTTGTTCCTTAAGCTCTACCAATTCCTTGTTCAGAAGCTCTATTTCTGATGTTAATTTTTTTTCATTTTCGGTCAGTTCTGGACTAGGTGGTGGTGCTTCTCCAGATTTTTGCTCTTCTGTTCTTGTGGCTTGTCGATGTACAGAAGATGCAAAGAAAGGTCTGGATGAACTGCAAATATAATTTTTTTTTGTCATCAGTATATCATTTTGGAAATACAAGTATTTTAATTTAGACTCTAAACCCTAAATTAAATATTTGGCAATTGTATATTTTGGTGACTTCCGCATTTTGAAATAATTGCACTTAAAACCTTTTGGCGCATTTTTAACCAAGTAATTGCATTTTTTAAAGATAATAAAAAATGACGAATTTTATGTGAAAATTAAAGAATTTTCAACAAAATAGATAAATTTTCTACCACAAAAGATGACATTTTAACGAAAAAATTTAATTTTCAACTAAGTAGATAAATTTCAACCAAATACTGGAGTTTTCTACATACAAAGATGAATTTTCAAACAAAAATGATTAAACGTCAACCAAAACCCGCTAAATTTTCAACAATAAGATGAATTCTCAACGAAAAATATAATATTAGTTGATATTTCTAACCAAGAAGAAGACGATTTTTCATGAAAATAGTTAAATTTTCAAGCAGAATTGAATTTTCAACAAAAAAATTTAATTTTAGTTGGATTTTCAAGTAAAAAAGATCAATTTTCAATGAAATAGTTGAATTGTGAACTAAAAAAGATCAATTTTAAACCAAAAATGGAATAGCTAAATTAGAAACATCTTTAATTTTTTTGTTTAATCTTTTTCTGCAGAGAAAGAGATGTGTCAAAACTGACAATATTTTCTGATCCACATTCAGAGTATCTTAATGAAAATTTATGTAGTAATAATTGAATGTAAGTAAAAAAAGAATTTGCATACGTGAATATAAATGAATAATATAAATAACCTGGAAAATATAAAAGAGATAAGGTCTTAAGGCATTCTATTCTTTGAACCATAATAAAAAGGTTATCCTTCCAACCCAAGTTCTGATAATTTCTGAAAATTTTCTCACGAATTTTGTCCAACTGCTCATTTTCTTACTTTTTAAAACTATAGTTCTTTTGCTTGAAAAGCTTGAATTCGGAAATATTTGGTTTGTAAGTTCTTCATTTCTGAATTTTTCAAATTTCACAATGTTGTACTTTTAAATTTAGATATTTCAAATTTCAGGATAACTTCACTATTACGTCTTTCATAACTGCACCATACTATATTAAAAGCCTCGATAGTTACATTTAAATTTGATAATTTTGAACCTAAATATTAGAAGTTGCTTCCATTCAATGTTAATCCTTTTTTTAATTTAATAATTTTAGATTTAGAACCAGACATTGAAAATTGTGTAATTGCCACCATCGGAATCATATATAGAAATCTTTTTCTTTATTCTTGTTTTTTTTTCAATTTTCAATTTTTAATGTGATAACTTAATGTTGTCCGATTTTTACTAAAAGAATTGAAAAAAATTATTTGAAATTTAAAAAATTGTCAGTAGATAATATCATAGGAGCATAATAATTCTAAATGAATTGTTAAAAATTGGGCGATTTCAAATTAAAAAGCTAAAAATTGTGGTATTTAGAATCACCATAGATAAAAATTAATATATCTGAAATTGATACGTCAGTAATTAAATGATGACTGTAACTTTAAATGGTTACAATTTCGGAGTTCTGAATTTACATATTGAACGCTAATTTGCAATTCTTCACTTTCGTAAATTTTAATTTTGCAATTCAAATTGAAATGGCTGAATTTTAAAAAGTACAATTAACAGTTAACATTTTTTTTCCGTTTCAAAGAATGGAAATATGCTTAAAGTAATTAAAATGATAAAGGCTATGATTGTAAAAAAATTTTAATATCAAAATTTTTTGTATCTAAAAATTTTTCAGTTCTAAATCAAGTTATCCTCCAAAGAAGGGTCATACTGACAGCTGCACACCGGATGAAATTAACCCACAGAAGAAGATGTGGCTGAGAGGTGCAACAGACTCTTCTAGCCAGGCTCTTCAAAATCACATGAAAGTGGTCATAGTCGATGGATACCCAATAACCAAACTCGATGATGACCAGGCCAAGACAATTAAAACAGCATTGAAGAAGAAAATGATGGGGCACAACCTGCAAAAGTCATCCCAAGATTTAAATATTGCCGCTTATTGATTGATTTGAAGATTACGACTTGTGAGTCATAATCCTCAGGAGGAGCGTCTGAGACAGAATGGAAGATTATATATTAGCCAGTCTCATTGTCACTCAATTAAAAATGAGATATGTGGTTGAAGAATTCAAATCATTCAAAGCTGCAGAACATGATGAAATATTTCCTGAAATAATTCGAGAAGGATTTCAGTCCTTGGTGGGTCCATTGTGCAGCATTTTTTGGCCATGCTTAGCAATGGGATACACCCAGGTAGTATGGAGGATGGTTGAGGCAATCTTCATTCCAAAGGGGTAAGAATACCTAATATGGGGCAAAATCCTTTAGACTGATTAGGTTGACCTCGTTTATGCTGACAAAACAAGAAACATCAGTGAATCTTTACTTGAAAGAGGATTTCCAAACGGAAAAATCTCTCCATAGGAGGCTTGAAAGAGGAAATCCTAACGGAAACAACCTCTTCATAGGAAATATGAAATCTAAAATCCTAACGTAAAACTCTCCCCTTAGGAAACTTGAAAAAGGAAATCCTAACGGAAAAACCTCTCCATAGGAACCTTGAAAGAGGAAAAACCAGCGGGAACACCTCTCCATAGGAAACTTAAAAAAGGGAATCCTAACCGAAAAACCTCTTTACAGGAAACTTAAAAGAGGAAATCCTAACGAAAAAACCTCTCCATAGGAAACTTGAAATAGGAAATCCTAACTGCAAATCCCTCCATAGAAAACTTGAAATAGGAAACTTGAAAGAGGAAATCCTAACGGAAAACTCTCTCCTTAGGAAACTTGAAAAAGGAAATCCTAACGGAAAAACCTCTCCATAGGAACCTTG
Organism: Andricus grossulariae; assembly: GCA_011634705.1. Lineage (NCBI taxonomy): Eukaryota > Metazoa > Arthropoda > Insecta > Hymenoptera > Cynipidae > Andricus > Andricus grossulariae. The sequence continues at coordinate 204,193,405 of JAABKJ010075445.1, read as the reverse complement.
AAAGAAGAAATACCAGCAGGAACACCTCTCCATAGGAAACTTAAAAAAGGGAATCCTAACCGAAAAACCTCTTTACAGGAAACTTAAAAGAGGAATACTCGTCAATATTGCAAAGACGTCACCGTCAAATGTTGATAGTACAACTTGTTCTTGCGGTGGCACTGGCGGATAGTCAGTACGTCCTTCAAGTACTTTCATTCTTTTATCCGCAGGAAAAGTGTATCTTCGAAGTTCGAAAAGCAGATTCGTATTTCTTTTGGAAGTAAGCCGAAATAATTGAAGCTGGTCGTGGCATTAGGCAAAGCGTCAAATTGTGAAAGTAGTAGGGCTATACGGGCACGAGATCACCGTAGCACAGAACCACCCAGATGGTTTCCCAATGTGACAACAGATGGCGCTACTGTCGGTATTATCAATCGATAATGCAGTTACCTAATGTGCCCAACAGATGGCGCTACCGTCGCAAGTTACCGACAGTCAGTATATTATCAGTTGGATCCCTGCTAAGTTATCACTATAATGTGCAGTTGCGTGCTGAGTGACCATTGATCGGCAAAACAGTTCATTACCATCAGCCGATAAAACAGGGAGGTCAGTAACTTTTTAAATTAGCGTTTTTCTATATGTCGGTAAGGTAGGGAACAATGTTATCATCAGTCTGTAAAACAGGGAGGTCGGTAACTTTTTATATTATCATTTTACTATAGGTTGGCAAGGTAGAGAACAATGTTACTATCAGCCGGCAAAACAGGGAGGTCGGTGACTTTTCATATTATCATTTTTCTACATGATGGTAAGGTAGGGAGCAATGTTACCATCAGTCAATAAAACAAGGAGGTCGGTTACTTTTAATATTATCATTTTACTATAGGTCGGTAAGGCAGAGAGTCGCAAGTTACAGACACCAACAGATCTGACACCACCGACCAAGTAAGGGTTCTGTTCCATGTTAAGTTATCAGCAATCTGTAACACACAGTGAGGTTGGCAATGCAGATTCCTGCTGCGATACCATTGCACCTTCGGTCTGTAAAGCAGAGAGGTCGTTAATTTTGAGGTTATGTTCCATGCTAAGTAGGTAAAACAGTGAGGTTGGTAATGAAGATTCTTGCAAAGTAAGCATTATGAGGTTCTGTTCCAAGTTAAATCTAAGATTCTGTACCAGGCTGAGTTACCAACGTCAGGTAATTACCATCGGCCATTAAAAGTACACATCCTCAGCTATAGACTGAGCCTCAGTCGCCACATCAGGAGCCTATCTTACCAATCGCGTGTAAACCAAGGCTTTTGCGAATTTTGTTTCAAATATGTCTCTTTCTTACCTCAGCGACTTCTTTCTGTTTTGCTGTTGTAAATGCATACTGTTGAAAGGGCAATCGGTAAGGAATGTGAAGGATGCCATTCCGTGAATCGAATTCAAGCATGCAAGGCTTGCAATTTTCTACTTTGTCTCCTGATAATAATAAAATAAGATAGACAGAAATGAGCCTAAAGAGGAAGGTCGTAGATTTTCCCAATTTCTTTCATACTACATCTGATGTTGTGATGCAAAGAGGTACCATTGACATTAAAAAGAGACTTGAAATTGAAATTTTCGCATTTTCAGAATCACATTGGTATGGATCTATTCCAGGCGTGCCATCACAACCGTAATTCACTTTCATTTTTAACCTTCTTGTTTCCTCAGGTGGTTCGAATCCTTTAATTTTCAATATTCGTTCAGCGGTGTGATCGAGTAGTTGTTGAAGTTTAAAAGTAGCACCTCTTTCGCTGACTTTAATCGAAGAATTTGGTGGATAGCAATGCTATTTATTCTTTGTGATCGTTTTTCACGGTGAAAGAATGTCAGCATTTTTCTTCATGAAACGATTTATGAGGAGTCTATTTTCACTCTTTATGAATTTTAAATCCGTAAAAAGCACGAGCCCTTTTTCATCAGAAAAGGGTATTCCTTTTTCTTCTTGTGATGATGATATTTTTAAATCTGTTGGATCTGATGTTATGCTACTTGACATGTTTAAAACCCCTTTCTTCAGCATTTCATTCGCGGTGTATTAGTCTAAAGTTTGCATGTTTTGCAGTACATCATTATCGTTTTCCGTCACATTTATTCTCAACATCTCAAACCTTCTTTTTTAGGTTTTTCAAAAATATTCTTCAAAGTTCTTCATTTTCTGGGATGCGAAGTAGATACTCCAGAATCTAAAAATGTAGCTTTCAACCAGCTTTCGTTTGTCTGGACAAGAATGTCCTTGTTCAAACTAGAAGATCTCTGTCTTTTACGAAAAGCTGATCGAGTGCAGAAGATGATTATCCTTCAAATAATTGACTTCCACCTCGTCAGTTTCTGAACTAGAACCTACCAAAACAATAAATAGTTCTTTGTTGAATATTTCAATCGAACCTATGACTATTACTTATAAAAATATTACTGAGTAAATATATACATACTATTGTTATAAATTTTCATCTCCAACTGTCCCGTCTGCCACGTAAGGTCATCCGCGGCTAGAGACCTGACTCCAAGGAACAGTGTTAAACTATGTTTTTTCGCGTAAATTTCCCGCTCTTGCTTACCTTCTAGGACAGAAGGAGCAGAAGTGGATGACGTAGATGAGCCTAAAACTTCGTCGAAATTTAGACCCTACTTTGACGCTATTACACCTCTCCTTCAATACTTATAAGATCAAGTTATAATTAGTTTCAAAGTGATTGAGATCTGCAACAAATGCTAAGAATAAAATATTTCCTATCATTAACAACAAATATTATTGATGAATTGAAAATTTTGAAAAATATATTCAAATATATATTTAAGAATTAAATTAATTTTAAATTATTGATTTTTATCAATATTTTATCAGAGTATGGTTCATATTTTTGCGACGTTTCGTAAAAAAATCATTTTTTCAATAAACAGTACATATTTTTTTAATGTATAATACTTTTTGTTACTGTACAGTAACGATTGAGAGTTCCTGAAACATTTTTTCACAGATTTATTACAATTTACGTGTCTACCACTTGATTTAGTAGAAAAATATCATTTTTGTTAGTATGCAAATTTTTACGTTTTTAGTTTTTTTTATAATACTGGTTGGAAAGTAGTAAGAGAAACCAAACTTATAAAAAATAATTGACTACTTATCTCCAGTTTCAGGTCGACGAGACTTTTTGTTATAAAAACATCAATTTTATTATGATTATTAACTTATTTCCTAATAATTATATTCTCCTAATTTTTTTCAGAATTTTCAGTTGAGAAAAAATTTGTTCCGTGCGCAAAAAAATTATTTATATACATAATAATTATATTGGACGTATGATAATATGTTGGACATTAAACTAAATACTTGTATTTTTTATGGTAATTGCGTTTATCATGGTGTTATCTTTAAATTAAAAAAAGAACTTCACAATGGATTCAGGAATATCAACTCTGGAACTTCGTCAGTATTATATATATATGATATACCTCACATTTTTGGATGAGAGGACTTTACTTGTTCATAAAATAAAGGTTTTTGCAGCAAAAACCTTTATAGAAATATCAGGATCTGCAGGCGGTTGTTCGATTTTAATAAAACTTTGTGAAATTGTAATGCTATACAAAAGAAATTTCAGCCCTGAAGGATTTTCGAACGAAATTTCTTCAATTTGGAAGATTTAGAATTGGAAACTTGACTTTTAATTTCTGAAGTCATGAAAATCATCAAAAATTAAGAATTTTTATTTATGCTTTAAAATTTGACAGTTTTCAATTGCAAGTCTTCAAAATTGAAGAATTTTAAATTTTAAATCTTCAAAATTGAACTATAAAAAAAAATGTTCCAAATTACATGACTTTTAAATACAAATCTTTAAAATTGAAGAGTTTTTAATTCTGACAATTTACAATAAAAAATGTCTATAATTTTGATGATTTACATTCGAAAGTTCTTCAATTTGGAAGATTTAGAATTAGAAATTTGACTTCTAATTTTTAAAATCATGTAAATCGTCCAAATTTACGAAGTTTTATTTATAAATTTTTAAAATTCAAGAGTTTTCAATTGTAACTCTGACAAATTGTAAAACTTTTATTGTAAATCTATAAAATTGAACGGCTTTTAATTTTGACAATTTACAATTAAAAATTAAGCAAGTTTTAAGAATAGCAATTAAAAATTCTGTAATTTTGATGCTTTGCTTTCGAAATTTCTTCAATTTGGAAGATTTAGAATTGGAAACATGACTTTTAATTTCTGAAGTCATGAAAATCATCAAAAATTAAGAAGTTTTATTTATACTTTAAAATATGACAGTTTTCAATAGCAAGTCTTCAAAATTGAAGAATTTAAAATTTTAAATCTTCGAAATTGAACTATTAAAAAAAATGTTCCAAATTACATGCCTTTTAAATACAAATCTTTAAAATTGAAGAGTTTTTATTTCTGACAATTTACAATAAAAAATTTCTATAATTTTGATGATTTACATTCGAAAGTTCTTTAATTTGGAAGATTTAGAATTAGAAATTTGACTTTTAATTTCTGATATCATGAAAATCAGCAAAAATTAAGAATTGTTATTTATACATCTTTAAAATTCAAGAGTTTTCAATTGTAACTCTGCCAAATTGTATAACTTTGAATTGTATCTAAATCTAGAAAATTGTAGAGCTTTTAATTTTGACAACTTACAGTTAAAAATTAAGCAAGTTTTAAGAATAGCAATGAAAAATTCTGTAATTTTGATGCTTTGCTTTCGAAATTTCTTCAATTTGGAAGATTTAGAATTGGAAACTTGACTTTTAATTTCTGAAGTCATGAAAATCATCAAAAAATTGGCCCCGAAACATGTTGGTTCCCTGGTAGTATAAAAAGGACGGTAGAAAGGAAAAAGTGAGAGGTTGGTTTTTGTTTGACTTTTTCTCCCTCTTTTTTCATTTGGTTATTTTTGTCTTTAATGAGTTGAAAAGTGAGATCGTTTGGAATTCTGTTTTTTTTTTAATTGTGAATCTTTTTCATGCTCATTTTGCATAAAATTATTCCTGATAAAATATATTTCTTTTCGATCTTAATTTAAAAAATACTTTTCTTATTTTAAAAATAAACTATAGTTTTGTTATTAGCAAAATTTTGGTTAAAACTCAACCTCAATTGATTACATTGGCAAATAAACAATTTTAAAGGTGAATTTTCAACCAAGAAGATTAATTTTTTACCAAAAAAGACGAACTTTGAACAAAATCATGGATTTTTAACGAAAAAGGATATATTTTCAACCAAAAATGAATTAGTTCTATTTTCAATTAAGAAAATAATTTTGTGAACAAAAAAATCGAATTTCCAACAAAATAGTTATATGTTTAACAGAAGAAATTAATTTGTTTTAAATACATTAATTTTCAACTAAAGAAGATACATTTTCAACAAAAAATGAAATAATTAAACTTTTAGTTGGAAAATGAATTTTTAAATAACTCAAAACATATTTACAATAAAATAGTTAAATTTTCAACAACAAAAAATAAATTTTTAACAAAGTAGTAACACTTTCAACTAAGTAGATGAATTTTCAATAAAAAATGTAATAGTTTATATTACAACGAAAAAAGATTTTAATTTGAACCTAGAAACAGTTGAGTTCAACCAAAGAAAATGAATTTTCAACAAAATAGTTGAAAATCCTAGATAAAAAAATATTAGTTTTCAACCATGCAGTTGCATTTTTAGCCAAAAAAGATTAAATTTCTACGACAACAGATGATTTCTTTTTAACCCAAAAGACGAATTTTCAACCTACAATGATTTTTTAGACATAAAAGAAAAAAAATGGCATCCAAAATGTGAAATTTTCATGCCAAAAAAAAGCAATTTTCAATAAAACAGCTGAATTTTGAACCGAAAAATTTTTTTTTTCTTTTTAACAGCATTATAAAAATATCTTTTTGTCCGACCCCCCTTGAAAACGCGCCATTGTATGCACGTGAAGCAGGCGTAATGTGGCCGCTTCCAGCCCAGTGGAATTGTATAATTATGGAATATTCTAGTTCGGATATTTTATAATTCGGCAATTTTATGTCGGGAATTTTATTATTTAGGAATTTTCAAATTCGGTAATATTATGAACTGTTCGGGAATTTTATTATTTTTGGAATTTTAATATTCGGGAGTTCTAAAGTGTCGGGAATTTTATTTTCGGTATATTTCAGTCGTCCCTAGAAATAAAAAAATTGCTGTAATTATAACTTCGACACCGGGATCTTGTCGATTTTTTCCTGCAGTATCCACTAGAAAAAAAAAAATTATTGTATGCAAATTTTTGAAATCACAAGTTATAGAGATAATTTTATTAAATACCAAAATTAAAAAAAGAATACGCTGTATATCCAGTTTTTATTCCTGGGTCTTGAAGATTTTTTTCCTAATACAATTTGGTCACTGGTGAACGGGGGTGAATTTAACAGGAATTATCTCTCAGAGAATAAGTTATTAAAATTCGAAAAAATTAGGTAGACTTTTTTTACCTTTAGGCATGCAAAAAAAAAACACTAATTGTAAAAATTTTTGATTTTCAAGGCCTCAATTTGACAACTTGAATTTTAACGTTGAAATTTGCCTCATTTTCAGCATGCAGGCTTATTGTTTGAATTTTCACAATTTTCCTTATAAGTTACAGGTTAGGTAAAAAATAACAAATTCTGTAATTTATAACCTTTAAAATTGAATAATAATTGTAGGTAAAATATGAAAAAGTAGACTAATTTCAAATTTATAGCGTTTCTATTATATATTGAACCATTGAAAACTCTGACCTTTTTTTAAGCTTTTTAAAACTTTTTAATGCTTGAATCATTATTACAGAACGACTAAAATCATATAACATCAGATAAATTTGAAAGCAGGCCTATTGAAAATTAGGAGTGCTTGAAAGAACTGAACAAATGCTTAGTCTCAAAATCTCTTTAAAAGAGTGCTTTTTCAAGTTTCATTTATTTTTCAATAATTTGACACCTTCACGAATTTTTTTTTCTGTGAGAAAATAACGTCTGATTTAAAAAAATATATATATTTAATGTTCGCTCAAGGCCAATTTTGTTCAAAGTGCTTATTTCTGAATAAATTGACTATTATTGTTTCTGATTTCGTTCTGTCACTCATGGATTGTGTTTTTCATAGAAAGCATTGGAAATATTGATTTATACAGTTACTCCCAGTGGGACCCTGCGGTGGTTGTTAACCTTTAGTTTTTAATTATATATATATATATATATATATATATATATTGCAGATAAATATAAATTTTACTTCATTCTCTTTCATCATCAGGTGAACATTTTTGTGGCGTAATTTTAGACGTGGTAGTCTCAATTAAAGAGAATGAAAATGCAGAGCTAAAACAACTATATTTAGTAGCAAAAATGCCACCAAGTTCAAATTTAGAATACACGGTAGACATTTCACTAGTATTCAGAAAAGAAATTTTTTTTTATGAAGATATATGGCTACTTTATAAACAGCTGACCGTGGAATCTGGAGTGAAATATAATGAGGCCTTTAATTTTTCCCCAAATTTTACGGATCTGTGATTTCTTATGCTGCGGGAGGTGATGGTGCTGTCATTTTTATAGAAAATTTTTAAACCAAGGCCTATTACATGTGCAATAAGACATTCGGCATTTTATCATTTTTGTAATTTTAATAATAATCAGTGTCTATGTGCATAAAAAATCAGCTATTTGTACCGAAATTTCCGTAAAAATAGTCCCCTTTCCAGGTCCCTCTATTCCTACCAAAAAAATCCAGCTATATGTACCGAGATTTCGTTACATGTAGCCACGGCTTTGGCCACGGCCTTATCATACTTTTCTGATAAAATAATATTATTTTGTAAGGAAATTGATAATAATAGTAATAGATAGCAATAAACTCTAAAGTAATGCATCAAATCTCTTATAATTATTTTATCTTAGAAGAAAATAAAATATTTTTGCAGGTGATTTAAAAAATATAGTTTTAAACAAATTTTCATTTTATTTCCAAAATTGCATCAGGCTTTGATCTGCAACACATGATTAAGGTGATTTAAGGCCATGTGACGAGTGGGTCACGTGACCGGCTTCCTACCTTACCGACACTTTTTTTTATTTGTAAACCGAATTTCACACAAATAGCCACGTCGAGTTGAAAATTTGGGATAATAAATAAGAAGCACTAAGAAACGCGACTCTGGTCCAAAATTTTTATAACTATGTAAGAAGCAAAAAAAAATTATTTACAAAAAAAACTTGTTTCATAATTATAAAAGTTTAGGACCAGAGCCGCATTTCTTAGTGCTTCTTATTTATTATCCCAAATTTTCAACTCGATGTGGCTATTCGTGTGATTCGTCGTGTCCTGTGACCACCCATCTCGCGGTTGTGAGACGTGGCCATGAGTGGGATTTACCGCGGTCCTACTGGGAGCCGATGTCATTTTGTAGATGGAAGTTGCTCCCAGTGGGACCCTGCGGTGGTTGTCAACCTTTAGTTTTTTATTATATATGTAAGGGAGAGTCACCAGTTGCGGGCACTCTCCGGTTGTGGGCACTTCTGCTCAACAGCTGACAGAATAGAAATATTGCGGATCTGACTGGTGGCGTGCTTGTATTCTGACATTAGTACGCAGTTTCCGAGGTGTTATCAACGTAAATAGACAATTTGTGTATTAGCTGCGATCATATTGAAAAAAGGATGTAAAAATTAATGCACTTGTAATTTATCAATGTTCAAAAACTGCGATAAATCAAAGTAAATAATCTCAAACAGGTGAGTGTTATTGATATTTTTACAGTATTTTCGTTGTGATTTAAGACGTCACATTGATTTATATGCAAGTTATGAAACATCACCTTTTTTTGATGCACCGATAATGATTGTGAATTCCGTTTGTGGGCACTTAAATGTAACTAGCTGTGGGCACATTTTTTTCATTTGAAGCGTCTGTTTGACTTGAAAACTATGAGATATCATCATCTATATCGACATGACATATTCCATTAACATTTTAATTCATTTTTGTTATTATTTTAGTTAACGTATTTTAGCCACGATAACCCTGAAGAAGTCAACGAAATCAGCTCCGATTAATTTTGATGCGCTGATTCGTGCCATCAAAGATTGTTTAGCAAAAAAAAGCCACTAAAGGCCTTTAAAATTAATGAACTTTGAAATTCTTAAGAATTAGGTGCATTTATCTTTAACTATGCCCATTTTCAGCGAATTTTCGAAGGGTGTCAACAACCGGTTACGTTTTTTTTTTTTTTGCCAAAAGGGACGATTTCACAAAATTGGTCGTAACATTTTTCTACTTGACGGAATCAATATACTTACTTTAGCAGAAAGTTAGCTCAGGCCTCTAGCTTTCGAATGGTATCCATATTTCCGCATAATATGGACTCAAAAGAAAATTATGGGTCGAAAACAAAACTGTGCCCACAACAGTAGACTCTCTCATATATATAAAAAACTAAAGGTTAACAACCACCGCAGGGTCCCACTGGGAGTAACTGTCATCTAAAAAAATGACACTGTTTATTTTACAATATCAAAAACAAACTATTTGAAAATGCATAATGACAAATTTTCGAATATTGAGAGTTCTAAACATTTTTAAAACGAAGTCTCTTTAAATTCTTTGGATTTTTTAAATATAACTTAAAACTATATATAATAATATTTTACTTCTTAGAAATTAAAAAAAAAAATACAATTTAACATTTCCAGTTCCAATCCATATATTTCAAATTTGCGCTGAATATTTTTACAATATTATAAAATCTTTCTGAAAACAAAAGTGTTAAGACAATTGGTAAAAATGAGTATTGATTTAAAAAATATTTTTTGTTAAAGGCAATGCATATTAGTTTCAAATTTATTATTTGAAAATTCGTAACAAATTTATTTTTTACGCGAAAAAGCGGACGTTTATGAACATATGCAGCTTAAAATAGTATTTTATTCCTATTTTATTGATAATATAACTTTTACTTCCACTGCTACATATTTTTTATAAGCTATAAGTTTCGCAGACATTTTCTAATTCTGGAATTATACAAATTTTTCTGTAACAAATGAATAAGTGCCTCGAAGCTATCGATTTTCTATCAGAAGAAAAAAGATATCATATTTAATCTGCATAGCTTTTATTATTCATTAATTATTATTTGGAAGGTTCGAAGTTTTTACATAAAAAATATTTATCTTTTTTTCTTGAGGAGTTCAAATGCTAAAATGTAAAGGAATTCAAAATTGAAATCCCTAAGATTTTTTTTTTAATGCGCAATATTGGAGGACTTTTGTATTATTATCCGTTTTTTCTTCATTTTTTTAATTTTAAAGAATTTTATAAGATTTCGTTTCAAACATTTTTAGAGCGTTTTACAATTTGTATTGTAAAATAAAAATCCAGGGACGTGAACATGCGGTTCGCGCGGGTGCGTTTAGTGCTATCTTGGGCAGAAATATTCCAGAGTTTGGGATTAATCGACGTCTGTGGTAGTAATCAACTCTAGTGTTTTCTCCGGCGCAAAAAAAAAAGTGTTTATCGAGCTTTTAGCCACCAGTGCCCCGGTGCTCAAGGCCATTCTCCTTTCTCCTCAGGGTTGACTGCAGCGGCAGACAGGCCTGGGGTGCGGTGAGTAACCTACAATTTCCGCCGGCCGGCGCGGGCCATTTTTAAAGGGCCACGTGCTCATACTTATTTAGTATTTTTGTGGTGAAGAAAAATTATTTATTTTTATTATAGAGGCTTTAAATACTATGACATAAGTCTTCTTACAAAAAATCGTAAATTTCGGATGTGGATTCCTTTTTTTTTTTAGTTTTCGGGTACTATACATTCGATTAGTTGCAAATTCGGCTTAGAATATACCCCGTTTTCATATATTTTTTTCTATTACTTTGGAATTCACCCTCAATTCGTTTTAATTTATTCTTTATTCTTTTAAATACTTTTGAATTCTTTTCAATTCCCTTGAATTTTTCGTAACTCATTTCAAACTTACTGAATTCAATTAATTTTTTCATATTTTTAAATTGTTTTCAGTTTAATTAATTTTTGTCTTCCATTTTTATGAATTTCATCGAATTTTTCTCATGTTCCTTAAATTCTCTAAATTCATTTATAATTTAATGGAATTGACACGACTGAAAAGTCTCAAAAAATAAAATTCCCGATACTGTAAACTTCCTGTATAATAAAATTTCCGAATAATAAAATCCCGAATTAGAAAATTCCCGATTTGGTCAATTCCCGGCAGAAAGTTGCCGAATTATAAAATATCCGAACTAGAAAATTCCCTAATTTAAACAATCAAATAATTTTTATAGATATTATTCATTTATTGAAAATACAATAATAAAATATTTTTATAAAAAAAATTATTCAAAATTTTACAGTGTCGGGAATTTTATTTTTCGGAATTTTTCAGTCGTTTTCATTATTTTGAGGTCTTATGAATCGAATTCTTTGGAATTCTGTGAAAGTCAAAACAACAATAGTGAGTTTTAGTCACTTTTTGAGTTTACATAGGTCACTTTTTCACTATTTTTAAGTAAATTAGGCCGTGGAAGCTCTGAGAATAGTAAAATAAAAATTTATAAATTTGAATGTAAAATTGTTTTATTTCATTTATACAATTTTTTATATCAACAACGTTACAAGATTAGAATTTATTTCTTTAAATATAAATGGACAAGGAAAATGAAAAATTAACCCGGCGTCATGGGGGTGGAAAAGTGTTACACGGACCTAGGGGTGGGTCATATAGACCCGCTTATTAGATATGAATTATACCAGTACTTTAATAATAAGAAAGAAAGATCATGTACAGATCAGATATTCAGCTTAAGACAGATCACAGAAAAAAGCTTGAGAGTAGGAAAGAAAGTTTTTCCTAACCCTTTCAAATTCCTTTCAATTATTGAAATAAACGAAAAATTCCTTGAAATCGTTAAAACATTCCCTAAACTATTTCAAGTCCTTTAAATCACACTAAATTACTGAAATCAATTTGAAACTGTTTGGTATCTTCTAAAATCTTTTGTAATCTCCTGAAAATTCCATAGAATCTTCTAAAATACCCTTAAATACTTCATATCCTTTCAAGCCATTGCACATTATTGCAATCAATTTAAAAGACGTTGAAATATTTCACATCCTTTAAAATCTTTTGAAATCACTTGAAACTTTTTAAAGCTTTCAAAAGTATGCTGGAATTGAAATCTTTTCAAATAGTCTAAATTATTTCCAACCCCTGAAATCAATTCAAATACATTAATCAATTAAAAATTGCTTGCAATCTTTTACAATACTCTACAATATTTCAATTTATTTGAAATGTTTTGAAATATTTCTATTTGCAAGTTATTACAGGTTAATCATTATAAGCCTATACTAATTCTTCTGCTAAAATATTTTTGTAAGGTAATGAAAAGCAAATAGTGTTTTTCGAAAAAGTCTGCCGTATGCGCTTTTCGGAAGTTTGTCCCAAATTATAAACTAATTACTAATTTATTGTGAAAAAATAATAATTGTGTACAAAATATTTGTGATGAAATTAAAATGTAACAAATCATATATTTTCATATTTAACAAATCTGTATCCTAATATTATATAATTTTACACTGATTAGTAAATAATTCCAAATGAAAGTTTCATTATACTACCTATTAAATCAATTATTTCAAGAAAGTTACTGTAATTAAATCTTAAGTTCGTTGATATCGGCTAGAATCGTCCCTATTTAGCTCTGCTCAAAGATGTGTAGCTTCAATGAAACAGATTCAAATTCATTTAAAGTTGTTTTATTTTTATCGGTAAGTCACATTTACTTTTTAAAATAAATATTAGTCCTAAAAACTATTACTTATCTTCATTTTCATTTTAAAACTGAAAATTTAAATCCATGACAACTTTTATCTGTAACGAATTTTTATCACAACTTAACAAATTTTAACCGCATCTGCAACCCTGGTCCAAAATAGGTCTTCTTATTCTAATTTTGAGGAGGAATTTCGTTCACATTTATTATTCTAAAATTCTTTTTGATTGAGTGATGGGAGTCTAATGGAGTTCCCATATATCAACTAGTGTCTCCCCTGTACCACATTCTTTGAGGATTATCTCGTTTCGGACTTTGTCCATCAGTGATTTTCTAAAATGTTTGATCATTTTTTAAATTTATGTGACAAAGTAATTACTATTGAATGAAAATTATTATAATCGCCTAAAACTCAACTGTAAAAAATGGAATTTTTGTTCGGGAAAACCGGAAAATACCTTGGATTTTGTTTTGAAGTTTGTGTGGCCACCCTCTGTTATTATAATATACTATACTTCTCAAATTTCAAAAATTCTTCTTCATTGTCTGAGGTGCAAATAATGTTTTCAGTCGAATTGTCAATTTTGCTTGTTCATAGAGGAAATTTCGAACATTTTTAAAATGTGTGTGTGGATATCACACTTCACTTGAAGACGATTGCAGATAAATTATTGTAATTTTGAGGGCTTTTTTCACCACTAATATCTCCAAACTGAACAAAGGATTTCTAAAAATATTGATTACATTTTTATAAGCACTTTATAATATTTTTAACATAGGTTTTTTGTAGTAAGACTTTTTTCATTAACATAATTCAAAGTTAATGTAAAAATAACAAAAAATCCTCGACTTTAAACAAATCGATTGAACTGTGATATTTATACATTTTATTGAAGAGTAAGGAATTTATGGTCATTTATAATAATTGACAAATAATTTTTCGATATTACAACTTTTTTCATTGACATAATTCAAATATGATGCATCAACATAAAAGATTCCTTGACTCGAGACGATTCGATTGACCTATAATATTAATATATATAATTGAAAATTAAAGAAGTTACGGTCATTTGCAATATTTGAAGAATCCATTTTTTCCAAGTTATACTTTTTTCATTAAAATAATTTAAAGTTTATGTAGGAATAAAAAGGCTCCTTGATCAGAGACAAATTTATTGACCTAATTGTATTTTTGTATCTGTATGGTGGGTGGGGGACCTCCACAGAGCGCTCCTAATGTTTAATTTTTGAATATTTTAATTATTAATGTTAAATAATTTAATAAAATCATCAATGTGTCCTCTATACGGAAGAAAGTATATTTGTTAATTAATCATAATGAGGAAACAAAGGGTGCAACAAATAGCATCATACAGTTAGAAATAAAAACAAAGTGATTATATTATATATATATATATATATATATATATCGCGACTGCTTATTAATTATTGTAACCATATTCAGCAGAAACCCTTGGTACAGGGAGCCTCTATCCGCAACCCGAGGGCGCGTTCGGTGGCTTTGTCATAGGCCCTTCAGTTCTATTCCAAAGGAATCGAAACCGAAAACAAAAAAATATATATAATTTCATTACATTCTTCGGTTCAAATAAATAGTTTCTTATTCCAATAAACATTTTTCTTTAGTTTGAAATGATTTTTCTCTTCCTAAAGTTATTTTTGGCTTCATGAAAAAAATTGTTGTAAAGAAATGGTTCCTTTAATTTAAGGCAGTTTTTCTTTTGAGTGTGTTTGGTTAAAATATATGAATTTACGTATGGTTGTATATGTTAAATTATAAAAGCTGATAGAATTAGAACTCATGAGAAATAGAAAAGTTTAATAAGAGAAGGCGAGTGTGTAATATCTTTAACTTTATTGAAAGAATAAGACGGCAATATTTTGATATGTCTCAATAATTTAAGTTACATGATCCCGGATCATACCGTCACCTCTACCAAAATTGGTAGAGGTAAGTAGAAGTAATGATTGCAAATCATTGCTTCGTAAACACGAAAAATGAAAATTGTTTACACTCCTAATCAATTTTATCTTACTTTAGTCACGGTACAAATAATCCCTTTGATATTTTTTATTATTATATTTTTATTTATATTATTTTAAACAAATTTTATTTATTTAATATTTTAATAAACACAGAAACATGTGCAGCGTTCAAATTATACTAATTTAGATTTAGCAAGTAAATACCAAAGATATCTTTTATCTGAAGTTGCATAAAACTTTGCAACCGATTGAAGACTACAATTATCATTTGCCAGGTTAATTTAGGGAAAATTGAACTATTTTGTTGAAAAATTATATATTTTTGTTATAATATATTCAAGTGTCTTAAAAGATTCATCTTTTTGACTTGAAAATTCAACTTTTTTGTTAAAAATTTGACTCTTTTGATGGAAAATCTATTTTGGTATAAAATGCTAATATTTTGTTGAAAATGCAGAATACTTCGACTCGAACTCTCGAAAAATATAGGCTCTACATTAATATTATTTAAAAGAATTTATTCCTTTATTATTCTCATATTATCATGAAAAATCACCCTATTTCCCCTATTTTAAGAGAATTTTGTGATACTCTATTTATTTGTTATTAATGGATTATTTTACTTCGGTACATTTGCATTTTATCCTTTTGTATTCTAAAGTATACAAAAATTCATTAACAGAGGACACCAAAATAACATGAGCAATTTTTTGCAAATAATGGGATTAAGAGATACCTAAATTTAGTTTTTAAATCCTGCCAATATTCAGGGGACATTTTCACATGAAAAGGAACAATTTTTAGGGGATCGAGCCATTTTAGAAGAAAAAAATAAGAATGTTTTCTAAACCACTATAATAAGTAAACATTTACGCGAGTTAATTATAAATAATCTTTCTCTCCATCCTTATAAATATATAACTGTGTAGAAATGGTATAATTTTTTAATATAAAATCAAATAATGATGTCCCTTAATTTATGAAAGTAACTTTATAGAAGGACAAGAGATTTCTTAATGAAGCAAGCTTCTAGGAAAATTATAATTACCACTAAAAAAATCAAATTCTTAATGAAAAGTGCCTTTGACATATTAGACTGTAACCTTCTTAAGCTACACAGAAAAATCAGTTCCTCATTGTTTTAATATATTTTTTAAATTATTTTCATAGTTACCTGAAATTCAGTGAATATTTAACATATTAATATTTTCAATAAAATATATTTAGAAATTCCTGTCGAGCGACCTCTAAATCTTCAAATTTTCAATATTTTACTTACTCTTAGAGCAGACGTAGAACGTATAATTTAATTTTTGATCAGGTATCACGATTTTTCCAGTGTCTAAGTTCCGAAGAAGATTATCCTATAACAACATTTTTCGTCAAATAATACTATCATTTACTCGATTTTGTCTTCCCAATAATCTATATCTGAAGCTTTGTGAACTTATCATTTACGGGGTGACCGCTAGACCGAAAACCAGGAATTTTTTGAGACCGGAAAAAACCGAGAAATGACAGTGAATTTTTTTTCATAGGGAATTTCACAAATTGTTAGGAGAACAATCTATGAAATCACTTGGAATACCACAAATATTATATCACATGATATAATTCAATTAAGAATAAGTTCGATTTCAACTTTTTTTTTAAATGCCAAGTATTATAAGTGTGAAGAAGACTTTTTATTGGCATTAGGGTCGATAATTTTTTCCACATTTTCGACACGACCATGGACGATTTCCACATTGTCTCGTGTCTCAAAATTTCTCACAGCCTAAGCGATAAAAGGTGAAATTTCAATGCAAAAGAACGAATTTTCTACAAAGCAGTTGAAATTTCGAACAGCTGAAATGAATTTAACAAAATAGTTGTAGTTTCAACAAAATATTTGAAGTTTTTACCGTAGGATAAATTTTCAGTAAATTCATAAATTTGTAATCAAATAGTTGAATTTTCATCTAAAAAAGTGGTTTAAAACCAACAATAAAATCGTTAGATTTTCACATAAAAAAACTAGTTTTCAACAATACAAAAATGAATGATTAACCAGTTGAATTCAACGAAAAAAGACGGATATTGAACAAATTAGTCGTTATAGAATCCATTTCAAATCAAGCAGATTGTACTCGTCAAGTCGCAGAATCTCAAGGAGATGAAACATTCTGTTTTTCAGAGGAAACTAGGCAATATGTATTATTCCGATTTCCAAAACTACCCCTCACCACATAAATGACTACTAAACTTTTGCCCTTATTCAGTGTTTCAGGGTGAAAATCGATTGAATGATTCAGAGCTTGAAATCCTGTTTTAAATGAAATATTCATCATCAATCCGCTTGTTGACATTCGACGGTAATTTTTAAGGTTATGTTGATAACCAGCAACGAAACTAGAACGGGTTTGGCTGGCGAATGAAAAGACAAATTTTTCACAAAATCTTTTTGCAGGAAAGTTTCCTCTATTATTTTGCTCCGTTTTGAAAAATGTTATATACTTTTTTGATGAAATCATTTATGCATTTATTATATTTGAAAACAATGCACACATGATATCTTATGTAAATTTCAAATTTCTATCCCTCAGGGATTTTAGGCTTTGCTCGCCGCGGGCGCTGCCTGTCATTTCCGGTAAATATCAAGGTCATGGCCATACTCAATATCAACTAATTTGTTCAATATTCGTCTTTTTTCGTTGAATTCAACTGGCTAATCATTCATTTTTGTATTGTTGAAAACTAGTTTTTTTTATGTGAAAATTTAACGATTTTATCGTCGGTTTTAAACCACTTTTTTAGTTGAAAATTCAACTATTTGAATACGAATTTATGAATTATTGAAAATTTATCCTACTATAAAAACTTCAACTATTTTGTTGAAACTACAACTATTTTGTTAAATTCATTTTAGCTGTTCGAAAATTCAAATTCTTTGTAGAAAATTTGTTCTTTTGCATTGAAATTTCACCTTCCGCTACGATGAATAATCTTCTGATTCCTACCTTCATTCTAGCCCACAACAATCTGGGAGATACAAAATCATGATCTTCGAGATGTCGTCTTACTTTTTCATTCATATAATTATACCGACCCCTTGACTACTATGTGATTCACTACCTACTCCTGACCAGATTTCAACACCGCCTTTTAACACCCCATTTTCTATGTTTCTACATTCGCGACCCTTTTTCTTCGTCTCAGGTACACATCAAAAATCTAGTTTCCTTATGTGCATAGTTTCTCGTAGTTCTCTCACCTTAAGATCATTCACTCCTCTAGCATTCCAAACACTCAGTCTCCATTCATCGCCTGAAACTCGATCTTTACGTTTACCGTAGCATGCCTTTCGTCAATTAACGTTTCAGTCCATTCCGAGGCTATTTTATTGTTTGTATTATTGATTGTTCCAATTCTACTCCCTACTCCAACCTTTATGCGTGAATTTCGTTTTGCGAGCCGAAAATCATGTCCAAGTTAAGAAGTGATTCATCGTATGGTGGAGTCTTTGTAACGTCAGTCCCACCATAACTTCTGCTACTGGAGGCGGGAGGGGCAAGGAAAGGAAACCGAGAAGGTCGCAATTGGTTGATGTTTTATGCTGAGTATAGTCTAATTTATTTTAACTTGCATTTATATAAAAAGAGATTCCGTATTTTTTTCAGGCCAAATTATTTTTGTAGACACGAGAATTTTTATTCAAAAAATGGAAGCAAACTCTACTTTAGCAGTGTTTTTAATTTTTCGTTGTTTGTAAGAAAAACTAGAAAGTTCAATTTTTCGAACGAAAGATTCTAGTGGCCACAAAAATGGTTCAGCCCACATGAAACTAACAGAATGTTTTTCATGTAAAAGAAAAAATAAAAAAAAATGCCTAAATAAATGGTGTGGATTTTGTGAAAATATTTTCTTTATATTTTCAATAAATGGACGTGATTTAAGGCATTTTAAACCTTTTGAAAATGTTCAAACGATTCGAAAAGAGGACAAAAAGCCACACCATAATCTAATCCTGACAAATGTAAAAACAATTTTAGTATTTACTCTAACAAGTACGTATTAACAATGTGACAATTTTAGGTATTTTCTTTTCAATATGTTTATTTTATTAAATAATCTATGAGATATATCGTGCAGTTATTGACACTTATAAAAATTTTGTGTCGCCAATCTGATAACAAATATCAAATTTGTATTTCCTGCTGTCAAAGTGTTCTATGTCTAAAGTATCATAGTCATAATTTGGTTATTGTAAATATACTCTACTTAAGCATTACATAGCTATTCTCGTATATACATTTATTCCAGCAAAATCCAATCTTACAAGAATTTTGTATCGCTTATTAAACATTTCTCATGCCGATTTGTCCTGAAACGTTGCTTGCCAATCTTTTTACTTTTCGATCGAATATTTTAAATGGAAACCGCGCAGTTTACAGGAAGCGATGGTGCTATTCCTAGTGGATGGAATTCAAATTTATGCGCTCGTTAAAAACTTCGGATGGTGGCGCTATCTGTTGAGAAGTGATGTGGCAGCCGCCTATCCCTACTACTGAAGGTATTAGATTTGTGTAAAATTTGACCCCCCCCCCCATTTTTGTCAAATGTTCACGTTTTGAGGCCCTCTGAACCATAAAAAAAACGGGTTTTACAAAATATCTGTCTGTCTGTTAGTCTGTTAGCCTGTTTGTTTGTCTGTAGATTTCTACTTTGTTAGCACGATAACTTTCAAAAGAATTAACTTATTGGATTGTACTTTGGTATACTTTTCAAGTGTCCTAAAATGAAGGTCAAGTTCGTTAGCCAACCATTTTGGATCAAAATTCGAAAACTCAGCACATTTTGAAAATTTTTGAGCCCACTTTTTTTCAATTTTTGAAAATTTTATGAACGAATATTGATAGTACTCAAAAAGGCGAACAAAGATCTACAAATTTGTTATATACTTTTGTTATAAAAATAACATTGAACATAAACAAATTAAATTTATGGGAAAACGGCACAAGTTGCAATAAAATACATAGTAACAAAATTATTTTTACTATAGGATGCGCACTTTTTAAATTATAAAAACAAAACAAGGACAATACGTCTCTTGTAATATCGATGCATATTATGAATTGTAATAATATAGAATTATTAGAATAATATACAATTTTCACGGTAGCTGAGGATAAAATTAAATCTAAAATCAGGAACAAATATTAAAGTTGTCATGATAAATAAAATTTGTACTTTATTTTGCAATGTCTGAATTAAGATTCCCAGGCTGAGGAACAGAAACAAATATAATATACATTTGATATAATAGCATTGAACCTAATGTAGAAAAGTTCGCATGTTCTGTAATTGTTATGGCACACGATTGTAACAATGTTATGTATAAATGTTCCCTTATTGTTATGTAACATTTACAAAACGTGTCTGCTGGGTAGAAGGTCTGAGTTGATTTCTGTTTGCAAAAATTGACACCTTGAAGAAAGACTTTAAAACATGTAAGGAAGCCTTGAGATATTTAATGAATATGTTTTTCAGAAATTATTCTGGAATGTTTTAGAATATCCGATTCTGCAGGTTTTTTTTCATTATTTGTGTTTTATTTTTCAGTTGATTTTAAATATTGTAATGTCAAAATAATAACAAATTATAATTATTTTCAAATAACTAAATTAATCAACATTTTAACTGCATAATTACCACTGATATTTACGTTTCTTTTCATTCTATTTTAGGCTATAATCACAATTTTGGGGATTTTAAGGGAAAAGAAAAAAAGTTATTAACTTCACCTCAATATTACAAAATTTAGTTTTTACAATTTTATTTTAATTGTAAAATAATTTTAATTGAAAATTAATTGTAAATAATTGTAAAATAATTTTAATTGAAAATTAATTGTAAATAAGTGTAAAATAAATTTAATAACATTTATTTTATAACGAAATATCCCATGATTTTAAAAGGACAAAACAATTTTAAAGGTAATTTTTCGTAGTATTTTAATAACTAATGAACATATTTTCAGAATATTTTTCCTTGATTCTGCCCTGGGGTCAAAAATGCTACAAAAAATGTCATTAAATTTCATATAAAAACTGTAGTCTGTATAAATTAATTTTAAAAATGAAAAATAATAATTCTTTTCATGAATATTCCTAAATGTTATTTGAATATGATACACATTGATTTTTATTTAAAAAATTCTTGAGAATAGTTGGTTTTCTTATAAATTGTACTAAATTTTTGTACCATGTTTGACCTTATGGAACAGATTTGAAGAACGAAATTATAAACATGTCTCCATTAATTAGTGTTTGATTGAAAATTAAATTTTTTGTTGAAATTTTCATTTGACATATCTGAAATAGTGAAAAATTTTGTGAAATGTTGTCACGAATCACGTGAAAATTATATTTATATAACCTTCAAATAAGAAATAAAAAATAAAAAAATGGGAACATAAGAGGGAAGTAATGACAAAGAAGAGGCTGTTATATGGAAACCCTGAGAGAATAGAGGATACTGCCTCCTAATGATTAATTTCTCTGGAAAGTATATTTCTAAAGTAATTATTCGAAAACTTTGAAGGGTGATTTCAGCCCCTAAATATGAATTCTGGCACGTATAAAAAAATACGTTTAACTTGTTGTTAGTGCTCTAAATCATACTTCAGAACGAATCAAATCGGACACTTGGGTAACCTTCCTTAAGTAGCATCGTCTAAACAGTGATTTTCGATCTCAGTTAATTAATATTTCAAATGTCAATAACAAGTTTTACAAACAAAACACCTATTACTGGCTGTTTCTTACTGAAAAGTTTTTTGAAACGAGAGTATAAGTATAATTTACACGTACATTGTATCATTTTTCATCAACTAAATCAACAATAAACAATTATTGTTTTTAATAATATAATTGTGACAAATAATAGACTGGTGAATTGTATGGAATATATAGTCTGGAAATTGGCTTTAATAATCGGCTTTTCCTGAAAAGGCTTGAATTAGGAAATTATTATTTACACTGAAGAACAATAAAAAAATTAAAAATGAATTATTTATGTTTTCTAAGTACATCTACGTTAAAAATAGTACATATCGAGTTTACTTTTTCATTTTTTCTCAGAGAAAAAAACTTGCGTTGAATAAATAATTATATGAAAACAACAACAGATAAATATACTCTATAAGTTTTCCTAAAATCGTAATGCTGATCATTCTTAGAAAAAAAACTTTCAAATTCTTTCACAATTTCGAGCTGTAGATTATTTTGAATCGTGAATTTCCGAGCCAGCCCATTGTGCAGCTGGAAAAGTAAACCCCAAAGGTTTTATTTTTACTCTGGGCTTTGCCTGAGCCTGTCGGGTACTTTGCGATTTGACCAGGCAGAGTCCGAAGTGAAAGTGCTACTTCAGACTTTGCCTGACACCGCTCAGTCAATGCGCGGAGGGGCCAGGCAGACTGCGGTGTGACGGCACATCGGACTTTTCCTGTAATATATATATATTATTATTATTATTACATCATTAAGCCGTTTCCCTTTCAGGGTTGGCGTGAATTGCTCGGTTGGAAAGTAGTGATGTGTGGATGGGTATATAGGTATAGGGTAGATAGTTATATAGGTTTAAGGTATAGATATTTTAGATTGATCTAGAATTCTCGTGTTATTTATTTAAATGACACGTTCGTTCCGCAACACTGCACCATTCTTGTTCAGAAAATATTCTTTTATTAATTATTTAATTATTTTGCCCTTATAACTAATGCATTTGTCAGCAAAAAGCGCAGCAGCGACGCCAGCGGATTGGTTCACGGCTGGCATCAAAGTTTAACCAGAGCTCCTATGCAAAATTCGGGTCGGTCGGATAGGGCTGCTCTATCTGAGGCCCGAGCCGACGTAAATTACGCCCACCATCTTAGATATGTATTATACATAGTTTTCTACAATTTTCGACGTATATTATGTCGTTTATGTATTATACGTAGAATACCTCGAGTGACATGTGACAACCCATCTCTGTTCATGGCGCAAAACTAATCGTAGGTGGCAGCACCGAGCCGAGCACTAGACCCTCTGTCAATGAGATACGAATTTCAATCAAAGAAATTTTGTGAATAAGTATAAAGTGCTATTTATACCTTGTGAGCAATTTTGAGTAACACAAACTTCATGTTTCAAAGTTTTTTATCACATAGATTTCGTAAAAGGTTCATTAACCCCTTCTCGCTGTCTCTTTCAAAGTGAGGTTAGGTTCACAATAAATCCCATTGTATGTATAATTTCTACTTGAAGTATGATTTACCTTCGGCCATGAGCACTGAAAATTATTTAAAGTGTATTTACCCTTATATATTCAATTATAAGCAACCGCATGTCAGGCGCCATATTACATTTCGTCTCTCTTCGACAGGGGATCTAATACTCGGCTCGGTGCTGCCACCTATTATTAGTTTTGCATCACGAACCTCAATGCATGCGTACGCGCGTGCTTGCATGCAGAGATGTAAAAGCACCCTAAGGTGCTTATATTACCTTTCTGGCCATGATAAAAAAAATACATGGTCTAGCCACGCGCAACTAAAAAAAAGTTAACTAATAGGAATCAATTCTACCACAGGCAGCCATATTAGATATATGAGCGCGCGAGAATGAAGTATATTTGAAATGACGTAAATGCCATGAGTGAAGATTTCATGTAAAAGATAAAGAAATTGTACAATTTATCAAACAAAAAGTTAGTTTGAAGAAAATGTAATTTGTGCCATAGATTATATAAAATATTCAACAATATATAACATCTTATCCGTGTAATGTAGAAGAAATATGGATAACATAACCTCTCAATGCACCTGCAGAATTTTACCTTTTAACGCAAATGAAATGGTTTCTCAATTAAGTAACATAAATTGATTATTTACTTTGAGGTTGTGTAATTGAATGTGGGCTATTATTTTTGTAATGAAAGTTTGATTTTTCTTTAAAATACCCCTTATACAATTAATAATTGTTATAATTATTGATAATTAATAAATTAAATGTATAGAAATGCAATTTCAAATTTAAAGAAGAATATGATGTAAAAATTATTTGTATTTTAATTTTTTTAAATTTTAATTCTAATTAGTTCAATTTGAATTTTTTAATAAAAATTATAGTTTAGAGATTCTTATTTTGTGAAATGATTAATTAATTATTAAAAGATTAATTTTTTTCACGATAATAAATTAAATAAAGATTAAAATTTAGTTTTTTTTCTAAAATAAGTAACATAAATTGATCATTTACTTAAAGATGATGTAATTGAATATTGGGTATAATTCGTATAATTAAGTTTATTTATATTTAAAAATACCCTTATTACAATTAAATCATTTTTCAAATATGCCTGATTTTGTAAAATGAGTATCTGAATTTCGTTTTCAAAAATATATGTAGGGGAGAGCACCCTACAGTAGATAATGATGCTGCAGTAGACAATCAATAATTATAAGCTTAAATATAAGTAAAATAATCCATCCTAATTTTAATATATTATCACGTATCACGACTTAACTACCAATTACGTTAAATTAATTATTTTACATGCCTTAGTATTTTAAATGATTGATTATCTACTGTAGGATCATTATCTACTGTAGGGTGGTCTCCCCTATATATGTTTTATTTTTTCTGAAATTAGTACAAAAGGTTGCAAATAAATTAAATTTTTATAAATGAAAGTAAAAATTTAAAAAAAATGTAAAGTAAAAATTAATGGAATGGTTTAATGAAAGTTATTGTTTAATGCTTTTATTTTTCGAACTAATTGATTATTTGCTATACTATTAATTTTTTCACAATATTAAATTACATAAAGATTGAATTTTGATTTGTTCCAATTAAGTACATAAGTTGATTATTTACTTTAGGGTTATGTAATTGATTGGTGGCTATAATTTATAAAATAAAAGTTTATTCACATTTAATATACCTGTATTCCAAATTATGGAATTTCTATCAATGTTTGTGATGTTGTGAAATGATTATCTGAATTTAATTTTCAAAATTATATGTAAATATGTATCAAAAATAGTCACAATATTTACATTCCGAAAATTCCAGATTATGTTTTCAACCCTATAATAATATTAAACTTTACGAAAAAGTTCAGAAGTAACTAAATGAAATACAGAAATACATTTTTTCAATAAAAACAGTTATAATATTTACATCCCGAAAACTCCCGATTATACCACGCCGATATGAATTTGTCAAAAAATAATCATTTTCAGAATTGTACAGTGTAAAGAGAGTCTCTCATTTTTGGGCTCCTCAAAAATACCAAGTTCGATTTTTGGGCCCTAACCCTTAACGATAAAAAGCAACTCCTTGATGCCATGCAGATGTGACTTTGTCGAAAACTAATCTTTTTCCGAATATTACAGTGTAAATAGAGTATGATTTTTGCGTTCCTCAAAAATACCAAGTCCGATTTTTGGGCTCTAACCCTTAACATTAAAAAAAAACCACTTCATATAACGCAGATGCGACTTTATCAAAAAATAATGTTTGTTAGAATTCTGCTGTGTAAATAGAGTCTTTGATTTTTGCGATCCTCAAAAATACCAACTTTGGTTTTTGAACTGCAACCCTTTCCGTTGAAAAACAACCCCTGGATACGACGTAAATAAGAATTTGTCAACAAATAATCTCTTTGATCATTTTAAAGTGTCAATAGAGTCTGATTTTTGGGCTTCTTGAAAATTCAAATTCGAATTCATAGATAGGCGTTTGATTTCTTAGATGTAGGGGTGGTTTTTCAAACAAAAAATCAAGCATTCGAGAGCCCAATAAAAGCCCAATACTACTTTCTATTTTTTTTTTTCAGGTTTGAGTTTTTAGGAAGGAGGTGGTTTTTTGTACATGCGGGTAGTTTTTTGTACATGCGGGTGGTTTTTTGTACATGCGGGTGGTTTTTGAAAATTTTGTATGGTGAATTCGCGAGTCCAAAATAAACCCAGAATTCTGATGCATTTTGTTTTTTGTAGATTTTATTTTTGGCAAGGGGGTGATTTTTTTGCACATAGGGGGTGAATCGGCAATACAGCCCAAAAAAGCTCAAAATTCTGATCCAAAGAAATTATGGAATTTCGATTGTGGAGCAAGAAAAAGACCAGTTTTGCTCCGCAGCAGAGACGGACGCAATGAAGTTCGAGGAAAAGAGCGACTCCGTTGTCGCTCTTTTCCTCCAACTTCAATCTGTTCGTCAAATAAATATGTAAACTGTTGCAATTATAATAATACGTTAAAATTTACGTTAAATGGTCATGCCGTAATTGCAACAACTTGCTTTTTCAGTGTTGAAAAATAAAAAAACAAAGTGGCTGTCATTGAAGTTGGGCCCCTGCATAATGGCAACCCGCTTGAAGCCTGCGTAGGCAGACTGCAATAGCAGCCACATTATTTTTTCATTTTGTACGCTGAAAAGGAAACTTTTTGCAATTACGGCAGGAACATTTAACGTAAAATTTCACGTATTATTATAATTGCAACAGTTTACGTATTTATTTTGTTTCTTTTATTAATTATAATGCCATATTACTTTAGCATTACGCTATAGCGTAATGCTTGCGTTCGGCCGGTCCGCCAGGGAGCATATGGCCGGATAAATTCTCGGCATTTTAGGCCCAAAAGAACGCTCAGTTGAAAAACGAGTCACCGGGGCATTGTTAAAATTGGATCTTCAAAAAATTGCTTTTGGAGAAAACGTAGCCAAACTTGGCATGTGTCATAATCGAATTTGTTATACTTTTTCTTCGAACTAATCGACCATAGGTCACAGCATCGTCCTTGACTTAAATCCGAAAATAATAATTTTGACCTCAACTTAGAAATAAGTGAATATCTTTTAAACTAGAACCGGCTATAAGGGCCCTTTTTACAAGGATGCCCACAGATAATTTCAAAAATATTTCTTATGGAAAAACGAAAAAATACGTCTAATTCATTTTTAAAGCAGATTGATTCCTGGGGGTAAGCATTTGAAAAGATATAAAATTTCGACTTCATGGATCCGAAATACATGTGATTTTGAGAAATTATAATGGTTTACCAGGAGGTACAAGGGGCCGAGAGAAAGGCGCTGTGAGCCCTGACCGTTACGTTCGAACGAACCCCGATTAGACCTCGTGGGCTTTGCAGGCCACGCCTGAGTCTATCCTCTTATCGGGGTGCCAGTGTATATACTGAAGGAGCATCCATGAACGACGTAGCCAGTTTTTCCTTCTTTCATAAAAACAAAAATAAAATTGGCGTGAACCCATCAAAAAAGAATGTATTGATACGAATTGGATTGAAAAGAATAAGACACCCCGCAAATCTCGCTTTGCGACAATGACGCATTGGACCTATGTGTCAATGCGTGTAAATTCGTGAAGATGGTATTTCAATATACCAATCTATCCTGTGTAGTCTCTGACGATGTTTAAAGCAAGTAAAAGTTGGCTTGCACTAGAATCATAGAACTTTAGTTCATCCATATAAAATACATAATTGACCTTAAGCTCGCGATGATTAATGTCGCCGTGATGGTACCAAGGAGAATTGCGCCGTGCAAGAGATAGCGGCAGAAGTGTGATGCAAAAGAGCAGAGGGCTCATGGTGTCGCCCTGAATAACGTACATTTTATATATTATTCATATTTATACAGTTAAACGTTTGCCATAAGGACAACCGCAGGATTTCACTAGAAGCATGTGCTATTCCACAAAATTACACCCGCTCCCCACGAAATCGCTGTTAAGTTTCAGCTGTAACCACGTCTTATGGCCGTGAGATAGGTGTTTACAGTCTGTATCGGACTCCCTGCAAGTGTCTTAGCATTTAGTTGACACGCAGGGATGCTTTTCAGGCTATTAACCAGTAAAAGCTTGGTACCTCCAAGAGCACCTTGTGCCGCATTGTGCCTTTGGATTAACGCCGTTCCCGCATCAATTGAACAAATAGATATTATGTGTTCTAGATGTTCAGGGTATGCATGACACGCTCTGCAGCTATCATCGGTAATGTCTTGGCTCCAAATGTGGCGATGGTAGGGTGGAGTGTAAATGAGACCGTCTTGACACGGTTAAATGAAACACTCCTAACCTGACTTAAATCCGGGTGATTTGAAAAAAGCAAACGTGGACTCATACGACATCAACTTCACATTTATGTGGAAGATGCCGTACATCCTCCTATCTTGGAACTATTCGCGGAAGTTTTTCTTGTGTGCTTGCTTGACCTGGGCCTTCAAAAGTGAGTACTCAAGATGGATAATGTTGGATAGATTTCTCTTATGGCTGATATTTAAGTTAACACGTGTGTTTCAGCAGCCTCCTTTGCTGCTTTGTGCGCTAACGCTCCTTTGCCTACTTCGTCGTGTTTCCTGACCATTTTAAGAATAGGAGATCGTCCATTTGCGACAAGAGGTGATATACCCAGAATAATCCTGTCATATGTAAATTAATTTTCACTTGTCTCGACAATTTTAATTTTTATGATCAATTTGGGTTTTAAGTTACGTTGCGGAATGAAGGTATTTTCTAGATGTTAGTTCTTTAATCAATGATAACAATACAATAATTTGTTTATGTCGACATTTCATGGAATCCACGAAAGTCATTTTTCACATAAAACCAATACATTCTCATTATGATGAGAATGTAATAATTCATTATGTTTTGTGCCAATAAAATTTCAATTTTGGGTTTTTTAAGAAAACTCAAAAAGTGATCATAAGAATCTTGTAGGAGTATAAAAAAATAGCACTTTTCTTCTCTTGACTTTTTTCATATCATGCTTTAATTGCCTTAAAATGTTATTTTTCGCCTTTTTTGGGGAGATTTCGAAAATGCTGTAGCTCTGTCAATTTTCTTTTTATTGGAAAAAGTCGTGAGATTAATTTGTTTTAATTTTCGAGTACTACGGGCGATCGTCCATGGAATTTATGAATTTTGAAAAAAAAATGGTCAAAAATATTTTGAAAATGCCCTAACTTTTTGAATTTCTATCCAAAATAGCTGGTTAACAAACTTAATCTTTCTTCTCCGTCCTTGAAACTGTGTGCCAAAGGACAATCCAATCCGATTAGTCTTTCGAAACTTATCCGAT
Source organism: Andricus grossulariae (assembly GCA_011634705.1). Classification (NCBI taxonomy): domain Eukaryota; kingdom Metazoa; phylum Arthropoda; class Insecta; order Hymenoptera; family Cynipidae; genus Andricus; species Andricus grossulariae. Next base: position 204,164,423 of record JAABKJ010075445.1, on the reverse strand, counting down.
ATACAGACGACGACGACGACGACGACGACAGGCGGACAGACGCCGACGTAAAAACTATTTTTTTTAAACTAAGTGGGCCTCAAAACGTCAACATTTCATGAAGTCCACGAAAGTAATTTTTCACATAAAACCAATACATTCTCAATATGATGAGAATGTACTAATTCACTACTTTTTGTGCCAATAAAATTTGAATTTTTGATTTTTTAAGAAATCTCAAAAAGTAATTATGAGTTTCTTGTAGGAATATCAAAAAGTGAAACTTTTCTTCTTTTGACTTTTATTCATATCATGCTTTAATTGGCTTCAAATGTTAATTTTCGCTTTTTTCGGGAGATGTTGAAAATGCTGTAGCTCTGTCACTTTTTTTTGTATTGGAAAAAGTCGTGGAATCAATTTGTTTTAATTTTCGAGTACTACGGGCGGCCGTCCATAAAATTTATGAATTTTGGAAAAAATGGTCAAAAATATGTTGAAAATGGCCTAACTTTTTGAATTTCTATCCAAAATAGCTGGTTAACGAGCTTGATATTTCTTTTCTGTTCCTCAAACTATGTGCCAGAGCACAATCCAAGCCGATTAGTCATTCGAAAGTTATCCGATATACAGACGACGACGACGACAGACGGACAGACACCGACGTAAAAACTATTTTTTCTGACTTATTCTCAGAAAACAAAGTAATGTAACTGAAAACATTGAAATCGTTTGAGAATTTGGTAACATAAAATGTTTATCCTGCTTTTTCTAGGCAATCCGTACATTCGAAGAAATCTATATTATTTCTACAATTGTGAAATTATTTAAACATTTCTTTTGCTGCTTATGCACCTGAAAAAATAAAAGATTTCAACAAATGAAAATTAAGTGAGTTTCAAATTGTTGAAAAGATTTCAACAATGAAAATCCATCCCGGAGTGGGTATATACATAAATACTGAAGAATAATGATTTATAAAAAAAATAAATAAAAATGAATTAGTCAATGCATTTTTGTATGTGGCGCCATCCAGTACAGTTTGTTTCCGAAAAGATGCATCAGAACTGCCAGATCGTGACTCCTAAGAGTTCGATCTCTTGAGAACAGCACTGGGGTTTTGCTCTTGGGATTCAGCTCACTAAAGGTTGGAATCCTATACAGATTCAAGAAGTCCGATCTTTACACTCTTTCCATCCCCTGCTGATTGCATCCATACCAGAGTGGGGGCAGAGTTCGCACAGTGCGAACGTCCTCTTCTCGGGATTCCTTCCCGCTACATACGTGCCTGCTTGAATCTTTCCCCGAATTGTTTGCGGAGGGATAACTCCGACCTTGGAGGAATTGGATGACGCCTCTTTCAAGCTACTGTTCTCCCACAGAGTATATCCCTTGAAGACCGCATTTGCAGGCTCACTTTTGGCTCGCTCGGGATTCATTCTCAGTCCCTGGTTTTCATTTAGTTGGAATATTTCTTTTTGCATCTTTTGTACTCCAATGATGTACATAAACGTACTTTACTGTCGGCTCTTGCATTTCTCAAAGTTTTTACTTCAAACAATTTTACTCCAAAATGGCTATAGTATAAACAATAGAATTGAAATGTTTTAAGGATTTATCAACATCACTCAAGGTAAAAAACGAAAAATGTTTTCAAATATAAAAAAAAAACTTTTTAACTATCAATAAAAAAATGTATTTCAAATTAAAATTCATAAATATATTAATTTTTGACTTAGGTGATAATTACCTTTGAAGAAGACCTGCAATAAGGTCGAAACGTACGTTGGTAGATATAACAAATAAATTATGATTCTTTAACATCAGAATCCATTGCCTTTATATATATATATATATATATATATATATGCCTTTTATAAAGCTGATTTGAATTCGTGGTTAAGCTTTGGAGAGACCAATTTTAATAATGCCCGACCAGTAGACGCTAATTAGTTTGGATTGAGCTTTGCCATAATTTTTTGAGGCCAAAAAGAAAGGACAAGTTCCTTAATCAACAATTTTCGAACAGCATTTCTAGTTTCATCAATCGTGGAAGCTTTTAAAAAAATAAAAAATTACATTTTGCAGCAAAAATATATGAGATACGACAAAAATGTTGAAAAGCAAAATTATTTATACGAAAGAAAAATATAAAAATTTATTTCATACCATTTTTTTGTCAGAAGTAAAGTTTTTGATTGAATTCTAATAACGCTCAAAAGAAATCTGTTTTCCAGAAAAAGTATGTGAGATATGGCAGAAAAATTGTAATAACAAATAATTCACCTCCAAAAGATCTACGAAACTGCAGACTGTTTTTTGATAAAACGTATATTTAATTTCAATCGTGATAAGACTTTCAAAAAAATAGGAAATTGCATTTTCCGAAAAACCATGTGACTGGTGAAACTTTGTTTTTTTCTTAATACATGAAAACGGCTCTTATTATAGCTAGAATGTTAATTATTACACATATATTATAAAATATTTAATTCTATGGCAATTGTTATTTTATAATAAATCAATAAGAAATAAATGGCGACAATACTATATTATTCTCGCAAAGGGAATCATTTTTATACGTATGATATGGTATACTGTATACATAAATAATTAATTATTTTTATTCTATGATTTATTAAAGAATGATATAAATACTGAAAAAAATCGATCACCAGGATTCTTATGAGAATGTGGTCGTTCAGGTCAATGGAGCCTTGAGTAAATTAATTTTCTCTTTCATCTAAAGTCTGAGCAAATTTAGCAATTTTTTAAAAGTATTGAGGTTTCAATAGTTTAGCAATATTTGCAAGTTAGCTGTAAATCAGGCTGAGCGCTCTTGCATATCAATTTTGCCACTAGTTATTGTTTCAGGAACACAAGTTTCTGCATATTCCCAAGACTGATATGATCTATTCTTGCATAATTATCCCTACCTTACAAAATGTAGTCCACTATTTCTTATTACAGATTCAAGTTCGCCGTTTGACTGTTTACCTAATGGCGACCCTATTCCTGGTATTCCTCGACGCGAATCACCTTCTTCTCCTGAAAATATAGGAAATGAGGAGAATCAAAATAAATTTAAAAACGAGAATCAATATAAAGATCAAAAACAAAATTATGATCAGAATCAACAAAAACAGTTTAGACCGAGGTATCAAAACCAACAATACAAACCACAATTCCAACCGAGATTTCCAAATGAAAATCCCAGATTTTTTAATCCAAGATTTAAAAATAATTATAATTATCAAAAATAATCCAGAATTCCAAAGAAACTCGCGATTTAATAATAACTATAATAGTTATAGAAATCAAAATCAAGCGGGCCAATTATCAAATGTAATTATTCAGCTGTTAGGAAACACACAGACACAACAAACAAATAAGTCTCCGCAAATACCAGCGCATTTATATAACGCGGAAGAGAGTAATAGTAAGTCAGAAGACAAACAAGATAATAAAGGACAGAATAAAAATACGAAACATTCAAATTATGAAAATAGTAGGGATCATAAAAAAGGTGAAATGAATCCAAGTGCACAGGATTTCATGGATCCAAATATAGGAAACCGAAATTCAAACTATGGATTGCGAGAACCCATTACATGCTACAATTGCGGAAAAGTAGGCCACTTTCGACGTGATTGTTGGTTTAAAATAAATCGGGGAAACGCAAGCGGTGGTTATCAAAGACGGATAATAATAAAAAAATCAAAAACCGTTAGAATTACTCGACATAGACACAAATGACTCGGAGTAAGCAAGATTTCACCTTATGATAGATCTTAAAAATCATGAATTCAGAGTGTTAGTTGATACAGGTACAACTCACTCATACATAGGTAAAAAATTCATGAAGACAATGAAAGAGTTAGATTACGAAATAAAAAAACCGATCGATAGGAATAATTGGACCCGACATGATAGGAAGATTAGGTTTAAAAATGGATTTTGAGAAAAAGATTTGGTGGTTACCAGAATTACCAAATATAAAGTATGCGATACAAGCAGATATAAGTAGAATGCAGGAACCGGTAATGAACGATACCGAGGAAAATAATAGTAGGGAGAATGAGGAAATGAAATCAAAATTCGCAACTGAGATTAGCTTGAGAAATCACGTGCGAGAAAAAGAGGCAGATTTGCTATAGTGCGAAGTCTCTTCTCCCGTGTCGCCATACACCCCACCCCAAGCCCTCCTTACAGGTGATGCACGAGACTCGATCCATCCAAAGACCGAGCGCGTAGCGCGAGATAAATACATTATCGAGCGCGAAGCGTGAGATGAATATATTCTCGAGCGCGAACCGCGAGAACCAATAGTCGCGCGCCTTAGGCGCGCGCATAGCGCGCAATGAGAATGTACCCGCGCAGCGGGCATATTTTTTTATATCACTATGTTGGAATCTTTTATTTCAGTTCGATGGTTCGATGTATGCACCATATGCTGGAAGCTTTTCTATTAGTCCGATTTTTATCGGGGATCGCTCAAATTAAGTGCATTTACATTTATATGGGAATTTAAAAATAAAATGTGCTATGTCATAACTTAGGTTTTTTTATCAAAGATTGAAAAATGGGAAAATTCCGTTTTTTACATTACTATGTCCGAATCTTTTTCTTAAATAAAATTTGCTCTGCCAATCAATGTGTTGTTTTTTGTTAACAACTTACGGAAATTTCGTTTTTCAGACTAGTATGCAGGAAGCTTTTCTTTTAGTCTTATTTTCTTATGAGTTTTCCTGTCATCCCTCATAACACACACATCACTCAGATAAGCACAGTTTTCATTTATAAAAGCATGAGATTTTAGATAGAAAGAATGTTTTTAAACGTGAATTTCTCTTGGTTTTAATTACTGCTCTTGATTATTTTCTACACTGAGAAAAAAATTCAATTTTAGGGACCTACTCTTGCAAAGTTACCCCTATATTATTTTTTCCGAGTGAAGATAAAAATCCTTATTTTTATCAAAACTAAAATTTCTAAAATAAAATTTGAAACTCAAACTTAAATTTTTTATCAGATACTGATGGAAAAGACGTTCCTCAAGTTTCACAGCAAAACGTTCAGTTTTAAAGCAGATAGATAAATATAAAAATTAAAAAACTAATATTATATACTATATTATCATATACCATATTGAAGAAATCTGCCCGCTGTGCGGGTATATTGTCATCGCGCGCTATGCGCGCGTCTCGCTTCACTCACAAGTTTGAGCGCGCCTAGGGCGCGCGACTTTTGGTTCTCGCGCTTCACGCTCGGTAACGTATGTACCTCGCGCTACGCGCTCGGTCTTTGTATTTCGCCCACATTTGTGATTGTGAATTATCTTTTGTTAAAGCTCCTTCGACTTTAACGAACACATTCTCATCACGTATCTCGTGCTTCGCACTCGATTTTGTCAAAACTACTATCCAACCGAGCAATTCACGCCTACCCCGAAAGGGAAACGGCTTAATGATATAATAATAATAATAATAAACTACATGCTATAAGTAGAGCATCCTGTGATTGTCTAAAGTCGAATTTTTCTAAATAAACGCCTGTGAAACCACAATATATTATGTATTGTATCTATTCTATTCTTAAAATTAAACATATTCTCAGCAAGCATAAGTGGGCGCCATGCATGAAAGTTATTTTCTACACTTTTTGTGCGGGATCCTTTCAATGATCGTAGTTGATTGATAATCATGACTAATTCAACTTTGACTAACTTACCCGTAACTAACTTATACGTGATTAACTTATTTCTAACTAACTTAGTTATGACTAACTACACCTTGACTAACTTAACGTTAACTGACTTAGTCATGAATAACTTAATAGGGTATAGCTTATTCGTGACAAAATTAGTCGTGACTAACGTATTCATGGATATCTTAACCCTGACAAACTTAATTATGACTAACCTAACCTTGACTTAAAAGTACGACAGATGGACGGCCGCAAACCGACTGAAAGCATGTAGCATAATTTTGAATTAAATAAATATTTTATTTGAGACACGTATTCAAAAGTAGGCCACCACGTGACTAATTACCATATGCATGTACGTGTGTGTGAGTTCGCGCTAAAATTATTGTAAAGGCTTCCATCTTTTGAAAATCTATCAATCATAGTTATATTATGTGAGAGACAAGAAGCACAATCAAAAGATATGAATGATTTAACATTAGAAGTACTGGGATTTTCTGCCACCTTTAGTTACTACGAGAGGTCAATTGACCCCTACCTGCGTTGGGTGTCAAATAATGATTTTAAACCGTTTCTACCGTAAAAAGTTGATGATAGAAGTATGCTATATTCATGTTACATCGTTAATATAAGTGGAGAAGAGTAGCGAGTCCTGAAAAAGTACAACAAAGAGGTGAAAATGCCTACCCCAGCGTAGTCCTACTGACGTCGCATCTGCTGCTGCTGCTGCTGCAACAGCAAGCTAAGTCGTTTGTTGCCGCAGTACTAACAAAGTTTTCCGTATACAGAGTGTATCAACTGTATTTTACTTCGATAGAGTGTCGTATCTCTATGTATTTTTAAATGGAGATACGACACGCTAGCGAAGCATAATACAGTTGATACGCTCTGACCTTAAAAGGGAGCTGCAACGACTGTACCCAAAATATTCGGTACGAGTAATTGTCCTTGTGATAGGTGCTCTCGGACGTGCGAATCTATCACTGGTTCGTCAGAAAAAAATGCGACTGATTTTTCGGTAGATGCGCACAAATGGCTCAAATTTTTAAACTTTTAAAACGCACGTTAAAAAAATTTACTGTTTTGTGTAAATTATTAAGACTTTGCAAATTTGTAGAGCTAGGTTAAATAATAGACATGTATTTTTTTATATCTGCGAAGACTCAAATTTAAGAGTGGAAACTACCCCTCGTACATGAGGGATGGTTTCCATGTATAAGGTGGAGTCAGTCAAATAGTTCAAAAGGTGAGATGTTTCTAAGGGGTTGTCCAGGTCCCTGAATCCAAATCTGAGGTTGAAATTACAAATTTTGAAATGGCGGATCCAAAATGGCGTCTACATTATGAACAAGAGGGATGGTTTTCATGTTGGAACTAGAATCAGTCGAGTGATTCGAGAGGTGAAATACTTCTGAAGGGGTTTTTATGTTGCTGAATCTAAATTTGAAATCAAAATTACAAAATCTAAAATCATTATATCACTGATATCGGTGAATTCTCATCTCGCTCTCTGCTGAACCCAGGAATAACCAACGAGGAGGTAGCAAGTATTTATTTCCAGTTTTTTCTCTATTTTTTTATCGCCTTTATGAACTTTTTATTGTCATTATTTTTCCTTATTTGTTGTTCTTTCATTTTTATGCGTTAAAAAAAATTTTTTTTAATATTTTTTTTCGAATTCTTTTATTTGCTTGCGGTAACTTCTGCAAAAGTTGTAATCATGGAAGAAATGTGTCATGCATATCGATTTCAATGTTTTGTGACCCAGAAGTGACTCCAGGTTCTAAATAGTGACCTGGGTCGAGTTAGGCGCGGCCGGCTTCGGTCTGACGGGAACGACCTTATTATTTGCACGGAGGAAAGCCTCTAGCAAGTCCATGGACTTGGGTGTTTCTCGGCGGCTACTTGGGGGAGGGGGGGATGTGAATGCGTTTGGCCCCTTTTGGCCCGAGCAGATAGCGCTAGACTTGGAGATCGTCCATTGGCGGGTTCGTGTTCCTCCCGGTGATAACGGGGGGGGGGGGAAGCGCAAATTTCGTCTCAATGAGGACGACGATGTAATGTCCCGGGTAGAAGGAGGTACGGTCGCGCATACTATCTGCAAAAAGTTAATCCTAAGTCTATGTCGGAAAATAATACTGTTTGAGTGAAATAAGTTTTATCAACCCTTAAATGTATAAAATATAGCTTATTTACGTCGAAGAAAGTAAAAAATTAGATAATTATGCCGATATAATGTTTTATTAATTAATTTCCTGTCAGACCTAAGAGAAAATTATTGGATATGATGGTACACTACACATAGAGAAGTTGTGTATACAGACGAGTACACACTAGCTCCTCAAGATCTGAACGCAGACGCGGCAACTTCGCATTTTTCATGGTGTCTGCTTTGACAGTTGTGCTCTTTGACTGCAATTGAAAACGTGTAATTTGTTGAAAATGACAGATCGATTAGTAGTTAAAGGTGAGAATTTAGGGAAAAAAAAGTTTCTCATAAAATATTGAAAGATGTTGCCCATGCGCTAGACCCGCTAGGCGCTCCGACAGCGTTGCCGTATAGCTACCACGTGCTTGTTTCATTTTTCGAATAATTCAAAATTCTCAAAGTTTGCAGACCTCTCATTCTCAAACTAAGAGGACGAAAATTCTGAATTTTTTTTAAATCTTCATGCAACCCCCTTCTAACATATATTAGTTTTTGAAAAAAAAACGGTAAGAATAGTTTACGAGTTCCTGACCGTGCCTCCTTAAAAATTCAAATATCTATTTGGTACAAAAAGTACTTAGGAAGCGTGGAAATAAATTGTATGTAAAATGGTTAGGTTTTGATCATGCTCACAATAGTTGGATAGATGAAGAAAATGTGTACGATTTTTTGTATTGAGTGTTTTAAAAAAAATATATACTTCTTATAACAAATAATTTTTTGTTATTTCACTTGACCTTAAACGGAATATTTTCTTAAAGATCAAAGTGAAAAACTACCATTTATGTGTACATATACTTCTATTTATTTTCATCGCACTCAAAATTACAATTATTCTTAAATCTAAAAATACATATTGTCAATGAATAAGATACGTTACATGATAAAATTTCTCTCACCCTCGCTCATACACACACACACACACTCACACTTTCATTCTCTTTCATAATCACTCTTTTTCTTACAACTAAACTAAATTGTGAAACAATCTCTACTAACATTCTGTAAGCTAGGTACAATTTTGAGTACTTCCTCACAAATTTGTTCCGACAACACTGTTCCTCATAACATTCTACAAAGATTGGTAGCTCTAAAAAAGTATCCAGAGGTGAAATTTTCATCTGCAACTGTCCGGTCTGCCGCGTAAGGTCATCCGCGGCTAGAGACCTGACTCCAAGGAACAGTGTTGAACGTTGTTTTCTCGCGTAAATTTCCCGCTCTTGCTTACCTTCTAGAACAGAAGGAGCAGAAGTGGATGACATACACGTTCCAGTTGCGTCGAGATTGGTTGCTTTAAGGAATCATGATAGTAGCTTCCGGAGCCTAAAACTTCTCTCACAATAATAATAAAAATAAAGAGAGAGCCTCGGTGGCTCAGTTGGTTAGACGCTCGGACTTCACCTTATAGGTCCGGGGTTCGATCCCTGAGCCGGTACCTCTTGAAATTTGTCTATGTACTTTTACCGAGGTTCTGGTGGTTTGGATCCCACCTTAAGCTGTAGGTCCCCCCATAATGCAGTTGACTGCAACCCAGTCCGTGAATGATGGGGTAAAAACCAGGCTTTGCCCAATATGTCAAAGCAACACGCTCTTATCAGGTCACTTGATTGCATTACAATAATGCGTCCGTGACTGATAATATATACCGGGACAACTCCGTGCATACTATTAAAAAAAAATACAAATATCCAACTCTCACCAAAAAATGCCTTCGTCACATTGGGCTGTAACCATCTTAAGCTTGAGACATTCATTTTTGGAGCCTCGGTGGCTCAGTTGGTTAGACGCTCGGACTTCACTTTAGATGTCCGGGGTTCGATCTCTAAGTCGGTACCTCTTGAAATTTTTCTATGTACTTTTACCGAGGTTCTGGTGGTTCTGATCCCACCTTAAGCTGTGGGTGCCCCCATCATGTACTTGACTGCAACCCAGGCCGTGAATGATGGGGTAAAAACCAGGCTTTGCCCAATATGTCAAAGCACACGCTCTTATCAGGTCACTTGATTGCATTACAATAATGCGTCCGCGACTGATAATATATACCGGGACAACCCCGTGCATACTATTGAAAAAAATACAAAAATCCAACTCTAACCAAAAAAGGACTTCGACACATTGGGCTGTAACCATCTTAAGCTTGAGACATTAACTTATATATATAATTAAAAACTAAAGGTTAACAACCACCGTAGGGTCCCACTGGGAGCAACTGTCATCTAAAAAATGACAAACCATTTATCATTTTGGGTTCCTTTTCATCAAGAGAGGTTCCTTTTTGTTGCAGCTCCTTTGGAACCAAAAATTGTTTCTAATAGAAATCCCATTTTTTTCTGTGTTGTACACCTAATGAATGTACAATGAACAATTCAATATTCAACTCATAATGAAAATCAATACTTACTACAAAATTGATTTTCGAATAGGCTTTGGAACTCATTGTTAATTTCTGCAGACGATTCAGAAAATAATATTTCTTTCAAATCACGTTTAATGACATTTAAAGATAAAAAGTACATTTTTGAGTTTTTTTTCGAAATAACTCATTAAAGATTCTTCAAAGAACAAATCTATCATCAAATCGTCTTTGAATATAATTTTTATTTTATTTGAGGAAAAGGAATATTAAAGTAGTTTTCAAAAAAGTACTTCAAATTAAAGTTTATTCAATAAAGAGAATTCTACAATCGTAGGACTTAAAACATGAAATTTTAATTTATGTGTGTTTAAAGTGTGACAAACAATTTATCTTAGGCAAACCAAATTCAGTGACTAAAATGTTTTTTTGATAAAAACTAGAACATTATTGCTCGTGAAGTAAAATTTATTTGAAACAGACATTTTTAGAAAAGTTAAATTTTTTATATTGTCACGGGAATTTATTGTTCACAAAATCGCTATGCTTGCTTCCTATAAATGATCCCTTAATCGTGAAAAAAATTAGTATTCGAAAAACAAAGAAAACCTAGGCTTCTGTGATGATTGCTTTAAATTATACTCATTGAACTTCAGTACACTATGTGTGCGAAAGAAAGTTTGTCGTTTCACTCCTCGGCCGTCTGTCTAGACTGGCGCCTACCCCCACAAGGGGGGGGGGGGTATGTAAACTGTGGGGGGGTAATGCGATGTGACCGCCCATGAAAACTATGGTGTCAGCCTATTTACCTATTTACCTTGTCAAATTTTTTTTCTAGGTCGACAAATGCACAGAAAACTTTCTTTCCTACTCTCAAGCTGTTTTCTGTGATCTGTCTTAAGATGAATATCTGATCTGTACATGATCTTCCTGGCATAAATCCACTTTGGGCTTCCCATATCTTTTCTTCTGTAATTTCAATTACCCTACGAATAAGTATTTTTGAATATATTTTACTTACGGTACTTAGTAAGCTGATACCTCTGTAATTATTGCATACCTGGGCTTCATCGCCGGAGTACTATACACAAATTCACTCACCCGATCTTGGCTTTGCCGCCCGGCTCGGGCTGATCGATCTGTAAGTTGGTTAATAAACCATTTTTATATTAAATTGTTTTTCCTTATTGACTTCGCCTATTTTCTCGACGTTCCAAAATCTTCCCCTATCCCTTAATTTGCGAGATCCCTCACATGTTAAATAAATTGTTTCCGAAACTTATGACGAACAGTCGCGCAATTGAATAAATTAAGTCCGAGATCAACAGAAACACTGTATTTAACATTCATAACCTTTAGAAAAAAAATAAAAATAATTAATTCATATTTGAGATGCATATTCCTTAAGGCATACAAATTTAATAACAAATAATTCTGACCCGGGGTGAAGGGTGAAAACACCCTTAAATCGTGTAAAACATCCCCAAGAAATGGGTTTTCAGGATTATTTCGGAAAGGGTGCATCGGGAAAAAGGGAAATTTTGCAGGAAACTTGTACATAAAATATGCATAAAAAACGATGGTATTCACTTTTTCTTTGTCGGCCATACTTTCCGAGATATCCATCCTGGGAGTAGGGGGTGAGATTGATAACGTGGGTCTCACGCTCTTGTCGTAGCTCATATCTCCAAATAAGAAGTTTTTTCGATAAAAATGCATTGAGCTTAAGTTATAGAGCGTATAATTTTGCATAATTTCCGTAACGTGCACGATTAACCAGAAGCGACCCCATTTCGAGTGAGCTACGAAAAAAGCGTACGACGCGCGCGGTACCACTCACCCCCTACTCCCAGGGTGAATATCTTGGAAAATATGGCCAACAAAGGAAACGTGAATACCATACTTTCTTATGCATATTTCATGTACAAGTTGTCAGTAAAAATGTTTTTTTCCCGATCCACCCTTTTTGAAATAATCCTCAAAAAACATTTTTTGGGAGTGTTTTCCACGATTTAAGGGTGTTTTCACCCTTCACCCCAGGTAAAAATGATTTTTTATTAACTTTTTATACCTTAAGGAATATGCATGCCAAATATTAATCAATTTTGAACTTCTTTTCCCTCATATTCACAATCAGAAACTCCAATATATATATATATATATCTTTCAGGGCGATACCATGAGCCCTTTGTTTTTTTGCATCACACTTCTGCCTCTATCTCTCGCACTAAGAAATTCCTATTGATGAAACGATGGCGAGATATTGCAGCTAAAAAACGAATGAGCAGATTGAAACAGTGCTCTATTACTGACTTTTTTAAGCCACATTAGTAACTGTTTGAATGTAGTATTTTTAAATTAAAATGTTCGAATAAAACAGGTATATAACATAATACAGACATGTATATTAAAAAAAATAATTAATGTTATCGAATTTTGTACTTCTTCCATATTATCCGAGTTGAAGGGTGATCATTTAACCGCTTGAAGCTTCTAAATAACGTAGGATGAATCGCAAACGAATTCACTTACTTCAGTTTTGAAGTAATTCATATGAATTTTAGGGTTTTAGTTTCAGAATTTATTTACATATTAGGTTAAAGAGCAGTCGGATATTCAAATTTAACAATGATTAAAAGTTGAATGGATCATAACAAAATTAATCTATTATAAGAGCTCTATTCAAGGGTGATAAATCCGAGAGAGAGAAATCAGATTGGATTCAATGTCTATTATACAGTTTAAAAATTTTTTTTTTTTAGTTGGACTTCTGTTTCACAAGTTAAATGAAAATTGTGTTTATAGACACAACAAGCTTCGTTAAAATAAAAGTTAAATGTCTGACTGTATCTGTGCGCTTATCACTGACATGGATTTAAGTTTTATAAATTAATCGAAATTTATTTAAACAATTACAATTGAGATAAAAATTATATATAAAGCTAAGTTAGAAAAATCAGACGCAGCTGGAGTGCCCTTTCTTCATCAAAACTCGGATCAAATCTTCTTGTTTAATTTTAGTCCACCTTAAACAGGGATGAGTAGTTAATTAAACAAGCAAAGAAGAAAGTTAAGAAACTGTTAAATAATTACTTTCAAGTTGGTTTGGGGTGTCGACTCTTGTACACCCTCTCTTTTGTTAAGACGAATTCTTTCAATTCTCGGGACCCTGTATGGGTGCCCGTAGGAGGTGAGCGGTGAATAGCGTTGGTGGGTTGGCCGGGATGACCAGGTCAATACGTTTGGTCCTCGTTGTCAGGTTTGAGGACATTCCAACGAAATGCCCATTACAAAAAAAAGGTGTGACCATCGAGGAATAATTTTGCTGTAGGAGAGAAAAATGGTATCAAAAAAAATTTGGTTGATCCGGCTAATATAATACTGCCTCCTCTACATATAAAATTAGGCTTAATTAAACAGCGGTTGACCTTATATTCTCTTCTGTTCGGCGGGCCACATAGGTATCCAGAGCTTTTGCCTCGGAGCACAATAGATAGAAGCAAGAGGGAGATGCAGAAAAGTATCGGACTTAGAGAGTCTCCTTGGAAGACCCTACCCCCCTTATATGTGATATAGCTGGTAGTCACTTGTCTTTTGTTAGATGTTATGACAAATCTTGTCCGCCACAAGAGTAAAAGCTCTTTTATGCATCTCACTATTTTTGGATGCACCTCCAGGCACTCAAGGAGCTTAATAAGGAGCTCATGGCGTCGTGACCTGATCGAGTCCTGGGTAATACACCTGTAGTTCTTTGGACTTGACAAATCTCCGGTCTTAGAGATCAATTCCGTGCGACCTTTCGCTAGCCACTGCAGCGGTAATTAGTGGACACTCTTCCTCTGGACCTTGCAACCTTTGCCTTAGACAAAAGTTACGAAAGAGTGATATATCTGAAGTGTCTTCATTTAGCTGATAAGTATCTCCATATACTTCCTCTCAGAAGACTTGAATCTCTTCTCGACTAGGCAGATTTTTAACGGCACGTGACTTTTCATCAAACAGACGGGAAGGATGAGTAGAAAAGGTGGAATTTTCCTGAATCCACTTTACTTGCCGTTCAAAGCGCTGTTTCGCTGTTGAAAAAGATCTTATTTTTTGCGTTCAGTGCTGCTTGATGGTCGACAGTTTACACTTGTACAGCATGTGATTTGCTTTCCTTGAGTTTCGAGCAAGTGCCCTAACTTTTGGAGTACATTTTTTATTTGATGTTATGTAGCTAATCACGCACTATTTGATGCATGCCATCTCGCCGTTTAAATTTTAACTTGAAGCTGTGCAATACGCTCGCGAGTCTTACTTAGGTGTACTGAAGTATCGTTACTTCTATTGTCGCTCAGCAGGAAGACCGCCTTCTCGTAAACTACACAGTTCAGATAGATCTCCTATTTCTCATGTTGGCATTATCGGCTATCTGGAAAGGTGGTATTGCTGGAACGGGTGGTACGTTGGCTGGAGGATTTTGCTCTTCTTCTTGCCGATAAAGAGCTTCATATCCGTTTTTGCGCAAAAAGGATACCTGATCTCTGAAATACTGAGGCGTTTTATGAGCATATTCCGGGTGCATATTGACCCAACGTTCATGTAACCTCTGCATGAATCCTCTCCTAGCAAGTCTCACTAGCGGCCCTATGATGGCCTCTCCAGCCCTCTGTAAGAGGACTGGGTATATGCCATCTGGGCTGAGAGACTTGTAAGGGCTGAAGGACCTCAGGGCCCACCTGACCCTGGCAGGGGTGACAATCTCGTTGGAAAGTTGCCGCTTCGGGCCCAGGAAATGTGCCTTGATCAGGTGAGCCAAGGTTTCCCCGTCCGACTCTGAGTAACCCCCGCCGGTCAATTTCAGAGTGCCGAGAATAGCGTCCGGATTTCGAGAAAGCAGCCTGTCCAATCTTGCCGCCTCAGCTTCCTTCTCGATGTCTTCGAGTTTCTCATTCCACCAGTGTGTCTCCCCAGCCTTTCGGACTCTTGTAGGTCGACAATTACTCTCATAAGTAGCTTTAATGGTTTCCGTAAAAGTGTTGGCTGCCATCTCCAGGGTATCCATGTCTCGAATTGACCTGGGAACCTCTGAAAGTGCACATCTTAGCTCCGTGGAAAACTGATCCCAGTCCGTTCTTCATGGATTTCTGACCCATTTGGGGCCAGCGAGTACAATGGATTCCAACAAAAACTCTATCTGTGGGTGATCTGAGAGAGTGGGTTCCTCTGAGACTCTCCACCTCTTGATGTTATCTCTAAAACTACTGGTACAGAGAGCGATGTCAATGACTTCCTCCCTGACCGAATTACGAAACGTCGGGGTGTTCCCCGTGTTAAGAATATCCAAATCAGTGGTGATTAGGTATTCCAGTAGGTCAATACCTCTTGAGTTGACGTCCATGCTGCCTCACAAAGTATGGTGGGAATGAGCACTGCATCCCAACAGCAGAGGAATACAACTTACCTTGTCATATTCCAACAGTGTACATACCTCCACTGGTGGGTTAGTATCGCTGTCATACGGAAAGTAAGCTGATCCCAGAACTAGCCTCTCTATTCCTTCGAGATCCGTGGCTATCACCATCAAGTCTCTCGAACATAGCTCTAGCAGCGGGACAGCATTATCTCCCTTCGTCAGTATGCAGGCCCTTGGTTTAGCCGCCTTGGGGTCACTGTAACAAAGAAGACCAGCCCTCGCTAATCCCCTTATGGTATCTCGAATTAACCAGGGTTCTTGGATTAGCGAGATACCTGTGTGCCTCGCAGCCATGCCCCTCTGCAAAACTGCAGAGGCGCCTTTGCTGTGTTTGATGTAAATAAATTTAAAGATGAAAAGGCAAAATTGGGTGATGTCGTGGTATATTCGAGAAGAGATCGATACATATTCAGTATGGTCGTTAAAAACTTGAAAGATAATCAGATCTTCTTAAACCATGTGTCTAGCTCTATTTTAGCACTAAAAAATGCCATAGAAAATTTGGATATAAAAATGGTTAAAATTTCAAATAAAGGACATAGCCTTGATTCTATAACTTGGCTTGCAGTTGAACAAATTTTTTTGCAACATTTCAAGAATTCTCAATTACACATAGTGATTTGTTCTGGTGATATTGTTATTCCTCCTATTCATCAACGAGACGAAATAATAAAGGAATTTTACGAATCAGTAATGGGTGGTCATAAAGGAATTTCTAAAACTTATTGGCGCATTAGAGGGAAATATTATTGGCAAAATATGAAATCCGATGTGGAAAGGGTATTAGGAGGTTGTAATATTTGTATGAGAAACAAAGTTACCAGGAAGGGTACGCGAATGCCAATGATAATTACCGACACTCCCAAGGAGTCATTCGAAAAAATTAAAATTGACCTTTTTGGCCCACCTCCCGTAACACCCCGAGGAAATCAATATATTTTAACAATACAATGTGTATTCTCGAAATATTCGGACGCGATTCCTTTAAAAATGACTGATTCTGTGACTATCGCCCAATCAATAGCTGAAAATTTTATCTCGACGTACGGCTGTCCTCGAATAATTCAGTCTGATCAGGGAACAAATTTGACGAGCATAGTAATTCAAAATGTTTGCAAAATATTTAAAATTAATGAAATCCAATCAGTAGCTTACCATCCGCAGAGTTTAGGATATTTAGAGCGTAGTCATCACACTCTGATCGAATCTCCCACGAGTTTTGATGAAAGGCCACCTGAAAGAACGTATGTTGATCATCTGCGCGAACTTTTTCTTAAACTAGATAATATTCAATCTAGGGCTAATGAGAGACTTCAGAATGCCAAGGAAAGATCAAAGAGACATTATGATTTGAAAGCGAATCCTAAAATTTTCAAGATGGGAGCCCTTGTCTATTTAAAAAGAGAAAATAGACATGATAAAAAATTTGATCCACTATTTGATGGTCCATTTGTGATAGAAAATTTATTGGGAACCCGGAATGCTCAAATTAGAATAGGACCCAATAAGTCAATAACTTCAAAGTAACTCTAGTTAAAGTTTCAAGTTAATAAAAAATGTGTAACACTGGCCTCGACCAAACATCATTACGGTTCATACTTATGGTTGCCTTATGTTAGCAAATGTGAGTAATTCCTTGTATGTACACAATTTCTATTAAAATGCTTCTTACGAAATTTATTTCCTATTTTCTGTGAGTTGCCCTCGTCATTCGGATTTACGGTACCTTTGCATTGGTGGTACATGCATTAACTTCGAGGTACCTAAAAAGTTGCTTTTTTGCACGTCCTTAAATTTTATACTTTCAAAATCGAAATAAGTAGGACGAAAATGCACAAAAACCGAATTTAAACTCGAAACTGAGCACGCTGTTTTATTTTCAACCAAAAACAATAACATTTTTGTACAGGACGAGTGAATTTTCAAGCCGAACGGATTATTCTTTATTAATGAAGTTAATTCTCAACCAAATATTTGTTGAATTTCCACAAAATCAATTAAATTTGTAATAAAATCCATTCTATTTTGAAGCATATCGTTGAATTTTGAAAAGGAAAATATTGTTTTTAAACAGAAAAGTTCATTTTCAACCAAATAGTTCAATTCTCAAAAAAAAAATTAATTTTCAACGGAACAGTTCAATTTTCTAACAAAATATTTGCATTTTCTGTCCAAACAAGAAACTGATTTGAAACAAAACAGTTCCACTTTTCAACGAAAGATATGAATTTTCAACAAAAATTATGAACCTTGAAACAACATAACTGAATTTTTAGGACAGTAGTTCCACTGTGAAGGAAGTAGTTTAATTTTAAACCAGAAAAGATGAATTTTCAACCGAAGAAAAGCTGCATCCTCAGTGAAATTAGATTAATTTTCTACCAAAATGGTGGAATTTTAAAACCACAAGAAATACGATTTTTTTATCAGCGATAAATTTTGAAAAGAACATGACGAATTTTCAACCAAGAATCCAAACAAATATCGACTAAATTCTTGAATTTAGTAGGCAAGAAGACGAAACCTCTTAAAAGCAGTTACATAGTCAAACTAACAATATGATTTTTCAACAAAAGAATTATTTTTCAAACAAAATAGTTTACCTTTCTACCAATATAGTGGAAACTTCAAAGCAATACATGATTACAAGTAATTACATTTTCAACCAAAACAGATTAATTCTCAGCGAAAAATGACTCTATTTCCCTAGGAGCGTTTAGCGGAGCGATATTTGGGCTGATGCCGTAAGAGTGACAGAGATGGTAATAAAGTAGAAAATAAAAAAAAAATATATATATATATATATAAATTTTTCCTGCTCAAAATATTAACTTCATCATTACTTACAAAATACTAATAGACAACATTATTCTTTATATAATATTTGCAATTTCTAATTCACAGCAGCAAATAGTTATAGTATAATTAATTTCAATACAATATTACTTCAACATTTGAATATTATATATATATTGTAACCCTCGGCTAAAATTTAAAAGCCTGTCTGTGGGCAACTTGCTAAACTTATGAGAAAAAAAATACTCAAAAATCTTCCTGCCCATTTGACTTTTCAGACTCGATAACTCGAATTTCAGTATGTACTTACACGTTTTAGGAAGGAAATTTGTTCCTGATTGGTGAAGGCCCGCCCATTTATAAATGCTGAGAATTTCAATATCTACATATGTCCTTCCTAAAATTTGGAAATTCACAGAATTCATTGAGGTCAGATGTTCATGAGTCATGCAATCCTTACGAACCCTGAGTGCGCAGTCCCATGGAGGTAGATTAGTAGAATAGTGAAATAGTTTGGACCAATGAGTTTGTGCAATATACTAATTATTCAAAAATATTCCACTATTCTACTAATCTACCTCCATGTACTGCGCTTTGAGGTCCTTGAGTTCACTTGACTCAAATCATCCAAGTTGAACATTTACCTATTTAATCATGGATATAGGGAAATGTATAACCACTTTGAGTTTAAGTGATAAAGTTAAATTTATTCGAGAAGTCGAAAAAGGTTGTGAGACGTGGCCATGAGTGTGATTTACCGCGGTCGACAGACTCAATTCTGTAAGGTGTAGGGCGATGGACGCGGTGGGTAACTGGTAATTTCATTGCCGACAGTTGGCAAGTCGAATACACCAAACCTAACCTGAATTCCTTTTCGCGTTATATCTATTCAACTTTTTTTACTGGGTAAAGCGACTATCTCTAGAAGGTTGAAACAAGAGGTTCAAATCGATCATCTGAGATTGTCGACTTGGTGTAATCTCGAACATTTTCTATATTTGTTATCCTTTTCCTACTTATTCCAGTCTCTCTCTTATAAGAGACTGGAAATTATAAAATTAAGTGGAACCTATAAAACCTTACGCTTAATGCTTGCATTCGGTTCATCTATAACATCCCCAAAAGTGAACATATTACTCAGTATAGAGAAAGAGCAGAACTTCTTAACGTCACAAAAAGAAGACAATTTTTTATGGGTAATTTGCTTTATAACCTATTCAGTAATAAAGCTCAGCAATATCTTTTTAACCTGTTCCATTTTATTGATAAAGATCAACCAACATATTCCAAACTCCGTGAAAGGAAAACAGTACTAAAAATGCAGTCACACCACACGTGTAAAATGCAAAGGTCTTTTGTTATTCGTGATGCTCGCCTTTGGAACAAACTACCTATAAACATTAGAAATGCACCTTCACGGTTTCACTTCAGAAAAGTCCTTTGTGGCTACTTATTCAACACATCTAATCCTACCCTCGATATCACACATTCGTAACACTTAAATTCTTAATTAAAAATGTATATGAGTGTGTGTATGAATGCGCTTTTACTTTTAATTATGTATATTTGCGTATATATATTTATAGTATTCTTCTCTAGATAACCTGCACCTAATTATTTGTATTATAGTTTATTTCTTTACTCTTGTTCAATACCTATTTTTGATTTCAATCGTCAAATTAATCGCCGTCGCATTTCAATTGTAATATGCATCGCCTGTTCCTTATAGGGCTATTTAGCCCTAGGAACTTTTCTTAAATAAATACAAATACAAATACATATTTTTTACGACTACAGTCGTAAGTTGGAACTGAAATTGTTTTTCAATTTGTTTTTAAAGACGGTTCTTAAAGCTCCTGCAGCTTTGAAGATTACGTTCAAAGTGCGAATCACGCGCTCGACGAATATAAATAAAATTATTACGAAAAACATAACGAATTTTTAGAAAAATAATAAAGTAAACGTCCCAGTAATCGTGATGCCAATTTTCTTGCTTTTTATTTTATTTTATTTTATTGCACTAAAATTTTCTTAGCTCAAATTTCGTATAGTTGATTGTATTTCGCCAAACACTTAAAACACTTGAAAAATATTACTATCGAGACCTTTATAACGTACCTTTACGTTTTGGAGATTTTCTCCAAAAAGTAGCATGCAGTGGCAGTACTATGTATTAACCTCCCTGACGGCTGACATTTCCACCTATTGATGTCATGCCACAAAACTCACTATTCCGCGAAATATTTTCGTCGTTTTTTGATTCATTTTTTTAGATGACAGTTACTCCCAGTGGGACCCTGCGGTGGTTGTTAACCTTTAGTTTTTATATATATATATCATAATATGCTTCACCCAAATTAAAAAATGACATCCATTATTACCTATCTCTTATGGTTTACGAGAAAATTATTATTAAAAATAAAAATAGCGGAAGGTTCCCCTTCAGGTCTCAGTGGAACGTTCCACTGGAGCGGTCCAAGCGACGGGCATTGTACGCGTTCCGAAGGTTCCCGCGGAACGTTGCGTGCTATTAGGGAATGTATTTCCAACACTGGCACTGTCACTTTTGCGTCGCATCCACATGCGACTGTCAACATAGATTCCCAACTATGTAATTCTCGCAGTCAATCAGGGTCTCGAATTTTCTCACGGATGCAAGAGATATAATTTTATTGTGAATAACCATTTAGGGTGGACATGGAGCGAACTCGCACAGAAGAAACTAGGGTTTCTATTAGAACCAACTTCTGGTCCCAAAGGATCTGCAACAAAAGGTACCTCTCTTGCTGAAAAGGAACCTAAAATGATAAATGGTTTCTAAATGAACCCGAAGTATGAATTGAAACGGTTCCAATGGAGCCCTTTTTCAGTTCAGCCTTGACTCTCTACAAAGATTTTACAAGTTTATGGTGTATATTTTACTTTGTAATTTGAATTAAATAATATTGGACTGACAAAAATGTAATGAAGAAACTAAAATTATAGATGTTAGTGATTCTTGAAAGGAAGATAGTGCACATGAATTTTGCCAGTTTTTAAGGTTATGTTCAAACCCCGATGTTTTAGACTGCGCATGTACCAAAAAAGCGCGGTACTATTTAAAACGATATAATATACACTTGCAATATTACGTTAATATTACAATTTTTTAGGAAGGTACCCAGCGGGCGGACGCATTGAAGTGTATTCGCTGACTGTAGACTTTTGCACCGTAATTGTACGTATAGAAAGTTTCAAAATTGAAATACCATCTTCACGAATTTACACGCATTGACACATCCCAGCGGACACTGTTATATAACTGTGATGTAACCGTTCTAGAACACCAAAGAACAGGTTCTGTAACAGGATTAGAACATACTTAGACCATGTTCTAAGTAATGTCGTCCCCAAATGGACGTAGCAGTTCTGTAACGCTGTTACAGAACCATGTTCTGTCAGAGACGTGAGTTTCTCGAAAACAAGCGGATTAGCAAGCGCGCTAGGCAATTGAGTTTATGACGGTTGACCATAAATGAAGGGCTGGCGCGACAGCAGCCGAAACTTATAGTATATTGTGTTTGTTGAAAGTAGATAACTTCTGCCAAACACGTGCAGATAAAACGCACGCAACATGTTTAACCAGTATTTACATTTTTTCGACGATGCTATTATAGCACCTCTCAGCAAAGAAAACAAAATCACGAATAAAAAGCACAATAGACAAGAAACTCAAATAATGATTAATGAAGATAATTGATTATTGATGATTATTAATTAATTAATAATTAATTGATAAATTATTAACAATTAATAGTTGGTGATTAAAAAAATTGATGATGTATGCTTATATATAATTATTGATAATAATAAATAATAATGGTAGCTGTCAACAAAGACAACAAAACAGCAAAGTGAAGAACTATAGACAGAAAATAATTGAAATAATGATTTATAATTAATTATTCATAATTTAATTTTAGTCATTAATCTATCAATAACTAAAAAACCTAGCTGTGAATTCGATCTCGAGTGTTTCCACTTTGTATTTATATTTGTATGGTGCTCATTTCAAGAGCACTTTGATTTCCGTTAGCAAATGTATTTACTTCCTCATACAGGAAGCATTTGCGATTTTTTAAATAATAGACAAACTAATGTTTTCATTTTGATAAAAAAATACAAAATTATAAAATAATACAAAAAATTTTTAAACACAATGACAAATCAGACAAATCAAATTTTGTATTTAAAATGGGAAGTTTTAGAGCTGGAAAAGCGAAGGGGGAAATTCCTTTGCACCCTATCAATTTCCCAGCTTTATCCTACAGAAGTTTTGGTGGGACTGACGTTACAACAATGACTCTCCACCGCACGACGAATCACTTCTTAAGTCGGACATGATTTTCGACTCGCAAAACGAAATACACGCATAAAGGTGGTAGTTGGCTGTACAATATAAACCATAAATAATACAAACAATAAAAAAGCCTCAGAATGGACTGAAACTATGATTGACGAAATGCATACACACGGTAAACGTAAAGATCGAGTTTCAGGCGATGAATGGAGACTGGGTGTTTGGAATGCTAGAGAAGTGAATGATCTTAAGGTAAGAGAACTACGAGAAACTATGCACGTAAGGAAAAATGTTCCTTTTTTCACACCGTGATGAAAACAGTATTGTTTATTGATTTCCAGTTTTTTAAAAGTAGGACAGGTTAGTTCTTCTAGGTTGATAATCTGTCTACTCATGATATCTTGCAAAAGTGCAGCTTTTTCCCGACCTATGGTATATATCTGACCAGCTGATTTTGCGACATCACGAAGATTTGAATGTAGATGCTTCGTAGAAGTGTCTCCCTCAAACCACTCGATGCCGTGAAAATAACAGGTGAGCCAGTTATTTTGTTCTTGCGCAGCGCTACAGAGATCAGAGAAGGGATAAGATGGTGCAGCTATCCAATGTCCAATATAGTTATGATCTACTGCAATGACGGCGACTTCTTTTACAATAAAGTTATTTTCAAGATCACGAGAGCCTTGAATATCAATCGCGAAGTCCATAATATTTTTCACATAAAAAAGAAGTTTTGTTGGTGATGAGTTTGAAGAAGAAGACGATGGTGACAAAGAGTAGCGTGCCACGCACAAGCGAGAAACCACGTAAGGAAACAACCGACTTATAAGACAACTTTGGACGAAATGAAAGATGTTCTATGGATTACAAAAAAGACGCATATATGATGACGTATGTTGAAGATTTTTTCTCACCCTGTTGCCAATGTTTACACAGCTGAATTTTAGTGAGATAAGGACAAAATGTATGAAATAGACTCATTTCCTGTCCAAGCCTGTCCTAAGTAAACACAGGTGTCCATTAGGATGTCAGATGTGTGAAATTTCGGGAAAATGAAGACGGCGATAAAAATAATTTATTACCCTCCAAAATCAACAATAACTTGCCTAGACGCGTCAATTTCCAAAACGTTATCATATTCTGTGTATACGATACAATTTACAGTGTTTGCTAGTGGTTCTTCGAAACGCACCTCTATTCTCAGACTTCCATACTTTACAAGATTCCAGTGAGAATAACAATTCGCAGAAAGATCAGGGGTAAGATCAAATGCAAAAATACAGAAACCCATCGAGTAATCACCTGTATCGATATCATTACCCTCATTAAGAAAGTGAATACCACTGCCAGAGAAAAGAGTCTGATAAGCATCAACGTAAAGATTTTTTTGGAAAAAATCTGGTTGCAGAGGTTTCGAAGGTATTTGTGTACCATCGACGTAAAGAGATAAGAAATTAATCTTGTAATTTATATATTTTAATGATTTGTCAATATACTTTGATGCGTTATTTATAAATATGGTGATAACGTATCGTTTGTATTTAAGTTATCATAATTTATTTTGTGGACATTTTCATGTCTACATTAGCACCACCCGTGCCTTCCTTCATGATATATTCCGTGAATTTTCTTAGATCTCCATTTAATAATAATAGGATAAATTTTCTAAGACACATTATTGGTATTTAAATGTATAATTATATTAATTATTATTGATATTTGTTTCCTGATTTATTACGTTAATAATAATGATCGTAAATTAAATAATCCTACGTTACATGGATTCACTGAACTCTCTAGATATGAATCAGTGAAAAATTCACTGATTGACATAGTAGTTGGACATTTCACTGGTTAATCTGTGATTCCGGACTTAGTCACTAATCAATTCAGTAACACCAGCTTAAATGAAATAGATTGTAAATAGGGAATGAATGTGTGTGTGTATAGATTATAAATATATTGATGGTATTAGAATAAATAACAACATAATATGTACATATAGTCTTCTTTATTTTTCAAAAACCTTGCATCTAGTTGATACATAAGTCTAATAATAATAGTTTAAAGTTATTTAACTATAGTTTAAGGTTTAATTAACAATATATTAACTATAACTCAACTATAATTTAATGTTAAATTAACTATAACTTAACTATACTTTAATAATACTTTAACTATAACTTAACTATACTCTAACTATACTTTGAATATAACTTAACTATACTTTAACTATAACGTAACTATACTTTAACGATAACTTAACTATACTTTAATTATAACTTAACTATACTTTAACTATAACTTAACTATACTTCAACTATAACTTAACTATACTTCAACTATACTTTAACTATAACTTAACTATAACTTAACTATACTTTAACTATACTTTAACTATAACTTAAATATACTTTAACTATAACTTAACCATACTTCAACTATACTTTAACTATACTTTAACTATAACTTAACTATACTTTAATTATAACTTATAGTTAAGTTATAGTTAAAATATAGTTAAGTTATAGTTAAAGTATAGTTGAGTTATAGTTGAAGTATAGTTAAGTTATAGTTAGTGACATGTGGAAGTCATCTTGTCACTCGCACAGTGAAAATGGCTGTTCATTCAAGAAAGCTGAGTTTATATCGAGCAGTGTTGCGGAATGAACGTGTTATTTAAATAAGTAACACGAGAATTCTAGATCAATCTAAAATATCTATACTTTAAACCTATATACCTATCTACCCTTCACCTATATACCCATCCACACATCACTACTTTACCACCGAGCAACTCGAGCCTACCCCGAAAGGGAAACGGCTTAATGATGTAATAATAATAATAATAATAATAATAATAATAAAAGGGAAATTTTTCCTGTAGTATTTAATATTTGAATTTAAAACTATATTTGATTTGCAAAGTTTTTAATTTGAAATGGTTCAACTAGTAGGATCTTTAGTTTGAAATGATATTGTTATATTGATTTTTATTAAAAAATGTATTGTTAAATTACAAGTAATTTTATTTGT
Source organism: Andricus grossulariae (assembly GCA_011634705.1). Lineage (NCBI taxonomy): Eukaryota > Metazoa > Arthropoda > Insecta > Hymenoptera > Cynipidae > Andricus > Andricus grossulariae. The sequence goes on along the minus strand of JAABKJ010075445.1, from coordinate 204,138,553 downwards.
AAATCATACTTGTACAATTACTTTAACTTAACTTTTTTTAAGTTTTTGAAATTCGAAGTTTTTCAACTTAAAATGTTTTACTTTTCAATTCAGTTTTGAATACTGGCTGTTTCAAATGTTTGAGTAATCACCGTGATTGATTGGAAATTTATTTTTTGTGAAAAATGCAATAATATCAAATTAATATGAAGAATAAATTATGAGAATGTCAATCTTGAAACCTGAATAATTGTTCTGCGACACAAAACAAAATCTCAAAACAAAATAATCCCTAACACGTAGAAATGCAGGCGCTGTAATCTAGACAGAATAATACCATAATAATGACCTTTACCATCTATCTACTGTATTTTTATTTATAATTATATATATAATAATTATAATTTATGCTCTGCTACCGTTCGGTTTCGGTTTCGATTCCTTTGGAATAGAACTGCAGGGCCTATGACAAAGCCACCGAACGCGTCCTCGGGTTGCGGATAGAGGAACCCTGTACCAAGGGCGGCCCTAAGAGTGCTTTATTACCATCGTTGTCGCTCTTACAGTGTTGGCCGCGACCCTGTCCTGCCGAACGTTCCAAGGGAGATAGAGTCAATTGTCCAAAACGAGAAGTGCTAAATTCTCTGGAACTACGATTTTCGGACAGCAGTCTCCGTTTCACACTCGAGGCCTGACATTGTTCTCTAAGACTTCGAGAAACGAACTATATTCGTGATCGAATTCACGTCCATCAAGCTAGCACCCCCACCATCGAAAATCAGTATTTTGATTATACCCAAATTATGTGCTAATTATGTAGAAGCATAGAAACAACTAGGGATATAATCCTCAAAATTAAAACCAGAGGACCAAAAGCTTATGAAAAATTGATTTTGAGCCTTCAACTATCAGATCACGGAGTTTTAGCCGACGTATTGAAATATATGCAGTAAAATATTTATTTTAGACAAATGGATCCAATTCACCGCAAACGAATAGAGGCTCTTATCGACGTATTCGCTTATGCAATCGACATGATTATTCTCTGGCCATTTTTAATTCAAACCGGAATTTTCGAATCACGATGATTGCAACATTCTTGAATGGAGTAAGGATCTTGCCAACCCATTCACAATTAGAGATATAATGTTAACAATTGAAACAAGAGGACCACACGCATACAAAAAACTCATCCTCGCCTTGCGCCTATCAGGTATGTTTTACTCGCCGACGTTATGGCTCTAATAAAATAGGTATCTAGTTCTAAATCAAAAAAAAGGTATCACACTACAATATAATATGCATGATAATAAATCATCAGAGAAGAAAAATATAAATATTATTCACGTTCATAATAAAGCAATAATGACGTGATTAAAAGTATCCATAAATAGAACAAGTCGCTAATTTGGAACCTCCTTTTTCCAGAAATGGATTTATGAGGCTTCCTTTTGGCTCTGTTCACTGTATACTTACATTATATAACAGCAATCCATGCCACTGTGGCATATGATTGTGGCCCGAATCAACTGAATATAACAACCGTGTCTTTATTAGAGGTAGGAGGATGTGATATGCCTTCACCCAAATTTAACATCGAGTCGGTAAACATACAATTACTGCAAATAACCGATTATAGTAATACAAATGTCATACAATGTAAAGTAGAAGTAAAACGGGAAGTAAAATATAGTGGAATGCATTCTCATGTAGCGTCAGTAGCTAATGGGTACAAAGAATATATGCACAAAGTATCACATGAACAATGTGACTTAATGCATAAAACGGGAGTATTAACAGTAGGAGACAAAAACCAAATTTTTATGTTACATTCAAAGAATTCTTTTTCTCACACACTTATGATAGCAGGTACCACTACTAATTGGGGAAAATGTTAAGGAAATACATTCTCAGACCCTTTTCGCACTTGGGATTACGTTGTTGTCGAAGCAACTTATAAAATTTCACTACGGGATTATTACGCTACTATTAATTTAAACATAATAATGTTCGAATATTTTTCTAATTAATTTATAGTGATTTGAATTTGAAATTGTTATTCTTTTTGAATTCTAGGAAATTCTCGATTGATTTTAATAGTTTGAGGAAACTTTCAAAACTTTTTTTTCCTCTCATACAAATCATGGTATTGTTAGGACTTTCTGACAGGTTACGGAAGTTAGTTTAATGGTTTTCACTGAATTTTATACTAATGTTAGAATATTTTTCTAATTAATTTATAGTGATTTGAATTTAAAATTGTTTTTCTTTTTGAATTCGAGGGAATTCTCGATTGATCTTAACGGTTTGAAGGAAGTTTTAAAGCTTTTTTTTCTGTTATAAAAATCATGACATTTTTAGGACTTTTTGACAGGTTCCAGGGATTAATTTAACGGTTTTTACTGAATTATATAATAATGTTCAAATATTTTTCTGATAAATTTATATTGATTTGATTTTGAAATTGTTATTATTTTTGAATTCTTGATTGATTTCAATGGTTTGAAGGAAGTTGCATAGCTTTTTTTTTCGCCTCTTATAAAAATCATGGCATTTTTAGGACTTTTTGACAGGTTCTAGGGATTAATTTAGTCGTTTTCACTGAATTCTATAATAATGTTCGAATTTTTTTTCTAATCAATTGACAGTGATTTGAGTTTGAAATTGTTATTCTTTTTGAATTCGAGGGAATTCTCGATTGATTTTAATAGTTTGAAGGAACTTTTAAAGCTTTTCTCCCCCTCTTATAAACATCATTGCATTTTTAGGACTTTTTGACAGGATACAGGGACTAATTTAATGGTTTTTACTGAATTCTATAATCATGTTCGAATATTTTTCTAATTAATTTATAATGATTTGAATTTGAAATTGTTATTCTTTGTGAATTCGAGGGAATTCTTGATTGATTTTAATGGTTTGAAGGAAGTTTCAAAGCTTCTTTTTCCTCTTATAAAAATCATGGCATTTTTAGGACTTTTTGACAGGTTCCAGGTAATAATTTATTGATTTTCACTGAATTTTATAATAATGTTCGAATATTTTTCTGATCAGTTTATAGTGATTTGAATTTGTTATTCTTTTCGAATTCGAGGTAATTCTCCGTTGATTTTAATGGTTTGAAGGAAGTTTCAAAGCTTCTTTTTCCTCTTATAAAAATCATGGCATTTTTAGGACTTTTTCCGTCTGCCGCGTAAGGTCATCAGCGGCTAGAGACCTGGCTCCAAGGAACAGTGTTGAACGATGTTGTCTCGCGTAAATTTCCCGCTCTTGCTTACCTTCTAGGATAGAAGGAGCAAAAGTAGATGTCCTACACATCCCAGTTGCATCGGGATCGGTTGCTTCAAGAAAACATGACCTTAGCTTCCGAGCCTACAAATTTTCATAAAAAGGATATATAAGCGAGCCGCCAGCGCACTTCCTGAAAGTCCAGAAGCAACTTAGTATTTTATTTTATTTTTTTTGGAAAAACGACAGAAGATACAATGAACTAAATTAAATGTATGAAAACACGACAAAAAGGATACAATAAAATATTTAATAACAAAATTGTTTTTTCTTTCACAGGATGCGCTGTTTTTTTAAAGATAAAAATAAGGCAAAGAAAATACGTATGTAGTAAAATCGATGCATATTAATAATTGCAATAATATACATATATTGAAATGAATTTTTTCTTCATTTTGGAGTATCTGAATAACCAGTCCCGGACCGAGGTAGAGAAATGAATACAAAATACATTTTATATGTAGAAAAGTTCGCATTTCGCACAAAATCGAGTGAGAAGGATGAGATACGTGATGACAATGTGTTTACTAAAGCCGAAGGAGCTTCAAAAAAAGAGAACTCGCAATCATCAAGGTACAGTTTTCGATGTTTTATCCTTTGATTTTAATAGGTCTGTGGATGAAAATTTGATTTTCTCCTTTTGGTAGAAAATTAATAATTTTCGGTTAACAATTAATATTGTGTACTAAAAATTCACTTATTCTATTTTTAGTAGACATATGGGATTATAATAAACCCTTCCTTCCCCGAATCGTCTTACGTAATTTTCGGATGACCCTATAAAGGTGAATCAATAGGGACACTCTTAGAATTCCATTTTTTTTTAGCACACACATTATGTATTCCCTTAGGATAAACTCACATATTCCACAGAAACACAATTATTATTTGATAGAAGACAGCAATCAAAGTAAGAATATAGATTTAATCGAACAAATTTTAATTTTCGTGTAGCTTGAAAAACGTACATAAAATTATAGATATATTATATTATTAATTACCAATAGAATTGAAGATAACCACCAAAGACAAGACGGAAGTAGAAGCAATCTTCATATTTTCCAATCACAGGAAAATGGCCTAACAAAGGCGCATCACTGGGCCCAGTGTGACCTTTACTACGGCAAACCATGTTTTAAGAGGAAAAGCCAGATTTCGGCCCAGACTCTGCGTACTGCTGTTCCCAACTTCGTCTTGACTCCGACAAAACATGTTTTAACAGTAAAAGCCAAAGTCTGCCCTAACAAAGGCGCATCACTGTGCCCAGTGTGACTTTTACTACAGCAAACAATGTTTCAAGAGGAAAAGCCAGAGTTCGGCCCAGTCTCGGCGTATTGCTGTTTCCAACTTCATCTTTGCTCTGACAAACCATTTTTTTTACAGGAAAAGCCAAAGTCTGGCCTAACGAAGGCGCATCACTGGGACCAGTGTGACCTTCACTACGGCAAACCATGTTTTAAGAGTAAAAGCCAGAGTTCGGCCCAGATTCGGCGTTCTGCTGTTCCCAACTTCGTCTTTGCTGTGACAAAACATGTTTTAAAAGGAAAAGCCTAAGTCTGGCCTAACGAAGGCGCATCACTGGGCCCAGTTTGACCTTTACCACGGCAAACCATGTTTTTAGAGGAAAAGCCAGAGTTCGGCCCAGCCTCAGCTTAATGCTGTTCCCAACTTCGTCTTTACTCTGACAAAACATTTTTTAACAGGAAAAGCCAAAGTCTGGCCTAGCAAAGTCGCATCACTGAGCCCAGTGTGACTTTTACTACGGCAAACAATGTTTCAAGAGGAAAAGCCAGAGTTCGGCCCAGACTCGGCGTACGGCTGTTCCCAACATAGTCTTGACTCTGACAAAACATGTCTTGAAAGGACAAGCCAAAGTCTGCCCTAACAAAGGCGCATCACAGGGCCTAGTGTGACCTTTACTACGGCAAACCATGTTTTAAGAGGAAAAGCCAGAGTTTGGCCCAGTCTTGTCGTACTGCTGTTTCCAACTTGCTCTTTACTCTGACAAAACATGTTTTAACAGGAAGAGCCAAAGTCTGGCCTAACAAAGGCGCACCACCGGGCCCAGTGCGACCTTTACTACGGCAAACCATGTTTCAGGAGGAGAACCCATAGTTCGGCCCAGACTCGGCGTACTGCTGTTCCCAAATTCGTCTTTACTCTGACAAAACATGTTTTAATAGGAAAAGCCAAAGTCTGGCCTAACAAAGGCGCATCACTGGGCCCAGTGTGACCTTTACTACGGCAAACCATGTTTTTCATTAACCGACGATATGGCTGCTCGGTTCCTGAATACAAATCGTCAAAAACGAGGACCACAGGACCGCTGTAAATGTCTTTTAGCTTGGCGAACCCTTCCTCGTTCAATCTACCTTTGTACTCTCGTCCAGCGCTGTCGCGGACCGTATACGACAGGCCGCCGTACGTCGCCCCAACTCCAGTTTCATCGACCAAGCAAAAACTCACCCACTGCCCTCGCAATGAACAAGCTGGCGTGCTGTCACTGAAAAAGGGTTGCTTCCTTGCGTCCAAATACATGGCCTACTCCTTATTACTCACACGATGGATAAATATTACAAATGCGACCATCCGGCATTTTTATCGGTTTAAAGTCGGTGGTATTGCCGTTGCAATAAGCGTCCCGATCGGCAAAGTTCTTACCCCTACATCGCTTCCATCCACCTGGAACATTTATCCAATTATCGTCAAAGGCGGGTCGTTCCTCATCAGTCAAATTCAACACAACCTTGAGTTTTTTCCCCGGCAGTTGATCTCTTTGTACAACGCCCCCTACCCGCGACTCTTGCAAGTTACCCATCGAATCCAATGAATTGCAGATCAGGAGTTTTCTAATCGCATGCAAAGGCCCTACCGTCCGAAAGTGCCACTTACATTGCCCAAGTATTTCCTGCACACCCGACTCGGGCATCCCAGGCAGGTCGGCCTCCAAACGGTCTCGAATGGAAATACTCCCGAAATTCCCGCCCACATCCGTACTCCGTGTCCCCCACTTCGCATAGAAGTCAAATTCCACACTGCGCAGGACCAACGGACATCCTTCTACCGTTTCAGTCAGTGGCAACTCATAACTCACACTGCTCGCCACAGGCTTGTAGTCTGTAAAAAAGACTTTCCGCTCAGGTCTTTTGCCTCGCCGCCGAGGCAAGGTGCAAGTCTCACCCGTTGCGGGCCGGTAGTTGGCAGCCGTTTTAAGTTCAAATTGCGCTGGCAAATCCACCTCCAATGTAAAACTCTCCACCGCCTTCCCCGTACATCCCGAAAGCACCGCAGCTACCAGCCACACCCCTCCCATCCATTTATTCACCACTCCCTCCCTCCCTACGCCACTGCTCCACCACTCGTTCAAAATGCTCCCCTGGCGCCTCGCCGGCCCTCGGCTGCCAATGGATAACACTGCTTCGGGTCGCCTCTGCCAAACGACATATTGTTGTAAATTCATCGTTTTTGGTATAAAAATAATCCTCTTGATTTAAAATTTAACTGCTTGGTAAATATTTGAACGACATTGTTTATTAAAATTATTAATTAATAAAAAATTTAGTTTTTTGGTTGAAAATCAATTTCTTGAACTGCAAGTTAACCGATTCCATTTTTGGTTAAAAATTAATCGTTTTTGTTTAAAATACAACTATTTGGTTCAAAATTCAACATTTTTAAATTGCAGTTTATTTTATTGAAAATATAATTATTTTGTTTAAAATTCTACTATTTTGTTAGAAAGTTATCTTTTTCTGTCGAAAACTCCACTGTTTTGTTAAACATTCGACTTTTTACATTGAAGATTCATCTTTTGGTAAAAAAAAGTCATCTATTTTGGTTGAAAGTTATTTCTTTTTATTTGAAAAGTCTACTATTATATTTTTGATTTAGAATTCATCTCTTTTGGTTGAAAATTCTACTATTTAGTTGAAAATTTCATTATTTGACGGAAAATTCAACAATTTTGTTAAAAAGTCATCATTTTTACAGGAAATTCAACTGTTTTTAGTTGTAGTTTAATCTTTTTTCATTTGAAAAATTTACGGTTTGGTTGAAAATTCAACTTTTGTTACCTGCAGTTAAATTTGTTTGGTGACAGTTAATTCTTTCAAACTGTGAAGACTACCATTATATTTTTGGTTCAGAATTCATCTCTTTTGGCTGAAAATTCTACTATTTGATTGAAAATTTAATTATTTCGTTGTAAATTAAACTATTTTGTTAAAAGTCATCTTTTTTGTTTGAAATTTAATCTCTTTTGTTTAAAAATTCGACCATTTAGTTGAAAATTCATCTTTGTGAGTTTAAAATTCAACTATAAAATAAAAAATGTATCTTTGGTTTGAAAATTTAATTATTCGGTAGAAAATGCAGCTGATTTATTGAAATGTTGTCTTTTTGGGTAGAAAATTAATCTTTTTTGGTTAATTTTAAGATAATTTTTTTAAAATTGTAACCCTTTGGTTAAAAATTCATATTTGTAGTTCGAAAATTCAATCATTTCGTTTTATATTCAACTTTTTTCTTGAAAATTTTTCTTTCTTGCTTGAAACTTCAAATTTATGTTTTTTAATACAACTGTTTCTGGTTTTTGTTTGAATCTTTTTTTTTTTGAAAACTCATCTTTCATTAGTTTAAAATTCAACTATATGGTTGAAAATGGATGTATTTTGTTGAAAATTCGTCTTTTTTGGTAGAATAATTATTCTCCTCATTTGGAAATGGTTGAAAATTTACCGTTTTTGTTGAAATTTGTTGTTGTTGAATTAATTGTTTGAACTATACCATTTTTGGTTGAAAATTTAACTATTTTGTTGAACATTCTTTTTTTTTGGTTGCAAGGAAATTTAAAAAGATTAAAAATTTGCCTTTTTGGTAGACAATTATTTGATTTAAAATTCATATTTTTGATTAAAAAATCAATGGTTTGGTTGAAAATTGACATGTATTCTTGAAACTTCGTTTTTTTTTGGTTAAAATATGTTTATATACTGAAAATTTGACTATCAGGAACAAAGCATATAAATTCTTTATCAAATGATTGAATTTTTAACTGAAAAGATAAATTTTCAACCAAAAAGATTAATTAGCTACCAAAAAAAGATGAATTTTCTACTAAAAAAGATTTTTTTTTAATCAAAAGTGGAATAGTTGAATTTATAACCAAAAAATACCAATTTCGAACAAAATATAGTTGAATATTCCAGCAAAAATATACATTTTTAAGGAAAAATATAAAACTTGTTATGTCAACAAGAAAATATTTGAATTTCAAATCAAAAACAGTTAAATTCAACCAAGAAAGATAAATTTTCAACAAAATAATTAAATCCCTAAAAAACGAGTTTTAAATAGAAAAGTTACATTTTCAACCAAAGAGGTGAATCTAAAACAAAATAAATGTTTAACAAATAGTTAAATTTTTAACCAAAAGATGAAATTTCCACCAAGAGGATTAATGTTGAACGAAAAAAGACGAATTTTTAACTAAAAAAGGTGAATTCTGAAGGAAAAATGTAATATTTGATATTTAAGCCAAAGAATATTTGAAATTTAGTTTAAAAAAAAAAACAATTGAATTCAACTGAACAAGACGAATTTTTAACAAAATAGTTGAATCTTTAATCAAAACTGAATAATTTTACCCCAAAAATTCCATTTTTAACTAGAAAAAATGAAATTTATACCAAAAAAAGGTGAATTCTGAAAAAAGTGATAGTTGATATTTCAACAAATAAATAACTTAATTTTCAATCAAAAACAATTGAATGTAATAGAAAGAATTACTTTTCAACAAGACTGTTGAATTTTTTTCATGAAATTATATCAACTATTTCACTTTTTCATTTGTAGAAAATTCAAAAATTTTATTGAAGTGCCATTTTTTGGTTGAAAATTTAATTCTTTTGTTGCAAATTTGTCTTTTTTGGTTAAAAATTAAACTACATGGCTGAAAGTTAAAACACTTTGTTAAAAAGTCATTTTTCTGTTTGAAAATTCTTCATTTTAGTTGAAAATGGTTTGGTAGAAAACTTAACAACTTTGTTGAAAATTCGTATTTTATATGTTAAAAATGATTTTTTTTATAACTAAAAATTTGATTTTTCAATTTTTTTGTGAAACTTGTCTTTCTTATTCAAAAGTTTATGTATTTTTTTTTAAAATTTTCATTCTTCTGGTAGAAAATTAAGATTCTTTCTTGAACATTCATCTTTTTGGTTAAAAACTTTTTTGTTTGAAATTCAACTATTTGTCTGAACATTCAAATAGTATGTTAAAAATCCGTTATTTTTCGTAGAAAGATAATCTTCTTGTTCGAAAATTCATCTTTTTGATACAAAATTTAACTACTTTCTTGGAAATTTGTTTTTTTTTTTTGTTAAAAATTCATTTCTCTAACTTAAAATGTACCTATTCCATTTTTATGATAAATTTATCTTTTTTATTTGAAAATTTTATAATTTGGTCCATATTGCATGCATTTGGTAAAGATTTGTCTCTTCTCGTAGAAAATTAATCTTTTTGGTTAAAAATGCAATGACTTAGTTGAAAGTTGAACTACTTTGTTAAAAATTCATTTTTTTGTTAGTTGTATCATTTTTGTTAAAAATTCAAACCTTCGGTTAAAAATATAATTATTCCGTTGAGAAATCGTAGTTTTTTCGTTAAAAATTGATTTTTTAACTGAAAATCTAACTGTTTCAGTTGAATATTCATTATTTCAGTTGAAAATTCATATATTTGGTTGAAAAATGTACTATTTTGTTGAATATTCATTTTTATAAAATTAATTTTCTTTATTGAAAATGAAACTATTTATTTTTTGTTAAGAATTCAATTGTTTCAATCCTCTAATATGCATTTTTGACAAAAAAGTTAATTTCCAACAAAATTGTTATAATTTAAAGAAAAAAAAATTCCACAAGAAAATGGAATGTTCAATCCGAAAAACGCGCTTTCAAAAAAATAAACTAATTTTCCACAAATCAGATGAACAATTTCCAAAATAATTTCAAGAAATTTAAAACAAAATGTAGATTTTCTAAGACTTCGAAAAAAGGACCTTTTCAAGAGTTTTGAAAGCTTTCAAGACAATAAAAAAATTTACTTTTGAAGATTCCTGGAAAAACTGTATATGATTTTTTATTTTAAAATATTAACTTTAAGTGAAAATTAAAAAAGAGTTTTGAAAATTTCAAAAGATTTCCAATATCGTCGAAAAAACATCTGTAAGATACTAAAGCAATTTTTTTGCTAGATTTAAAAAAATATATATTTTTGAAAAGAATTCAAAAATAATTTCAAACTTGAAACAATAATGTCTTATTTGGTAAATCACTTTTAAGAGAAGGTTTAAAAATATTTCATAAGATTCTGAAAACTGACGAATAATAATCTGGAAGATTTTTTGGTAAAATTTTTTTATTTTGCAGGATACAAAATGATTTTCTAAAATTCGGAAAAATTTTCTAAAGATTCATAGGAAATTTAAAATGTTTTATTTTTTTATTTTCAACATTATTTTAATAGAATATTCCAAATAACGAAAGATTTCAAAGAATTTAAAAGGATTTCAAAAAATTTAAAACGAACTGTCGATTATGAAAATTTCGAAAAAAGTATGGGTTCAAGAATTTTGAAATGTTTCAAAAGAATAACCAAGTTATTTTAAGATTCCCAGCAAAATTTGAATAATTTTTTATTTTTATAAATTAATTATAAGATAAAATTGAACATGATTTCAAAACATTTCAAAAGATTTCCAAAATTGCCGAAAAATAATCTGGAAGATCTTAAGGATAAATTTTTTTCAAATAATTCAAAACCTGTAACGATTTCAAGAAATTTAAAACAAAATGTCGATTTTAAGATAAAATTGAAAAAAATTGAAAATACTTCGAAAGGTTTCGGAAATTGTCGAAAAAGAATTTGTAAAAATTTAAAAGCAATTTTCATATTTTTAGCGGGATATAGAATAACATCTTAACTTCAAACAATTTCAAGAAATTAAAAACAAAATGTAGATCTTTGAAGTTTTGAAGAAAAGGAACTTTTTAAGAGTTTCGAATGGTTTCAAGAAAATAAAAAAGTTTGCAATATTTACATATGTGAATGCTAAAAATGTAATGTTCACTTCATAGAATTATTATTGGTGCTCTGTGAAAAGTGTATTCAAATTAGGCAGATTCCATGTATTCCTGAAAATCTCTGAATTCCTTAAATCCTCTGAAATCCTTCAATATTCTGAATGACTGGAATTCCTTGAATTCCCTAAATGCTCTGAAATCCCTGAAATTTTTTTAGTTCCCTAAAATCCTTGAATATACTGAATTTCTTGAATCTTTGAAATTCCCTGAATTCCTAAAAAACTCTGAATTCTTTGAATATTCTAAATTTGTAGAATTCATTGAATTCCTCAAATGCTCTAAAATCCCTCAAATTATTTGAATTTCCTAAAATCCTTGAACGTACTGAATTTCTTGATTTTCTTAAATCCCCTGAAATCCTTGAATATTCTGAAATTCTGGAATTCCTTAAATGCTCTGCAATCCATAAATTGATTTGAATTCCCTAAAATCATTGAGTGTACTGAATTTCATGAATATTCGGGATTCCCTGAATTCTCTGAAATTATTTGAATTCCCTAAAATCCTTGAATATACTGAATTTCTTGAATCTTCGGAATTTCTCGAAGCTTCGGAATTCCCTGAATTCCTGAAAATCTCTGAATTCCTTGAATCCTCTGAAATTCTTGAATATTCTAAATTTCTGGAATTCCTTAGGTTCCTTAAATGCTCTGAAATCCCTAAAATTATTTGAATTCCCTAAAATCCTTGAACGTACTGAATTTCTTGATTCTCTTAAATCCTCTGAAATCCTTAAATATTCTGAATTTCTGGAATTCCTTAAATGCTCTGCAATCCCTAAATTGATTTGAATTCCCTAAAATCATTGAATGTACTGAATTTCATGAATATTCGGAATTGCCTGAATTCTCTTAAATTATTTGAATTTCCTAAAATCCTTGAATATACTGAATTTCTTGAATCCTCGGAATTTCTCGAATCTTCGGAATTCCCTGAATTCCTGAAAATCTCTGGATTCCTTGAATCCTCTAAAATTCTTAAATATTCTAAATTTCTGGAATTCCTTAAGTTCCTTAAATGCTCTGAAATCCTTAAAATTATTTTAATTCCCTAAAATCCTTGAATGTACTGAATGTCTTAAATATTCGGAATTTCCTGAATTCCTTGAATTCTCTGAAATTATTTGAATTCCCTAAAATCCTTGAATATACTGAATTTCTTGAATCTTTGGAATTCCATGAATTCCTGAAAATCTCTGAATTCCTTGAAAAAGGTTCATTTTTTATTGAAAGAGATCAATTCTCAACAAAAGAGTTAATTTTTCAATCCAAAAAGACCATTTTTTTAAAGAAAAAAGTTGACTCTTACATAAAAAAAGATGAATTTTTAACAAATAAGTTCATTTTCAATCAGGGAAGATGATTTTTCAACCAAACAGTTGAATTTTCAAAAAATAAATAATTTTAGACCAAAAAATTGCATGTAGAACCAATAGTTCAACTTTCCAGAAAAAGAGACGAATTTTGAACAAAAAAATAGTTGAATTTTCTACCAAAAAATTTGAGGTTTCAATCTAAAAAGACAATTTTTTTCGAAAACAGTTTACTTTTATACCCAAAAAGATGAATTTTCATTTTAAAAAAGTTCATTTTCAACCAAGGAAGACAATTCTTTTGACCAAACATTGAATTTTCAAAGATAAATTCATTTTAGACCAAAGAACTGATTTAGAACAAATTAGTTCAACTTTCCAGAAAATAAGACGAATTTGGAACAAAATAGTTGAATTTTCTACCAAAAAAGGTTCATTTTTTATTGAAAGATTTCAATTTTCAACCAAAAAATTAAAGTTTTCAATCCAAAACGACAATTTTTTTCAGAAAACAGTTCAGTTTTACCCCGAAAAGATGAATTGTTAATAAAAAAAATAATTTTGGAACAAACAGTTGACTTTAGAACCAATAGTGCAACTTTTAAACAAACGAGACGAATTCGAACAAAATAGATGAATTTTCAACCAAAAAATTAAATTTTTTAATCTAAAAAGACCATTTTTTTAGAAAACAGTTGACTTTTATACCCGAAAAGATGAATTGTTAATAAAAAAAAGTTCATTTTCAACCAGAAAAGATGATTTTTCAACCAAAGAGTTGAATTTAGGAAAAAAAAAATTTTAGAACAAACAGTTGACTTTAGAACCAATAGTGCAACTTTTAAGCAAACGAGACGAATTTGAACAAAATAGTTGAATTTACAACCAACAAATTAAATTTTTCAATCTAAAAATACCATTTTTTTAGAAAAAAGTTGACTTTTAAACCCGAAAAGATGAATTTTCATAAAAAAAGTTCATTTTCAACCAAGGAAGATAATTTTTTGACAAAACATTGAATTTTCAAAACGAAATTAATTTTAGACCAAACAATTGCATTTAGAACCAATAGTTCAACTTTCAACTAAATAAAATAAATTTTCAAAGAAATAGTTAAATTTTCTATCAAAGAAATGAATGTTTAACCAAAAATGGAATAACTCAATTTTCAATTCGAAAAATAAATTATCAACAAAAAAAAAACGAATTTTCAATAAAATAGTTAAATTTTCAACCAAAGAAATGATTTTTCTACGAAAAATACAAATTTTCAATAAAATAGTTCAATTTTCAGCAAAAAAAAAAGAATTTTTAACAGAAAATAGAGTAGGTAAACTTTCAGTGAAAAAATTAAGTTTCAACTAAATCAAATTAATTTTCCAAGAAATAGTGCAATTTCCAACCAAGCAGATGAATTTTCATCCAAGAAGATTGAATTTCTACAAAATACATGAATTTTCAACTGAAAAAGATAAATTTTGAACCAAAAATAGAAGACTTAAATTTTCAGTCAGAAGAATAAATTTTATACAAAATAGTTAAATTTTCAAGTAAAGATATTATTTTTAACCTAAGATGGAATAGTTCAATTTTCAGTTCGAAAAATAAATTTTCAAAACAAAAAAAAACAAACAAACAACTTTTCAACAAAATAGTTCAATTTTCAGAAAAAAAAGGATTTTTAACAAAGAATAAAATAGTTTAGTGAAAAAATTAAGTTTTAACTAAATAAAATAAATTTTCAAAGAAATAGTTAAATTTTCAATCAAAGAAATGAATTTTTAACCAAAAATGGAATAACTCAATTTTCCGTTCGAAAAATAAATGATCAACAATAAAAAAACAAATTTTCAATATAATAGTTAAATTTTCAACCAAAGAAATGATTTTTCAACGAAAAATACAAATTTTCAATAAAAAAGTTCAATTTTCAGCAAAAAAACAAAAAATTTAACAGAAAATAGAGTAGTTAAATTTTCAGTGAAAAAATTAAGTTTCAACTATATAAAATTAATTTTCAACAAAATAGTTCAATTTTCAACAACAACAAAAATAATTTTTTACAAAAAAATAGAATAGTTCAATTTTAAGTTCGAAAAATAAATTATCAACAACAAAATAATTAAATTTTCAACCAAAGAAATGAATTTTCAACGAAAAATGGAATAGTTCATTTTTTAGTAAAAAAACTTAATTTTCAACTAAATAAAATAAATTTTCCAAGAAATAGTTCAATTCCCAACCAAGATTATTGAATTTCTACGAATGATTCTGAGGAGTAGTAAATTCTGCTAAAAGCTTTATGTCATAGTTTAGGCAACTAATAATTGTTTTTTTCTTAAAATTTCCTTCAATTTGAGTATGGATGTTTTGCATCTTTTTGGCGTACTACTAAATAAATCATAAAAGTCATAATAAAATTTAAATTATAAAAGTATATTTATTATTGCATTCCTCATATTTTTACTACCTTTATCATGATTATATCATAAAAAAGTACATTCACTAATCAAAATTATGATTCAACTTTATACATTTTCTTTAAACAACATTTTTGAGTACGAAATACTGTATTTTAGGTAATTTATAATAATCAAAATAATAAAACATCGCGCACCCTAGGAGCGCTCAAACTTGCGAGTAAAGCGCGCGATGAGAATGTGATTGCCAGCGGGCAGATTTTTTATAATTGGTTAATTATGCTAAATTTTTGTTTGTAAAGAAAAAATATTGTTTCAATAGCATAGTATTTTTTTCTAAATTCATATATATTTCCAACATGTTCAAGTTTTGTCAGTTATAAATTAAAACGTATTTATCTGTTATTTGTATGCAACAAACCGGAATTTATACAGAAAGCGGTAGTGAATAGTGATAAACATTATTAATGTCAGCGACTTGTTTTTTTGCATATTATCGCTTTTCAAGTTTAAAACGATTATACCAACTAACAATATTTCAAATAAATACGTAATTTTTAGAAAACTTATTGTTAGTATCACTCCATTATACGTTTACAAAATTAAATGAACAGTTTTCACACTCTATTTAGAAACTCGAGTCAGGGGTAGATTAATAAATAATCACTAAATAAATAGTAGATAACATTATATAATAAACAAATGGTAAATAATATATAAATGCTAATAAATAAATGACTGAACAATACAGATATATGAAATATTCTTCAAATTTTCTACATGGATTATGTTATACATGTAAATTTTCCTTGAAGTAGTAACTGAGAATTAAAAAGTCAAAGAAAAGCCGAATATTTCAGAAAAACCCTCACCTTTTACCATTACTTTCAGAGAAGGTAGTTATAAACTATAATTTATTTTATAAACAATTATTTTTGTTACCTTGCATTATTTATTATCTCACGAAGTAAGAAGTGGAAAAAAGTTAAGAATTTCAGAAAAAACCGCAACTATCTAGCATTATTATTCTACTCCTTATTCATGTTACAGCTGTACAAAATTACAGTTTCTTGTTTATATATGAAATGAGAATATAATTTCACATAGGATTACTGTATTTTCAGGAAACGAAATGTTTCAGTCTTGTAAATTTATATATTAGAAGAAAAATATTGAAAAGTATTTACAAAGTTTAGAAGGTGTTTGCACATTTAACAAGTTTTACCTATTTATGTAATGAATCTGCAATCGGAAATTAAAATCTTGTTTGTGGATAGACGTAGAGCATAGAGAAACCATAATTATTTATTTTTTTCCCGAAAAAACTGGACTTATCACGTTTTGTTCGCTTACTTCTCAATTAAAGCTTTAAAACCACAGCTTAGGGCAGAAAAAAATTATCCTTAAAAATGTATTTCGCCAGTTTCATCAAAATTATAACGTCGTTGTTTTTTTCTTATTATTAGAATATAGCATCATACAAAATAATTTCAAACAAATATTGAATATTCTTTAACAGAATTTTTTTTTACTATAAGATCTACTTACACGAGATATTTTATTTCGAATCTTGTCGAATCCTAAAAATAAAAATAAGGTTAACGCGCAGTCAGTATTTGGGGAATCAGGTAAATATTTGTAGTTCGTAAATATGATTGTACCTGAGTTTCTCTCGGTTATTCATCATGACACAAGAATTTTTGTAATGCAAATTTATATCGCCTTTTGAAAAACTATTACGTCTAATTTTCATATGAAAATTAAGCTTTGATTTTTCATAAAATATGTTTTCATGAATCACTAAAAAATTGCAATGCGTACACACTCAAACTTGGTGTATCAAATTGTTGCAGCTATTTCGATCTAGAATTTCAACTTAATATGATTCGCTCTAGAGGATCAATTAAAATTGAAAAGCACAACTTCAGGCCGTACTAGCATCAGTATGCAGAACAGAATTAGAGTGGGTTTACGAAATTAAGCCGCGAAAGGAAGCTGTTTGTTTAAAGGTTATCCTGAGCATAGAGTTTCATTTAGAGCTGGAAATAATTATTAAAATAATAAAAAAGTAATCGATGGCGTTAATAATAATAGTCTCACAAAAAATCCTATTGGAGTCCACACAACCACAGTTGTGCCCCCCCCCCCATATATCTTACTAAGCCCCGTTTATGGTATTTTTTGTATAGGTAGTTGAAAAATCTTAGCCTTTTTACAATTGAAGCCTTTCTATTTCAAACAATATTAAAAAATGTACTTTTTTATTAACAAATTTCAAATTAAATCGTTTAAAAAAATAATATCTTAGACTGAAGCAATATTTGAACAGGATTTCAAATTAAATAAAAGCGGTTAATTATGAATCAATTGATTTAAATTATTTTTAAACTGAAAATAGTTTATAAAGTTTTATTCGGACGTTTACATTCGTTTAACTTCGTTTTTATAATTATTGAAGTCTTCAGAAATGTATTTTAAAATTCTTTAAATTAAAAACCTACACCTAAAAATGAAAACCTATAATGAAACATTTCCCGGTTTTTCCGGGTCTCAAAAAATGTTTGGTCATTTTTCGGTTTAGCCACCACCCTGAGTGTCTACCAAAAAGATGAGTTTTCATCAAAATGCATTAAGTTTCAACCAAACAGTTCAATTTTCAAACTAAAAAATTAATTTGCTACTAAAAAACATGAATTTTGAACAAAATGAACTTTAAATCAAATAGTTGAATTTTCAACTAGAGAAGATAAATTTCCAACCAAAAATAGAACAGTTCAACTGTGACTTTGAAAAATTAATTTTCAAAAGAAAAAAAGACAAATTTGCAAAAAATAGTTGAATCTTCAATGAAATAAGATTTATTTTGTACTAAAAAAGACAAAATTTAAACAAAATACATCAATTCAAAAACATAAAAATTTGGTATAAAGTTTGAACGTAGTAATAATGATTTTGTTAAACCTTTTAGCATTGATATTTTTGGAAATTATTATCATTTATTGACTTTTAATTATTTTGTTATTATTTCGAATTTCTAGCAAAATAGTATCCGTCATACCCGTATCTCAAAAACAAGTTTTTATTTTTGTGAAAAATTGACAATTTTACTTTCATTCGCTATAGAAAGTCAATTTTGAGAACCCATGAATTTTTATTCTCAAAATCTTCTTCAAATTTAAATTCGATATCTAGTTCTGTGCTACCACCCTTTAATTAAAATTAATGCCAGATTCTTTCTTATCTGAAAAATTATTCTCAATTCCCATATTAAACATTCTGATGGTAATTTTATCAATTAGAATAAAATTACGGGTGCTTCAGATTTCGAATTTGAGAAAAGAATACAGGTTTACATGTGGAGTGAAATCAGAAAGAAATTCTGGAAAATATGCATAATCAATAACCAGAAATAATTGTTTAAACAATTTATTATTATTTACTATAATATTCTCTTAGAATAATGCTAGAAAGTTGCAGTTTTTTCGAGAATTTTTCACTTTTTGTCCACTTTTCTATTAGAGCCAGGTAATAATAAATTCAGGTTCAAAAATATAATTGTTATCAAAATTTATTTATTAATTTTTTAAATAATATTCTCTTTGAATACTGCTAGAAAATTGCGCTTTTTTCTGAAATATTCAACTTTTTGTCCACTTTTCGCTCTGTGAGGTAATAATTAATTCAAGTTAACCAACATAATTGTTTAAACAATTTATTATTGTTTATAACTATCTTCGCTTGTTTAATTAATAAAAAGTTGCGATTTTTTCTGAAATTTTTAACTTTGCTTTAGCTTTTTAGTTATAATCAAATAATAAATAAACAACATAGAGAATTATTTTTTAAATAATCTCTTTTTTGTGAATATCTTTTTCTGAAATAAAATATATATTTGAAACATTCTTAAAGTTTACTATATGGATCATATTAAATGTAAATTTTTCTTGAAGTAGTTATTAAGAGCCTTATTGTTTAAATTATTAATAATAATAAATTTTTTTCCAACTGAAAAGTAAAAAAAAAGCGGAAATTTTCAGAAAAATCCGCAACTATCTAGCATTAATATAAAAAAAGATATTTATAAACAATAATAATTTTTTTAAACAATTATTTTCGTTTAATTTCATTAATTATTACAAGACTAAGTGAAAAACAGACAAAAATTTTAAAATTTCAGAAAAAGCCGTAATATTATAACATTATTCAAAGAGAATATTATCAAAAATAAGAATAAATTGTTTGAACAATTGTTTTTGTCAAATTTCATTAATTATTACCACACTCTTAGTGAAAAATAGACAAAAGGATCAAAGAATTAAAATAAACCGTAACTTTCTAACATTATTCAAAGAGAATATTATTAGAAATAATAATAAATTGTTTAAACAATTATTCTTGTTAATTTGAAATAATTATTACCTTACTTCAATTGAAAAATTGACAAAAAGTGGAAAATTCGAGAAAAAACTACAATTTTTTAGCATTATTCTAAGATAATAATATAAATAATGATTAATTGTTTAAAAAATTATTTCTGTTGAAATCAATTGACCATTTTCCTCTATTTAACTAAAGATTTTCTTTAAATTCTTCTTCACTTTTATTTAATTTTGTCTCTTTTCTTCTTTAAACTTTTCTTATTTAAATTCTTCTTCTTTCTTCAATTCCTTTTTAATTATTTTTTGCCTTCCTTTTCTATCCTATTTCTATTTATATATTTTTTCAAATTCGAATTGAGATTCTTCTTTAATTATTATTCTTTATTTTTCAATCTCCTTCTTAAATTCTTCCTCTTTAACTTTTATTTTATTTAATTCTTCTTCTTGAATTCTTCTGGGGTTTCTCCTTATTATTATTCTTATTTCTCTTCTTTAATTATTTTTATTATTCTTCTTCCTCTTTTTCATCTGTTTTATATTCATTTACATTCTTCTTTAATTTTTTCTCCTTTCTTCTTTAAATTCATCTTCTTTCTAAAAATAATTTTTAATTCTTTTTTGTCTTCTTTTTCTATCCTATTTTAATTTATTTGTTAATTCTTAATTCTTCCTCTTTAACTTTTGTTTTTATTAAATTCTTCTTTACTTCTTCTTTAATTCTTCTGGTTTTTCTTATTATTATTCTTCTTCCTCTTCTTTTGCTTCTTCAATTCTTTTTATTATTCTTCCTCTTTTTCATCTTCTTTAAATACGTCTTCACTCTTCTTTAATTTTTTCTCCTTTCTTCTTTAAAATTTTCTTATTTAAATTCTTCTTCTATCTCAAATTCCTTTTTAATTCTTTTTTGCCTTCTTTTTCTATCCTATTTTGAGTTTTTTTTTAAATTGAATTAAGATTCTTCTTTAATTCTTCTTCTTTATTTCTTCTTCTATGATTCTTTTTCTTTTTCTTCTTTAATTCTTTGTATTATTCTTCTTAATCTTCTTCCTATTCTTCCTCTTCTTCCTCTTTTTCATCTGCCTTACATTCTTCTTCACTCTTCTTTAATTTTTTCTCTTTTCTTTTTTAGACTTTTCATAATTAAATTCTTTTTCTTACCCATTTTTTTATTATATTTTTTTTTTATTTGAATTGAGATTCTTCTTTAATTCTTCTTCTTTACTCCTTCTTTAATTCTTTTTATTATTTTTTTCTCTTATTTTTCTTGTTTAATTCTTTCTATTATTCTTCTTCCTCCTTTTCATTTTCTTTAAATTCTTCTTCACTTTTATTTAATTTTGTCTCTTTTCTTCTTTAAACTTTTCTTATTTAAATTCTTCATTAAGACTTAAATTAACGCCTGAATAGGCTACGAAATCCTTCCTTTTAGGCGCTCAACGCCTACTTTGACTAATTTTTAACCAAAAGAAATGAATTCTCAACGAACAAGGTAATAATTGATATTTTAACGAAAACAAATATTCATTTGAAATCAGAAACAATTAAGTTTAACCAAAAAACAACGATTTTTTTAACAAAATACTTAAATTTTCTATTCTCAACTAAAGTTAAGAATCTTCAAAGCAAAAAATTACTTTTTAACAAAATTGTATAACTTTTAAAAAAGTAGATTAATTTCTATCCAAATAGTTGAATTTTCAACCAAATAGTTGAATTTTGTGACCAAAAAGTATTAATTTTCAATCAAAAATAGAATAGTTACATTAAAATTTTTTTTTTTTAAATAATTTTTCACAAAAAAAATAATTTTCAATTAAATAGTTAAATTTTCAACCAAGGATATATTTTTCAGCAAAAAAAAATTTTGAACAACGTAGTTCAATTTTCAACCAAATAGTTGAATTTTCAAAGAAATGAAGTGTCAACCAAGAAAATTAATTTTTTTATCAAAAAAATACGAATTATCAACAAAAAGAGGTAATAGAAATTTCAAGTAGTTGACGTTTCAACTCAAAACACAAATTTTCATGAAAACCGTTGAATTTTCATTTAAAAAATGACTTTTTCACAAAATCGTCAATCTAGAAGATTAATTTTTTACAAAAACAAAACTAATTTTCAACAAAATACATGAATTTTCAACTGAAAGTGTCAGTCAATTTTCAGCCAAATGGTTGCGTTTTCAACTGAAAAAGATAAAAATTTCATTATGAATGGAATAGATTTTCCACAAAAAATGCATTTTTTACAAAAAAAAAAGATAAATTTCTACCAAAAATATGATTTTTTAACTCAAATGGTACATCCATAAACAGAAAATAAATTTTTCAAAAAGAAGTCCAAATTTCAACAAGTTGTTGAGATATAAACCAAGAAGATTAATTTTTTACCAACAAACAACAATTTTAACAGAATTTGGTACCAAAAAAGACGTGTTTTGAACAAAGAAAATGAATTTTCAACGAAATAGTGGAATTTTTTACGAAATAATTTACATTGAAATAAAAAAAAAGCAATGAATTTTAAAGCAAGATTTTTCATTTTGTGCAAAAAAATAAAATGATGAGTCTAAGGCGGTTAGATAAAAACCTGAGTCATCGGAAAATTTTTTAGACATAATTATCTTTCATTAGTTATCGCGGAATAAAGCAAACTATGCTTCACTTAAAAATATTTTAATTGAGAAAATTGGGCCCCAACAAATAAAGTGAGCAATGTAACTTTTCACGAAGTTTCCTTTTCAAGTTAGTTGTCGTTTATGGTAGTATTTTCCAAAAGAGAAAAGATTTCTGTTCATTAAAGAAATTTGAAACATATGAAAATATTATTTGTTAAAAAACTGTTGTCCGAGGGTTTGACAACTCATAAAGTTAGGTGTACACTTGTAATGAAATCTCCTGAAGTCCCTTAAATTCACTTGAAGTCACTTGAATTCCTTTGAAGTCTCTTGAATTCTCTTAAAATCTCCTGAAATGTCTGAAGTCATTTGAATGTCACATGAAGACACGCGAATCCATCTGAAGTCACGTGGAGTCACTTAAAATCATCTGAATGCATTAGCAGTCACATGAATTCTCCTTAAGTCACTTCAAATCTCCTAAAATATCTAAAGTCATTTGAATTCACATGAAGTCAGGTGAAATCACTTGAAATCACCTGAATCTATTTTACGTCATTGAATTCCTTGAATGTCACTTGCAATCATCTGAATTCATTTGAAGTCCTTAAATTCTTTCAAAGTCATTTGAAATCTTCTGAAATATCTGTAGTCATTTAAACTCACATAAAATCACTTAAAGTTACTTGGATTCTTCTCATTATTGTTTATAATATTCAATCTGATTAATGCTAGAAAGTTGCGGCACTTCCTGAAATTTTCAACTATTTGTCTACTTTTTATTTGGAGTGAGTTAATAGTTAGTTCAATTTACCAAAAATGATTATTAAAACAAATTATTATTGTTTATAACTATCTTTATATTTATTGTTGCTAAATAGTTGCGGTTTTACTGAAATTTTTAACTTTTTACCCCTTTTTACCCAGAAAGTTGTGGTTTTTTCTGAACCCTCAAACTTTTTATCCACTTTCCACTCGGTGTGGTGATAATTAATGCAACCTACCAAACATGCTTAATCAAACAATTGATAATCGTTTATAACTATATTTTCTTGGAGTAATTCTAGGAGGGATTTTTTTTCTGAAATCTTTATCTTTATCTTTTACCTTGATTTTTTAGTTATGAACATTCGAATTTCTCCTACAATTTTTTGAAAATCCTCCAAAAGTAAAAAAAAAATTATTTAAAAATCATCCAGATTCTTTTTCGAAAAGTTTGAAAATCTTATTAAATATTCTTTCAAAATTAATTTAAAAAGAAAACAGAATGGTTAGTTTTTTTTAGGAATTTTTATACATATTCTTTATTCATTTGTAACCTTTCAAAATGCTAAATAAGCTTATAAATGTTATGTTCGAATTCCTTCTAAATCTACTTTGCATTTTGAATTATTTGAAATATTTCCACATTTTTAATTATTTTGGAACAACTTGGGACAATAATTTTTTCAAAAAAATCATTTAAAAATTCGCTAGGAATCTGATAATAATTCTATTATCTTGGAACTCGAATTTTTCCTACAATTATTGAAAATCCTGTAAAAGTAAAAAAAAAAATTAGCTCAAAATCATCCAGATTCTTTTTCGAAAATTTTGAAAATCTTATTAAATATTCTTTTAAAATTAATTAGGAAAAAATAATGGTAGGTTTTTCTAGGAATTTTGATAGATATTTATGATTCATTTGAAACCTTTCAAAATGCTAAATAAGCTTATAAATGTTGTGTTCGAAACCTTCCAAAATCTACTTTATATTTTGAATTATTTGAAAAATTCAACATTTTTAATTATTTTGGAACAATTTTGGACAATAATTTAAAAAAAATCATTCAAAAATTCGCTAGGAGTCTAATAATAATTCTATTATCTTGAAACTCGAATTTTTCCTACAATTTTTTGAAAATCCTGCAAAATTAAAAAAAATTAGCTCAAAATCATCCATATTCTTTTTCGAAAATTTTGAAAATCTTATTAAATATTCTTTTGAAATTAATTAATAAAAAAGAACGGTAGGTTTTTCTAGGAATTTTTATACATATTTATGATTCATTTGAAACCTTTCAAAATGCTAAATAAGCTTATAAATGTTGTGTTTGAAATCTTCCAAAATCTACTTTGCATTTTGAATTATTTGAAATATATTTCCACATTTTTAATTATTTTGGAACAATTTTGGACAATAATTTAAAAAAAAAATTATTCAAAAATTCGCTAGGAATATAATAATAATCTTATTATCTTTGAACTCGAACTTTTTCTACAATTTTTTGGAAATCCTTTAAAAGTAAAGAAAATTAGCTTGAAATGATCTCTAATCCTAACTTCTCCTACTTCTCAAACTTTTATTTCCCCTACTTACTCTTATCTCACTTTCCTCATTCTTATCCCCTCATTTCCTGTCTCTTTACCTACTTCTCCTCTCAAATTTTCTTCCATTCTCCTACTTCTCGAATCATTATATACCCTCATTTCTCTTCACTCCAATAAACTTCATTCACCCTCATTTCTCCTCACTCCTCATAGCACCCGTAATTTCACCTCACTTCACCAGCTTCTATTTCCTTTAACGTTGGCTAACTCAGCTTTCATTATTCCCCTCTCTCTTTTTCCCTACTTCACATCCCCTACTTTCTATCCTATACTTGCCACATACTCATTTCCTCTAATTTCTATGGCCTTATATCTCATCACCTTCCCTATTACACCTTCCATCACTTCCGCTACTCCCCCTCCCCTTATTTTACATCCCTTTTCCTACTACCCTTTCCATAATTTCCCCTAATTTCCTTCATCTTATTTCCCATTACTTACCCTACTAATCCTCCCATCATATTTCCTAACTTCCCCTACTTCCCCTCCCGACAGAAATGATCGATTGTCGATCATCGAATTATCGATTTTCTTGCAAATTGGATCAAATTGAAAGTTTTGGCATTGATGTGAATATTGAAAAAAAGATTGCGATCTCAAACATTTGCCTTTTTTTTATCTGTTTTAAAAAATGAGGGAAATTAAGAAATTTCGTTTTTTTCCATTATTATGCTAGAGTCTTTTCTTTCCGTTCGATTTTCTTATAAAAATAAATGCTTTGGCATGTAGATGTGCATTAAAAAACAAAATTTGAGATTTATTGGTATATAATTTTCGTTATCAGTGAGTCAAAAATAAAAAAAATAGGAAAATTTTGTGTTTTCAGTTCACTATGCTGAACTCTTTTCTTTCAGATCGAGTTTCTTGCAAGGTGTTGCTCAAATTGGAAGTTTTGGCATGTAGATTTTTATTGAAAGGGTATATTGATTTATATAAAATATCTGTTTTATTTCAGAAAAATATATTCAAAAAAAGTAAAGAGATTATTCAAAATATAGTTTTCTCTAATGTTCATTTATTAATTGTTAGTAATTAAGCAGGCGAAGCAAAGTGAAAGATTTTTGAAAAAACCACCACTTTCAAGCACTTTTATAAGAAAAGATCATTATAAACAATATTAAATTGAAATAACAGGGTTGTCCTTCCACGCAAATGAAAAGTTTTAAATTATTGTAAAGTAAAGTTCATAACTATTTTCGAAACCGTACTGCTGAATTTAATAAAAAGTCCCAATTCGCCAATAGCAGCCAATCGCACAACCATAGTGTACCTCAATTCGATTTATCGTTCTTCTATTCACAACTCAACCATTGGGTGTACACCTACTTCTGACTTTAAGATACTTCAGGATATTTCAATGACTTCAGGAGATTTTACTGACTCAAGGAGATTTCAAATGACTTCAGGAGAATTCACGTGACTTGAAATTACTTCATGTGAATTCAAATGACCTCAGATATTTCAGGAGTCCCGGTTAGGGCGGTCAAAAATGCATTGTATAATTGTTTTTTCAAATTTGCATGCATTTCGCCCCCAAATTTGTTTGAATCCACAAAAAAATACATGTGCTAAGAAAAATCATATTAAAAGTTCCCGCCAGAACCATGAAGTTTATAACGTATTTCCCATAAGAAAAAAAGGCGTTTTGTACATTTTATTCAGAATCGTCAATATTCGGTGAATCCAGTTAAAACGCAACATTCCTCTTCACAATTAGCTATAGAATAAAAATGTATAATTAGTTTTTAAATATCATCCCCATAAGGCTGTTGTATAGGGTCACAAAAGACCCCGTAAGTAAAAAATTTTGGATTGCAAGTTGCTGGCGCTAATTATGATTATTTTGCGGTTTTTTAAATAAAAATGGTTTTTAATACATGAAATACTACTTTTCACTGATAATTAGATGTTTGCACAAATTGTTTGAATAATTTAGTATTGTTTTTAGTAATTTTTTCTCAGAATTGAGTTAGAAGGTCGCGGTTTTCCGAATTTTATAATTGTAGTGAGGTAATGATTTACTTAAGTTGACAATTATAATTGGTTAAGCAATTTATTTCTATTTATTTCCGAAATATTTAACTTCAATTTACAACTCAGGTTTGGCTTTTTATTCATGAACAAATAATAAATAAAAAATAAACAGAATAATTTTTTAAACAATCTTTCATTTTGTGAATATATTTTTCTGAAATATAACATATATTTGAAATATTCTTTAAGTTATCTACATGAATCATATTATGAATGTAAATTTTCCTTGAAGTATAGTTACTGAGAACTAAAAAGTGAGAGAAAAGCTAAAAATTCGGGAAATCATTGAAATCTTCGGGAAATCATTTAAATCTTTGGGATATCATTGAAATCTTTCAAATCTAACCCAGATCTTTTGAATCTTCGTAAAATCTTTGGGAAATAATTGAATTCTTTGTAAAATAATTCAGCTCTTTCGAAAATCATTGAAATCCTTCAAATCTATCCGAAATCTTTGCAAAATCTTCGGGAAATCGCTAAAATCTTTAAAATCTTTGTAAAATCTTCGGGAAATCATTGAAATCTTTGGAAAATCACTGAAATCTTTTCAAGCTTTTTAATATCTTTGTAAAATCTTTTGTAAATCATTGAAATATTTTTAATCTATCCAAAATCTTTTAAATCTTTGTAAAATCATTGAAATCTTTTAAATCTATCCAAAATCTTTAAAATCCTTAGAAAATCATTGAAATCTTCGGGAAATCATTGAAATCTTTGGAATATCATTGAAATCTTTCAAACCTATCCCAAATCTTTTGAATCTTTGTCAAATCTTTGGGAAATCATTGAATTCTTTGTGAAATCATTCAACTCTTTCGGAAATCTTTTAAATCTATCCGAAATCTTTGTAAAATCTTCGGGAAATCATTGAAATCTTTGGGAAATTGCTAAAATCTTTTAAATCTTTTGAAAATTTTTGTAAAATCTTCGGGAAATCATTGAAATCTTTGGGAAATCGCTAAAATCTTTTAAATCTTTTGAAAATTTTTGAAATCTCTGTAAAATCGTTGGTAAATCATTAAAATCTTTTAAATCTAGACAAAATCTTTTCAATCAATCCAAAATCTTTGAAATCTTTCGGAAGTCATTGAAATCTTTTTAGTCTATCCAAAATCTTTGAAATCTTTGTGAAATCATTGAAATCTTTTTAATCTACCCAAAATCTTTTAAATCTTTGTAAAATCTTCGGGAAATCATCGAAATCATTGGGAAATCACTGAAATCTTTTAAAGCTTTTTAAAATCTTTGTAAAATCTTTGGTACATCATTGAAATCTTTTTAATCTACCCAAAATCTTTTAAATCTTTGTAAAATCATTGAAATCTTTTAAATCTATCAAAAATCTTTCAAATATATCCAAAATCTTTAAAATCATCAGAAAATCATTGAAATCTTGGGGAAATCATTGAAATCTTTGGGATATTATTGAAATCTTCCAAATCCACCCCAAATCTTTCTATATTCCCTAAGGAATTCGAAACATTTATATATTTATGATTGCATAATATTTTGGTCCAACAACACATTGCAAATTTTTTACTTGAATCTTCAGTATTAGATGAATCGAGTTGAAACTGAACACTTCTTTTCATATTTTGTTTCATAGGCAAATGCTAGTGTTGAATTGGTTGCAGATGAAATATCAATGATCTTTAAACGAGAATTTTCAGTTTCATATTGTCAGCCTTGAACATAAGTGCACATCTAGGGAAAATTAATCATTTTGAGACCAAATTTTGGCTCATTTTGACAGTTGTGAAATGTTGGCCCGCACTTTCACACACCCGATTACCTATCAAAACCATTTTTTTGCTGTACTCCATTTGGTATGAACAATTAGTAATAAGCAAATTAATATTAGCAATTAATAAGCAGGTCCTAATGATTGGACATAAAGTTAGCCGTTCATATCACAATATGCAAATCTTAGGTTTTACATGACCGTCAAGATGTTCAAAATGAATTCGAGATGTAACGACCACGTCATGACCGTCTACATGCTTATATTTCTTTTAAAAAATCAATAAACATTAATTGTTTCAATTAATTCCGAGAGGGTTGAAGAGTAACAAGTGTGGATGTGCAACATTTTTCAAACCAAAACAGTTTAATTTTGTTTTATAGATTTTTTCTAACAGAAAAAAAATATACTTCACTTTCTCACTGAATCTAATTCTTGAAACTTCACTAATTAACCTTGGGACTGTATAAATTTTATTAAGGAATATTGGGCCACTAAAGGTTCTTAAAATGTACAAAATTCGACTGGTCAAGATATTTCTCAATTTAATAGTGAAAAGGAACTAATTTCTTGGTGGAAATATCTAAAATTATTTAGGACTGTGTATAATAATTTAAAAAAGTTATGAAGTCAAAAATAGAAAAGTTTAATCAAACGACGTGATAATGTCAAATTTTTAACTCTATTAAAAAAATGAGAAGGTCTTCTTGAAAACTTGCTGCGTGACCTAGTCTGCTTTTATTTTCAAAATATTGCCTTCTAATTGCTTGCACCAATTTAGGGAAATAAGATTTTTTTTTATATAATGGATCAAACTCAAGAATAATTATGCATAATCAGGGTCCTCGTGCGCTACTTTTTGACAGAATTCTGTTTTGATTTTTAAAATGTTTACGGACAATGATTTTCACCCAATATCCATACTCTGTGCATTGTCTGAACCTTTCGAACGCATTGTGCATCAGCATCTTACTGCACATATTGAAACTGACAATTTGATGGACCCCATGCAATCTGGGTTTCGTTCCAAGCATAGTACTCTTACAGCTACACATAAAGTAACATCTGACCTTGCACTGGTAATTGATAGAAGGGAAATAACAGTTGTGTTCCTTTTCGACTTTTCTGAAGCGTTTGATACAGTTAACCATAATTTACTATTGACTAGGCTCAAATCACTTTACCTTTTAAATACGGCTGTTAAATGGTTTGAATCTTATCTTAGTAATCGTTCCAAAAGAGTAAAAATTAGCAATGGCGAGAGGTCTGATCGTGGGCAGGTTAAGAGTGGTGTCCCTTAGAGATCCAGCTTTCATCTACTCCATTTAATATCTATACCTCTGAACTGGGTAGCAAACTTCCTCATCGCAACTATCACAAAAATATGCTGACGACCTTAAGCTTTACCTTTCCGGGCCTATTGTCACTCTTAAGAGTTTACTTCAAAAGGTACAGGAGGATATTGATTTGGTGGTGCAGTGGGCCTTCACAGACGGTCTCACTCTTGACCCTGCTAAAACTAAGGCTATAAACATAGGACCTTCTTCCTCTCCTTCACTGGCAACAATTGCTACATTGCCTTCTCTCTTGATCGATGGTCTTCTTATCCCCTTTATGGATTCTGTGACAGATTTAGGCTATAATCCTAATCGCTCTCTTACGTGAAATAAAAAATTTTCGGATATCTTGAGGAAAAACTTGAGAGTTCTCCAACGGCTTAACAGGAATAAACAATCACTTCCTACTTCAACGCGTATCCTCCTAATTAAAAGTCTCATTCTTTCTTTCTTTGACTACGGCTGTGTTGTATATGAAAATATTACTGATGAACTGAATGCGAAGCTCGAACGTACGCATAATGCTTGCATTCCGTTCATCTATAATATCCCAAAAAGCGGACATATTACCCAGTATAGAGAAAGGGCAGGACTTTTTAACGTTGCCAAAAGAAAACAATTTTTTATGGGTAACCTGATTTATAGCCTATTCAGTAATGAAGCTCCGCGATATCTTTTTAATCTCTTTCATTTGATTGACAAAGATCAACCAACACATTCTAAACTCCGTGAAAGGAAAACAATTATTAAAACCGGGCAAGCCCTCAATAGATACGAATTATCCTAATAATATTTTTCAATTCTGTAAAATTGAAGGAATAAATGTAAATTCTATAGTCTTCAGAAATCATATATTTACTTATTTGTACATAGCGCTTTTACTGAATAATAACATTTCAACTCAAATCCAATGCTATTATGGTTTAATGTATACAGTGTTACTGTTCTATATTATCTTTATGGTTATACCACATGAAGGTCAAGGCTTCCACAGAAGTTCCAATGTTTTGTACATTTTTTTCTAGAGAGTAAGGAAGAGGAAGTGAGCTTATACTTTTATTCAAAGAACTTTGAGGTTCATTATTATTTCTTGAAGCATACATCAAGACCGGAATTGAAAAGATGAGGGCAAAACTGCGGCAAGTCTCTCCAGCGGCATCTCTTCCACAAAAACATTTTATATATAATTGTAAGGATGCCAAACTGCGGCAAGCCTCCCGAGCGGTATCTCTCCTCCAAGAAAATTTTCTAAGTAGTTCTAAATATGGTAAAACTGCGGCAAGTCGCCCCAGCGGCATCTATCGTCCAAGAACATTTTCTAAGTAGTTGCAAAGATGGAAAAAATGCGGCAAGTCCCTCCAGCGGCATCTCTCCTCCAAGTACATTTTCTAAGTAGTTCTAAAGGTGGCAAAACTGCGGCAAGTCTCTCCAGCAGCATCTTTCGCCCAAGAACGAAGACAACGGGGCAACGTGGCCTAACAAACAGAAAATAATATATTATTTATAATTATTATTAGTTGGGTTTACACCATAGGAGCCCCTGACGCTTGGATAATACCGTTGCGTCCCCTTGTGAGCCTGAGCGTAACCCCAAAGCCCTCTCAATAAGGAGAGGACCGCAGCCATGCTGTTCGCTGATATCTCTGACTCACTGATGCAGTAACTGCCAGTGAGTGTTGGACGTTTCCCCGCAATCGCCCGGCAGTGACAAAAGATGTGAGTAGTTGTCTCATCATCCATTCCGTACAGACGACAGAGGGAACTTTCCGCAAGCCCTATCTTATGTCTGTGGTATCTGAGATTCCCATGCCCTATAAACATTTCTGTTTGTACTTGTACTTGTGCAGCCATCGGTTACGGACGTGTCGATTCGCTCCGCTTCAGTTTTCTGAGATTCCTCGAGTATCTCAGATTTTTATGTATATAAGACATATATTTCTATCTGTGAATCTTATGCTGGTTATACGCTTAGTATGCTCATCACGATATATACTAATTTCTCTGCCAAGCAAGCGGGCGTTTTCAGCTGGTGGTGGACCAGGCTCTGGAACTTTATAAAAACAGAAAAAAAAATTTTTAGTTAAAAAAGAGGCTTTTAATGAATTAAAAAATTTAAAACTGAACAAATCAATGTGGATATGGCCACAAAAATGGTTTAGCCCGCATAAACCTTATAGAATGTCTTGTTTATACTTGTTCTTTCAAATTTCATATATGAATGACCAATTAAAATTCAAAAATGTCTTTATTAATTTTTTCTTTGTCATTCTGTGATTGTTTAAACTCTTTATGCAAATTGACATTCACAGTAATGGGTAACACTCAAAGAGTAAATTTAAATGCCAAACGACAAGGGGTTGCTTTTAGGAGTTCTTGAAATATTTGTTTAGACAGTGTCTTGAGGAAAGTCTTATTAAGGCATAGTGTAGAATTGTTTTCAATTCATAATTTTATTTAAAGTTTGAAATAAAGTTATAGCAGACATTTTTACTAATTTTAATGAAGGGTGGCTATTAGGAGTTGTACAAACATCTAATAGTTTAGCGTTTATTATCAATATTAGTATAATTTGTGCAAAAAGCGTATATGTGCATTCTGATATTTTTTGCAATACAGCGCTAGTATTTCTATAACCTTAAGATATAAACTGCCAGAGCCCGCTGATAATAAAGTATTGGTTTAGTTACGTTTGTTACTTATCCATTTCGGTAGAAGATGGTTTTTTGTATCATTTTTAATTATTTCTCACTATTGGTAAAGTGTTATGTGGTCTTTCGACCCTCATTACAAATTTGTGACTTTTGTTGGACCGAAATTTATGGGATGGAAATCATTCCTTTAACCAGCATTCGCTAGTCATAATTAAGGTCTGTTTTTCAGGATACAGATTAACAGTTACCAAGTTTAAATAATTAGGATGGACGAGATTTCCAGGAATTTGTAGACTCTCCACATCATTTTGCGGGATTTTCTAAAACCATTTCAACGAATTTGATATGCCACCTTGAAATTTTTCAAATATTCTTTTGCATTTATTTTTTTGTATGAGGCGGGGTGGGGGGTGGGGCAAAATAATCAATTCGCACTGGTTGCAAAAAAGTTCTCTTACGTCTTTGATTTATAAATCCACCGGAGCGAAGGAAGAAGATCTTTAATTTATAAAACTACCGGAGCAGAGGAGAAAGATTTTTTCAAAAATTAAAAACTTTTAATTTATAAATCCACCGGAGCGAAGGAGAAAGATGTTTTTTCAGCAATAAAAATTGTTTAATTTATAACCTGAGCGAAGGAGAAAGATTTTTTTTTTAAATTAAAAATTTTTAATTTATGAATCCACCGGAACGAAGGAGAAAGATCTCTAATTTATAAATTCACCAGAACGAAGGGGAAAGATCTTTTTTCAGAAATTAAAAATTGCTCATTTATAAATCCACCGGAGCGAAGGATAAAGATATTCAATTTATAAATCCACCGATCGAAGGAGAAGGATTTTCAATTTATAAATCCACCGGAGCGAAGGAGAAAGATCTTTAATTTATAAATCCACCGGAGCGAAGGAGAAAGATTTTTTCCCCGAAATTAAACATTTTTAATTTATGAATCGACCGGAGCGAAAGAGAAAGATCTTTAATTTATAAATCCACCAGAGCAAAGGAGAAAGATCTTTGATTTACAAGTCCACTGGAGCGAAGGAGAAAGATCTTTTTTCAGAAATAAAAAATGTTTGATTTACAAATCCACCTGAGCGAAGGAGAAAGATCTTTAATTTATAAAGCCACCGGAGCAAAGGAGAAAGGTCTTTAATTTATAAATCCACCGGAGCGAAGGAGAAAGATCTTTTTTTAGAAGTTAAAAAATTTTAATTTATAAATCCACCGGAGCGAAGGACAAAGAACTTTTTTCAGAAATTAAAAATGTTTTAATTCATAAATCCACTGGAGTGAAGGAGAAAGATCTTTTCCAGAAATGAGAAATTTTTTATTTATAAATCCACCGGAGCGAAGGAGAATGATCTTTTTTCAGAAATTAAAAATTTTTCATTTATAAATTTTCAAACTCCATCTAGTCTGAAATGACTTTCAGAATTTCTGTTATTTAAGGAGTTACCTGAGACCGATGTTGTAGATTTCTAGTTTCACAGTTCGTGAAAGTTATCTACATATGATTGATCGTTACCAACTCCTATGATAATACAGATTCCTTCTAATTTAACTTTTATTCAA
The DNA here is from genome assembly GCA_011634705.1 of Andricus grossulariae. NCBI lineage: Eukaryota > Metazoa > Arthropoda > Insecta > Hymenoptera > Cynipidae > Andricus > Andricus grossulariae. Next base: position 204,104,706 of record JAABKJ010075445.1, on the reverse strand, counting down.
AACATAACTCCTTGCTATGAAAAGCGTATATCTGAAAAAAGTATCTGCCTTCGATCTCTCTAGTAGCTTATCTTTAAACAAGAAAAAGTAAGCTATAAAATAATATCAGTTGGCATAGATTTATCATTTCTAACAACAGACCAAAAAAGTTTTTTCACTAAACTCATGTGACAATAAGTAAAGAGTGATTTGGAAACTGAATATGAGGCATTTATTAACACCTTGTGTAACTGTTGACAACAATTTCTATAAAAATGTCTCAATCTCCTGTTTCCTAATGAAAAATTTTTTTTTGCTACCTCGAAGGGAAAGCTTTGTAATGGTAACATTTGCCGAAAATTTTAAAGTCATTTAATTAAAACTTCCTCGATTCAATAACGTTTAATACAGTGTTCTAAGAAATTTTCGAGATGTGTGTCTGTGTGAATGTTTGTGCGGATGTCACACTTTATTATGAACACGATAACTTAAAAATGATTGCGTATAAATTTTTGAAATTTGAAGGCTTATTTTTACTACTATTAGTTTAAAACTGACCGAAGGATCGCTAAAAATATTTGTTGCATTTTTTTAGCACCTAATAATATTTTAAAAATCGTTTTTTTATAGTAAAACTTTTTTCATTACCATAATTCAAAGTTGATGCGACAATATAAAAGATTCATTGGTGCCAGAAAAATCGATTGACCTATAATATTGATATATATTCTATTGAAGAGTAATAAAGCTATGGTAATGCATTATATTTGAAAAAAAGGTTTTTTCTATTAAAATTCCTTTCATTAATATAGTTAAAAATTGATTTTGAATTTTTGTTGAAAATTTGGATTTTTCAGTTGAGTTCCACTGTTGTTCGTCAAAAAATTGAAATAATTTTTGTTTAAAAATTCAACCTTTTGGTTGAAAGTTAATTTTCGTTATTGAAGAATTCACTCTCAACTTGAATTAACTTAGCATGAAGCTCGCAAAGGAATAAAGTGCGATAGAATTTTCCCCTGCCCTTTTCCTGCTCGAAAAATTACCATTCTAAATACAAAATTTGATTTGTGTGATTTGTACTTGTATTCAACATTTTTGTTTGTATTTCGTTTGTGAAACAAATGGTTAAATTTTCAACCGAAAAAGTGAAACCAAAAGCTTCTATCACTTCGGAACTTTTTTGATTCTTTCTAGTATGGGATGAAGAAATGTTTTTCACAGCCCTTGAATGAAATTGCAAACAGTATCACTGCAAGAATCGCTTTTCAAGCGTGAATAGAGTTAGAAAGTCGTGGTTTTTTCCGAATGTTCAACTTATTTTCAACTTTTCAGTTAGAGCGCAGTCATAATCTTAGAACAATGCTAGAAAGTTGCAGTTTTTTCTAAAATTATCTACTGTTTGTCCACTTCTCAATTAGAGTAATGTAATAATTAATTCGAGTTAACAAACAAAATTGTGTAAACAATTTATTATTATTTTTAATAATATTTTCTTTAAATAAGGTTATGAAGTTGCAATTTTTTCTTCAATTTTCCACTTTTTGTCCACTTCTCAATTAGAGTAACGTAATAATTAATTCAAGTTAACAAACAAATTGTGTAAACAATTTATTAGTATTTTTATTAATATTTTCTTTAAATGATGTTATGAAGTTGCAATTTTTTCTTCAATTTTCCACTTTTTGTCCACTTCTCACTCAGAGTGAGATAATAATTAATGCAACTTAGTAAATATAATTTTTATTTTCTTTAATTGAAAAATTATGTTGCTGGAAAAAGCTTCAACTAGGATGTATGATTCAGTTTTTCTGTTTTGTCCTCGTAATAAAAAAAATCTTATGGCTCTTCTGTAGAAAAAAATTGATCAGATTAAAACGATTAAGGAGATTATATCCGATTAAAAAACAACATACGTAAACAGACGTAAGCAGTTAACAATGTTTGGCTGTAATCATCATCAAAAACCACTAATTGAATCAATTATTTGCTAAACTATATAATTTCTCCCCTGCATGAAATTTTAAACAATCAACATTTTTTCAATAAAGAAAGGTTAAGAAAGTTATGAAACAAGTATTTAAATTACAAATAAGTTTAAAAACAAAATTTCGTTCTAATTTATTTTGAGATTCTACTTTCCATCAAGCTACGTAATAAATTGATCTTATTATACAAACATAGCATAACTCAGTATTTTAAACTGCCAATAGATATTTGAATTGTAAATTTCAGTAAGTATCAATAACAAGAGTGATAAAAAATGGTAAATAATTCAAATATTTATATTTTTCAGTTGTTTTTCTTCAATGTTTCTCTAATGTGTGAATGTGTTAGTCTTCCAGTCTTGTTGAATTTAAAAACGAGATAAAGAGACACCTGACAAGAACTTCCTTGTTTGCAGAAAAGGGAATTGTATATAATTATCTTGTGGGAATATAAAACATAATATTTTTGCAAAACACCCACGAAAAGCTATCCTTCTCTCGACATTCAGACATGTTTGAAGCTGGTTTCCTTTTCAATTGCCATGTATGGAAAAATGTAATATATTCACAATGTTGCCATCTTTAACTATATATTTTTTTATTTTATTTAATAAATTTTGCCTGTTCAGAGATTGTATTTGTAAATAAGATTGAAATTAAATTACACCTAACTATCGGTTTCAGTCCAGTGTCAGGGATTTCCTCCAAATAGCCTTGGCCACAAATCGGGAGAATCCCAACGTAAACATTCAGGGCGGTAAGAACAGTTTCTTTTGAATTTTTCTCCTTAGTGAAAAATATTAGTTCCATTTCGTCCATTTATTTGTCTTATACAGATAATAATTAAAACTTGAAGAAAAACTACGACGTCAGAAGTACATATCAATTGAAGAGAAAACGTTTGAAATGGAAAGACGTTTGAAATTAGAACCCTCAAAATATTTCTAATGTATACTTAATTGAATAGAATTGAATAATAAGTTTAGCCTGTGTCCCTTGCTCTCCTCAACTATTCTATCCAAACAGCCTCCAAAACCATATCATCACTTCTTTTGGACGATTTTTTTTCTAATAACTGCCTTCACTTGACCTGCAGGCTCAGATTCCTCTTCAAACGACAAACGCTATATCTTATTTTCCTTCAGCATTTTCACGAATCGCAACACAACCGAAATCGAGACACACGCTAAACACTGAACTGAAAAAAACTGAAGCATGTGCTGACAGCTGACGCACTTATCCGCTGAAGGTACTGCCCGCCTTCATCGCTCCGCTACTTTTGCGCCAGCATGATTAAAACCTTCCCTCGAATCCGCGCGCCGAGAAACTGCGAGGCCAGCAGTTTTAGGAAGACTGCTAGGGTCACGATTACTATAAGCTTCTGCACTGGACAACTTCAAATGTAAAAAATAGGTTTCAGAGATAATATTGATCGCTTCCTTCAAATTTCTGAATTCAGGAAATTGATTTAATATTTTCTAACTGCGTTGAAAGTTGAAAAAAATTTCTATTTGGCCGCAAACTTTACGTTCAACTTGATATTCAAACGAATCATAAGTCAAAGTCTCCGGAAAATAGTTTTACCGCGCACGATTCTTTAGAGTTACACACTTTTATAGCAAATACAGTTTTTTAAAGTAAATACAATGTAAAAACTGATATCGTTCGAGGCCACGTGGCCACAAAACTGATTTGGACTTAATAAAACTTATAAAATATAATTTTCATGTAAGCACAAATTAAAATGAAATATTAGTTAGAATATACAAATGGGTTATGCCATCAAGTCAATTTTCCATGTTTTTTTTTTAATTTAACTACATTGGCCAGAAAATCACCATTTCTAAAAACAGAGTTATAATACTTTTTTCTTTTTTACAACCAATATAACTTTTATGAAATGTCAATCTTTCATGAAAACAAACCAATAAAATTCTCTATCTGAAAAAAGCGATGTGAAGAAATGTTTTTAAAATCTCACGCTTATTGTTTTTGGAAACCTGATTGGCTTTTGAATGACTTCAAATTGCTTCAGTTATTATATAAAATTTTGAAACTGAATCTGATTTTGAATTTAAATTTATTTACAACTGTTATTTGATTTCTGAGCATCATGACAGCGAAATATATAATTGTTCTTGCAAATACAGATTCAAATTTCTCTACTCTGATGATGCAATAAAACTTAATTTCAATAAATAAATAAATAAAAATCATTTTCTGCCCAAATTTCGAGTATACACCAGATACTAAGATGATGAATATTTCTAAACACTTCACAACATTTCAAAAAATTTCAAAATATATCGACGAATTGTAAAATGTTCTAACTTTCAACGATTGCAATGAATTTCAAGGAAATTTATACCAATTTAAGAGATTACAAAGGATGTTATTATTTACACAGGCTGTACAAAATTTGCAAGTAATTCAGATGGCTTATAAATAATTTTTATTTTTTATAAAAGCATTTGAAATTATTATAAGCGATTCTATAGAAATCCAGAGAAATTTGTACGATATAACCAGTTTTCAGAAGATTTCGAGGCAATTTACGAAACCTTGAAAAGTTTTGAAGTTTTCAAAAAATTGTAGAGAATTTCAAAGAGTGGCCAAACCCGCGTTTAAGAGTGAGGTTAGTGTTATAAGGGGAAAATTTTAAGAAACAAAATCCGTCATAAGCTTCTTTTGTTACAACATGATGAGTATATCTCCTACGATTTGTAGGACCAAAGTGTCTGTTATTAGTTATTGCTTTTTCAACGATCGATTAAAGCTGAATTAAAGGCTGAACTCTTTTCTTGTAGGCAAATGAGGAAATTTACCAGCTTTACTTACGCATTATTTTAAATTACAATTTTTCAATAAAAGATCTTAAAATTGTACGATCTTGATCAATAAATTTAAAAAATCAACAATAATTCTAAGGTCAGTCTTAAAAATTAATCAACTTACATGTCGGACGTTGAATATTCAATGTTTCCTCTTTCTAAGTTTGAATTTTGCAACTTAAATTGAAATGGTTGAATTTTAAAAAGCATAATTAACTCAAAATTTTTTAATTTTTAAACGATTTAAATTTACTTAAAATAATATGTATTTGAAAGGATGCGAGTATAAATATGCTTTAATGTCGCAATTCGTTGTAATTAATTTCATTTAGTTTCAAATGGAGTTCGGATTTCTTTGTTTTATTTTAGTATTTAATTAAGATTTTTCTTTGCGCAATAAAAATTTATAATTGCGGAAATTTCAATGCTTTGAATTTGAAAAATTCAATTTAGCTTGCAATTTCAAATTGTCAAATTTTAATCACTTCAAAGTAAACATGATTAAAATTCAAAAGATTTCAATATGGAATAATAAAATTTTAAATATTTGGTAATTATCTAATTTTCAGCATTTCAATTCCAAATCATACAATGTCAAAATTTCTTACTTTGAAAAAAATTGTTTAATTTGAAAACTTTGAATTAGAAGTTAAAGTCTAGAGACGTTAACGCTTTTCCTGATAATTATTAGATATATTTCGCGATCACGATTTAAAAATATTTGATTATTTTAGCACTTTAGGGTGATTAATTTCCAACCGATTATGTGTCCTGATCCTTTATTTGTTTTAGCTGAATTTATTTAATTACCTATGGCTGATTCAAAAATGTCTGCCATTCGTTAGAAAATTCTTTGGTTTTAGTGCACAGCCCTCGTTTTTCAAATTGTATTTTATATAAATGATAAAGGGGTGATCGCTGGAGAGATTGATTAGTCACCTGGGTCGAAGCAGTGTTGCGGAACGAACGTGTTATTTAAATGAATGAAGCAGACATTTTAGACCCATCTAAATATCTATACCCCCTCCCCCATGTTACCCCCTTCCTTCCGAGTAAGTCACGCCTACCTCGAAAGGGAAATGGCTTAATGTTATAATAATAAGAATAAATATGTTTGAATTTGAACATTGCTTCATTTCCAGAACCAAGCAAAAAGATCGAAGAGGGTATAAAAGTAACAAGAGATCCAACTCTAATAGATCTCCATCCTCGACTTCCCCCTCACTTTCTATCCCTTATCCTACTTATCTCTCTTTTGCATCACCTCTTCACACTTCCCATACTTCGCCTTGTTGCCCCCTCCCTTTGATATATCTTTATCCCTTATTTGCATCCCTCCACTTCTCCGCCACACCCTTTCCTCCCATACTTCCCCACCCCTTACGTCCCTTCGCATATTTTTTCTTCACTACTCCTTCTTTCACCTACTTGCTATCCCCTCTTATAAGTTCCCCTCATCTCACTTCCTATACTTCCCCCTGCACTTCTTTTTCACTATCGCATTCCCTACTTCAGCTACGTCTCTACTTTCCCACCTCTCACGTCCCTTCTCCTTTTTCCCCTCCAGGGTAAAAAAATATCTTGTTTTAAATGTAAAGATTTCTTTGCACATCTGTTACACTGGTATATTCTATACTTATATTTTAAACAAATATTGCTTAGTAGATTGACAATATTTGAAATTTTCGTTTGATAAAAAACAATATAAATCATTCATCAACCTTTCTAGACTAGAATGATTTATTTTATATAGTATCAGTATGCCTGGATACGTTGAAGCTAGTTCAGATAATTTAACAAAAAATGAGGATAATAACACAGCTCCACAAAAAAAATCGAGAAAATCACCCCTGAAGTCTGACTATGTCTATCACATGTTTTCGGGCTCGCTGAATCCTAATTTGGGGTCCGTTTGGCTCCATCACGTCAGACTTCGTCCAGAACCTCAAAAAACATGAAAATCGCTGATTCTAGGTGAAACATGATTCGTGCCTATGAAAAGTGGTCGTATCCTATGTTTTCGAGGTCGCTGAGTAAGAATCCGGAGTCGTTGTGGTTCTATGACGTCACGCTTTGTCCCTAACCTCGAAGAAAAACGGTGAATTGGTAATTTTATGTGAAACATGTATTTTTTCAATCCACCACAACAACTCCGAATTCGTACTAAGCGACCTCGAAAACATAGGATATGACCACTTCGCATTGAAAAAATATATGTTCTATCTAAAATTGCCAATAAACCGTTTTTTTTTAAGTTGGAGACAAAGTGTGACGCCATAGAATAACAACAGCTCCCAATTCGTACTCAGCGACCTCGAAAACATAGGATATGACCACTTTTCATAGGTACGAATGATGTTTCACCTTAAATCATTATTATACTTTCTAAATATTTCTACAAATTTCGAAAATATCTGGAAGATTTAAGGGCAATTTTATTATTTTTGAAAGATTTGTCAAAATTTAAGGAAAATATCGAGTCAGTTTAAGAAATATTTATTTTCTAAACTTCTAAAAGTCCTAAAGATCTTTCAAACTGACTCGAATTTTTCCTAAAATGTTTCAGACTCCTGAAAAATACAAAATTATACTTTTTCGACGTATCTGGAAGCTTCAAAAAATTTTTTGAATTTTCTCAAGAATCTTAATAAATTATATATTTATTTACATTTAAAAACAAATGAACAAATAAACTTAAAAAATAAATGTTTGTTAGAGATTTTTATTTTCTATTTTAAATTATTTATCCCCCGAAAATAATAATTTGGGTGAATTTTTTTTTCTTTCATGACTAAAACATCTTTTTTGAGATAAAATTTGAACTATTTGGTTGCAAATTCGTCTTTTTGGATTAAAAATTAATCTGTTTTTATTAAGGATTCCACTACTTTCTGAAAAATTTGTGTTTCCTGATTAAAAATGCAACTGATTAAAAATTAATCTTTTTTGGTCGAGGATTCAACTACTTTGTTACAAATTCATTTTTTTTACTAAATATTCATCATTTTAGTCAAAAATTCATCTCTTTGGTTGACAATGTCACTATTTTGTTGAAAATTTGTCTTTTTTGGCATGAATTCTACTATTTTTCATTTAAAATTAAAATCTTTTTTGGTTGAAATATCTTTTATGTTATCTAAATAATATATTTAATAATTGAATAATAATAATCAATGGAAGAAAGTTGTTCAGCACTTTGATATACAAAGTGTAATCTGTAGATTTTTAAAGATTTCGATATTTGAAAAATTCTTTAAGAATTTAAAAAAATTTGAAGATAATAAAAAAAAATCCTAAAATTCCTTGGAAAATTTGAACTGATTTTTTATTTGGAAAAATTAATTTTAGGAGAAAACTGACTAAGATTTCAAAACATTTTAATTTTCAATTATTTCTTAAAATTGCGAAAAATAATATTGTCGATTTTCAAGCCAAATTTTTCAATTAGCAAGATTACAAAGTTTTATAAAAAAAATGCTATCAAGTTTAAGAGACATTTAGAAGTTTTAAAAAGATTCAAAATTAATTCAAAATTTGAAAACATTTCAAAAAAGTTTACTCATCATCACAGGTGACAAGTCCTGCAAAAGGCCTCATTATTTCTGGCAAAAATCCCAGCATCAAAGGTGCTCTCCATTGTCTGATGTTCGTTGGTAGGTTTTTCGGATAAAGGTTTTTTTTCTCATGTTATATTATTTCCATCTCGATTCAAACGTCCTTGAAACGATTTCTAGCAACATCATGTTGCCTACTACATTGGTAAGATATAAAGATCTCAAGGCAGCCTTCGGCGAGCGTCACTTTGCATTTCTCCAGTAAAGATTTGTTTCCGTATCCATATGTCTCTAGGCACTTACACTCCTTCGCATGAGTACCTTTCCCTTTTAGTAGAATTCGATAATGCTGGTAAGGAAAGCAATCCTGTACAGATGTTTTCTCTGTCCAATGCTGGTCGCTGCATATACATCACATAGAAGAATACAAAGACACGGATCATACATTTTAGGTCAACTAAACAATTCTCCTTTTATTTTCTACCCCATGAAAAAAGCTTTCGTTTGAATACTCTTAAATTTTCTCAATATAAAATTTATTAATAACAAATTATTTATATCTTTGTTTAAATAACATTTGAGAACAGAATAGGATTCATTTATGGGTAGGAGCAGTAAGTACACATGGAAGGAAGCATCGGCAGGTGTTCGGTATATTCACTGACCTTATTTTTGGCATACAATGGCCGTTATTTTGATACCCACCAAAGACTCATTTCGGAATGAATGATTCTCTATGTCTTTGATGGATAATTCTTCCAAATAAGCATCGAAGTTATTTTGTAGTGAATTTCATCACTCCCTGGTAAAATAGGAAAAATTGTACATTTCTAATCATAATTATACAGTTGATTTATTATAGGTAAAGGAGGATAATACATTGTTAACATTCTTTTAACAAGCTCAAATCTTAAATTCCTCACACTTGTCTTTCCTATAAATCAATTATATTCTTTGTGGGGATTTTCGGAATCTCGTTTAATTGGACGATTAAGTCATGTGAGTAGGTGCGATAGGTTACCTGTGCGATTCTTCAGAAAAATAATTCGAAGGATGTAAACTCCGTCACTTCATGAACCGAAGTGTTATACGCAAGCATTGCGAATGGGAGCAGTCTGTCCCAGTCGTCATAATCGTTCGCGTAATGTTTGATATAATTTGTTGAAACTATATGGCTTCTCTCCAATGTAATACCATAAGATCCAAGCATGAATCTGGTTTGGGTCGAAGAAAATATATTACTATACTATATAATACAAAATACAGTCAAAACTATAGAGTATGTTGCCATTATTTCCAATGCTTTGAGGACGAAACCCATGATGAAAATTATGTGATGCATTAGGAAAAAATATAATAATAGTCTTCATCCAATTATGATTCTCATATTTTCAAAAAATTTTTTTCGTTTAAAGAAGAACTGATTCTAATATTACATATAATTCGAAAGTAATTGCAATCCTTGACAAATTTATTGAATTATTACGGTCATTAAATATAAAAATTCTCAGCAGACACAATTAGAGCGTGATAGTATAGAAAATATTCATTTTTGTTTCATGTTACACAAAATTCTTTGTCTTCTTCCACGTTCACGACAAATGTAGAAGGATACACAAAAATTGCGTGATTTTGAAACAAATATACATTCACCACTACTTCATGTTTGAAAAGTCAATCTGGCTTTGCTTCTATTTTAGAAAATTTAAAATGATCGGTCAATCTTTTTATTGATGCGACCGTATAAAATGAAGTCCATTATTATAATTATTACAAACATATTTTATTATTTCACATCTGCAAACATAGAAAATCTGAGATGATTGCAGAAAACATGGCAAAAAGCTTGAGAAAATATGTTTGTTATCAGAAATGCGTAAAAATTGTGCTTCCAGCTTTTTTCCCCCGACTGTTTGGAAGAGTTCTACAGAAAACCTTGTGACACTTTCAGATCACCGCTTTATCCAAAAAAATACTATACTTTGAAGATATCTACAAATTTTGGAATTAAAGAAATTACCAATTGAAACCGTTTACAATAAATATAAAGTAAACCCTTATTAGATTCCACGGTTACGATTAAAAAAGAATTGTAAATGATGAGGCAACAGTCATATTAGCAACAGTAGGACATCTCATCTTGAGCATTGCGTATGACTGCATAATTTCTGCAATTGCTTTAAAAATGGTTATGGTAGTCATATGTATAAAGTATAATAATTATTATTCCTGAAGTTAATTACATTAGCTGTAAAGAAGGAAAAGCATGAAAATGTGCATTTTTCTAGAAGTATTTAATGCACTTTCAGCTTCCGATTCTGAATTTTAGAAGTGAGAACAAAATATTTCATATTTATTGTGAGGTCCACTACTTCATGTTCAAGAAAATAAACATTTCCGGGAAATAATTTAATCCAAAAAATGTCAAGATGAATGAACTTTTTCCTTTTTGATTCAGGGAGAAAAATATTTATTGTTTTAAAATGCTTGATCCAAATCCCTAAAGCTGAAAATTGAAAAAATGTGAAAAAGTAGAAGAGAAGTTTTTGTAGGATTCTTCTGATAAAACAATTTTAATTTCAGACGCTAACCGTCTGTCACATATTTTTAAAGAAAATATATAATAGATGTTGATAATTATAAGGAATTTGAATGAGCCTCCATGAATTTTTAAGGATTTTAAAATTTTCTAGCGATTCAAATATTTTTTTAGAGAACCAAATGAATGAATATAATCAAGCGTATATTTAACGAATTTCAAATTACGTACTCTGTTTTGATAGGGCTTTTACCTTTTCCAAAAACTTCAAGGGATTTGAATAGGTTTCCAAGAATTATGAGGGATTTGCTCTGTTTTTTAATGCGCTCTCACCTTTTCCGAAAATGTCAAGGGATCTGAATAATCCTCCAAGAATGTTGAAGGATTTTGAAAATTTTCTAGGGGTTTGAGTATTTTTTTCAGGAATCCAAATAAATGAGCATAATTTCATGTATGTTCAACGAATTTCAAATGCTTTTCTCTGTATTTAAGGGTTTTTTTACATCTTTCAAAAATGCCAAGGGGTTTCTAAAGAACTTCGTGAAATAAGTTTTTCAAAATAATTTAAATATTAATTCCCTTTGAAAATTGCCAACTAAGTGCTTTCACTTTAACAAATGAATTAACTTAAAAACATTACTTTTCACCCATTACAATATTCGATAAAACAACATCTTGGTACTTAAATATTCTTATTATTTATGAAGATTTAGACTTTTATTTATTTAGACTTTTGACAATAATTTTCCATTTTGCAACTGATAGTAAACGCAATTACGGCGTTTTTCGAATTTTTGCGTGCCGCATTCAGTCCTCTATGTTTCATTCCTGCTGTTAACGGTGTTTTTCAGAAATTATGCAATGATTTTCTTTAATGTAATCAACTATTCAGAAAAATTAATAAAAAACATTAGAATGAACATTTTTATAAAAGTGTCTGCTAAAAATCCATGAAGCTGAAAATTAACAGAATGTGACAAAGTAGAAAATAAATTTCGCCAGAATTCTTTTACGATTGATGCGAGGTGGACAAAACCGTCAGAGACTCCTTGCCAGGATTTTGCGAAGAATCGCTGGTTCAAAATCCTTGTCAGTTGCACTCTTCGTTCAAAACAGCCAACAGATACAAGAGGGATTACAGTAGGTAATAAATAATTCAGTTATTAAAGTCGCTGGTAGGATCAGGTATTTTATACAAGAATGGAAATCAGTTTTCTCTGACCCAACTATTTTATCTTTCAGTCATAGTACAATGTACCGCACTGAAAGGCAGATTTCTTTCGCCTGTTTTTCTAGTTCCGATACTGGAGGCTTTAACTAGGGTTATTTTCAACTTGGAAAAATTAAAAGAAATTGTTCACACATAAAATTTTAAATTGGATGATCGTAAACCTGTGATTCAATTAATGACTAAAGATTGCTTGATGCCTGCCTTAGACTTCAAAAATGCTTTTAACACAATCTCGGTTGACGTAAGTCATAAAAAATACCGGAATTTATAGGTAAACCTCATGAATTTACTTCCATACCTTTTGGCCGTTTCACGGCGCCTTACATTTTTACAAAGATTTTAAGACCAATAGTCTCCTATCTTAGAAAGTAAGGGATTCTTTTAGTTATTTATATTGATGAATTTTTGATAAATGCCTAAAAGCACACCCAATGCTTAAGATATCTCAGCGAAACTCGTATATTGTTACAATGTTTATTTTGGGATTATATCTTCGACTATTCTGAAATGGTTCTAAAGCTTTCTACGTTAAAAGTATTAGCTATCTCTAATTAGATTAAACATTTTCAAAAATTGACAATATTCAATATTCGAGACTTTGCGAAATTTATCCGTTCCATTGTATCTTGTTACCCTGATTCATCTTACAGTTGGTTATGTACCAAAGGCTTCGAGAGAAAAAAATAATTGTGCACACTTTTATAAAGATAACAACTTTGTTACTCGAATCTTGTTGATAATAAGTAAGAACGACGTATTACGATGTAAAAAATAATTCAATGTTGAGTTTCAAATCTTTAAGAAACATCAAATTTGTAATCGAAATATTCACAGATGATTCCCTTGCGGAATATGGTGTTGTCTGTGGTTCTGAGAAAGTTCACGGCTTTTGGACTCAAAATGACTAAGAACTTAATATTAATGCCTTAGAGATAAAAGCTCTTTGGCCTTCATTGTTTTACTGTAAAAATTTCGATAGTAAATTTTCTGAGGAAAAATTTTCTGAAGAAAAAAATTTTTCCCAAAAATGTCAAAAGCACTGTCGGCTTCATTAACAACAATAACAATAAAAATTTCGATAGTGAATTTTCTGAGGAAAAATTATCTAGACAAAAAATTTTTTCCCAAAAATGTCAAAAGCACTATAGACTTCAATAACAACAATAACACAAAAATATCGATAGTACATTTTCTGAGGAAAAGTTTTCTCAAGAAAAAATTTTTTCCCAAAAATGTCAAAAGCACTATCGGATTCAATAACAACAATGCAACTAAAAATTTCGAGAGTGAATTTTCTCAGGAAAAATTTTCTCAAGAAAATATTTTTTCCCAAAAAGGTCAAAAGCACTATAGACTTCAATAACAACAATAACACAAAAATTTCGATAGTACATTTTCTGAGGAAAAATTTTCTGAGGAAAAATTTTCTGAAGAAAATATTTTTTCCCAAAAATGTCAAAAGCACAATCTGCTTCAATAACAACAATAACAATAAAAATTTCCATAGTAAATTTTCCGAGGAAAAATTTTCTGCAGAAAAAATTTTTTCCCAAAAATGCCAAAAGCACTATCGGATTCAATAACAACTATAACATTAAAAATTTCGAGAGTAAAATTTCTGATGAAAAAACTTTTTCGCGAACATTTCAGAAGCACTATCAGCTTAAATAACAACAATAACGTTAAAAATTTCGATAGTAAATTTTCGGAGGAAAAATATTCTGAAGAAAAAATTTTTTCCCCAAAATGTCGAAAGCACTATCGGCTTCAATAACAACAATAACATAAAAATTTCGATAGTAAATTTTAAGAGGAAAAATTTTCTGAGGAAAAATTTTCTGAAGAAAATAATTTTTCCCCAAAATGTCAAAAGCAATGTCGGCTTCAATAACGACAATAACACTAAAAATTTCCATAGTAAATTTTCTGAGGAAAAATCATGTGAAGAAAAAATTTCTTCCCAAAAATGTCAAAAGCACTATCGGCTTCAATGACAACAATAACATAAAAATTTCGATATTAAATTTTCTGAGGAAAAATTTTCTGAGGAAAGATTTTCTGAAGAAAATAATTTTTCCCAAAAATGTCAAAAGCACTGTCGACTTCAATAACAACAATAACATTAAAAATTTCCATGGGAAATTTTCTCCTCTCATATTTATCTCTTTCACTATTAATCCTTCTTTGTGTTCTTTCATCTCTTTTTTATCCTTCTCTGTTATACATTCGTTCCTTACTCCCATCGCCGTTCCTCCCATTGATCTGCATTTTTTATTCTTTCTCTTTGCATTTTGAACCTGCCATTTGTAATCTCTTGGTAATTTTTCCCTTACTCTTTTCGATCCCTTTTCATCTAGCCACGTCTCCACCATTACTACTACGTTCTATTGTGTCAAATTTCTCATAAACTACCTATCCTTTCTTACTAATCCTGATATATTCCAGTAGCATATCCTGCAACCTTCCCTACTTTCGTTTCTCGTCTCTTTTTGTTTCCTACTATTTCCTATTTCTTTATCTCCTGTTCCTTTCTCTTCTAGTTTCTCGACACCTAATTTTTTACAAACTCTTCCCTGTTTTCGTTCCAATTACACCATACACCTTCTATCTGTATTCTTCCATACTTAACCCATGTTCTTCTTCCCTTTTTCTTTCCTCTTTCGCTATTTTCCTCAACTTATATTTCATCTACCTTTCTATTTATGTCGAATCATCCTCTATTCTCTCCGAGCTTCCATATAACATCTTACATGTAACATTCTTTCTCACCACTTTCCTCTTATGTTCCCATTTCTTTAGTTTCACCAGTACCATTCTCTCCCCTCTTCCCTTCCTATACTTTGCTCTTCCGCCATCTCTACCTTAGCATCAATCCTTTGTAGTACTTTTTACACTCCTTCCATGAGCTCCTTTCCTTCTAATCTTAGACCCTTAATCACTATATTTGTTTTTCTTTCTTCTCTCTGTTTCTTTTCTATTCTTTGTTCTGTTTTTCTCAGCCTTTTCTTCTACTTATTCCTACTCTCCTCACCTCAAAAATCTCGGTTTGAGCTTTCTATTTTTTTTATTCCACCTTACAACTCCTCTGCCTTTTGATTAGGCTCTTGCTTCATTTCTAATCTTTGCTCCGACATCTGCATCCTTTTCTCTAGCTTTTTCCTAACTTCTTCCCAATTCCTCATTTCTTTCCTAAGTTTGGTAATTTCTGCCGAATTTCTTTCCTTATTTCCTCTACCCTTTTCTTCTGCTTTTCTTCATACGTCCTCATTACTTCCATCATCATTTCGCGCGATTCTTTCAATCTTTCCTCTTCCATCGTACCTTTAGCTTACACACAAGTGGTAAACAGAAAGAGTTATGCTCTAAATGAGAGCAAACTAGAAAGAAAGAATAAGCCACCGGAAAACAAGAACCTGCAATACAAACCCGCAATGCCTTCCACATCTTAACTGAATAAATGGAAAACGAAGATTCTCAACCTGCAAACACAGAAGTACACAATACAAAAGAAAAATTCGTGCAGGCATCACCAATAGTTATAAACAATCCTCGCGTGAACAGTGCAAAGATACGTTTACTCTATCACAACCCAAAGAAAATCACAAAAAAAATAACAATGAAAATATCAGAAAAGGCGCTTTCTATCTACCTAACTAGAATGGAAGCACGTGCACTTACTGAGGACTACCTACTGAAAAATCAAATTCCATCCTTCACATACGCAACCCAAAGAGAAAGAAGCAAGAAATTCGTGATCAAAGGATTACCAAGGTTGGACACCCAAGATATACAATCTGAATTCGAAGAACTTGGCCTTTAACCAAGGCAAATCTACATCATGTCCATCAGGAAGGACAAAAACCAGGACTACCCAGGACACCTAGTAGTGTACGATTCAAATATGAAAAGTGAACACATCAAGAAACCTGAAAACATTCAAGCACTGTGCTACACAAGGATCCGATGGGAAGACTACAAAAACACAAGGATAGTCACTCAGTGTTACAACTGCCAAAAGTTTGGACATGGAACATCGCACTGAGATAATCACCCAAAATGTGTGAAGTACGGAGAAGGACACGCAACCAAGGAGTGTCCTAAACCAAAAAAAAGACACATCGAGATGTGCTAACTGTTCGGAATCACATACCGCCAACTCTTTTAAATGCAAGCACTATCGTGACAGAGTGAACATGATCCTGAAACTGAGAGAAGCAGGCCGAAAACGATGTCTAAGGGAAATTGGAAAACATTAAACACCACAACAAATCACCAATAACGCGGGGGCATACTACTCACAAGCAGTGACGGGAAAACGCACAACCTATACGACGAACAACAACACTAATGCGACAACAATACAGTGTACAACTACAACAACGTTACCAGCAACAGAACAACTAATTTTCACTCCAGTGGCCAACAAGGAAGCTCATCTATTTGCCGAATACGCCAAAATCTGTATGTCTCTACAAGAAAAATTTGATATCAAAAAAATGTTAGAACTAGTTAATTATTAAAAATTGAATACGAATTATGACTTTTATCTCAGGGAACATCCATAAATCACGTTAATCAATCAATTATTATTAATTATTTTCACTATAAACAAGATTTCAAAAAAAATGTAGGGAATTCAAGTTATTTGAATGATTTTCAGTGATTTGAAAGGATTTCAAGAGATTTCAAGGTATTTTAAAGTATTTTGAAGTACTAGAAAGTATTTCAGAAAATTTTTAAAACTTTATAGATTATCTGGAGACTTCCAAATGTGTTTAGGTGTTCCACGAGAGTTAAAGGAATTATAAAAGGTTTTAGGGTATTTCCAATGATTCAAAAAGACTGCTTCACGTTTCACCATTTTCAAGTCTTTTTTCGAAATCAGTTTGAAATTTTGTAAAAACATCGAAATTGACAAATTAGCGGTTGTTCGGTAAATATATAAAGTCAATTTACATAAAGAGAATTTTGTTGTGAAAAAACAAAGATACACGTTTTAATTTGGAAGTCTCAACAATTTTTACATCCAACTTTTTCCTTTGACGTCAATAAATAATTTAATTAATTTGAAAACAATAAATTAATAAGCAAAACCCTAAACAACACCAAAACCCTTTCGCCATTACTTTTCACGAAACAGTTACAAAGATTCTCTATGTGAAAGAATCAATATGTTTTCCAATTGGAAATACTCACAAAATTCACATTGAAAACAATAAATCATGTTCCAAGCTCCGTTATAATATTAAGCAGCCCCCAAAATCCACCGCTAGTACTTTTAACAGAACAGTCCCGAAGATTCTCCATGTAAACCAGCCAATACATTTTTATATTGTAAACAGTCACAAAATTCACCTTCAGAAACCCATAGTTATGTTTCCGACCCCATAATAACATTAAGAAGCCCCCAAAATCCACGGATAGTACTTTTAACGAAACAGTTCCGAAGATTCTCGATGTGAAGCATCCAATAAATTTGAAAATTGGACGTATTCAAATAAATGCACACTGAAAAAACATCAGGTTATGTTTTCGACCCCATAATAATATAATGCAAGCCCAAAAATCCATCCCTATCACATTTCACTTCAAACTGTTCTCAATTTAAAAATGTATTGGGTGTTTGACATGGACCATTTTCGGATCTGCTTTGTTAAAAGATCTAGGGGTGGATTTCCTGGGCTTTTCAATATTTTATTGTTATGGCAGAATCAATCAAGGACTTGCGAAGAATATTGAGTAAACTGAACACAAGCATGAAGAAAATGGGCTTTAGAATTATTGTAAATAAAACAAAAATCATGGTGTTTGAAGGAAAAAGAGAGAGAACGATGTGCAATATTGTCTCTGGTGCTTTATCCCGTGTGAATTATCGATTTGCTTGTTTCAATAATTAAGGGATAGTTGAACTGCTTCTTTAATTGAGGGATGATTAAACATAGATTAATCAGAAAACCCTTTGTGATTTCAGGTAATAAGAAATGTCGATACTCCGGATTCAGAACATTTCGTGTGTTTTTTTTTCATTAAGGAATGCCAATATCCTGGTTTTAATTTTCAAGGGATGTTAAGACATCCTTTAAAATTAATTCGAAGACATATTCTTGCTATGCACGCTTTTTGTTTTGCAGGTGCGAAAATATAAATAAAAAAATAGACACAAGTTTTCATAAAAAGTCATTTACTGTACATTTGGTGCGGGATGGTTTCAGGTATTTGAAGGAGTTTTGGCAATTCAGAATGTTCAAGCATTTCAGGTGATTCGAAGCATTTGTGGAAATCCAAATATTTGAGGAATTCAGGAAATTAAAGGAATTCAGAGATTTTCAGGAATTCAGAGAATTCAAGGGATTTTGAGGATTCCGAATCTTCAAGGAATTGATAAAGTTCCAGGATAAAATAGATTTTGAGGAATCCTGAGATTTTCAGTACTTCAGGGAATCCAAGGAATTTTGAATTTTCGGGGAACTGTTCAAAATATTCAAGTTAATCAGGGAGTTGCAAATGTTTAAGGAAATATGGGAATGGGAATGGGCATTCAAGTATTTCAGATATATTCAAGAATGCAGATATTTTCAGGAATTCAGAGAATTCAAGGAATTTTGGGGATTCCGAATGCTTAATCAATTCAAAATGTTCTAGGATTTGAGAAAATTCAAGGAATTCATCTATTTTTAATAATGCAGGAAATTCCGAATATTCAAGAAATTTCAGAAATTAAGTATCTCCAAGGGTTGTGCCGAATTCCGAATATTCAAAGAATTGAGGGAATTCCATCTATTCAGGGATTTCAGGGAGTCCAATATGTTCATGAAAATCAGGGAATACCGAATATTGAAGGATTCAAAAGAATTCAGCGATTTTTAGGAAAATCCAATGATGTGGGGGAAATACAAAGACCGAGCGCGTAGCGCGAGGTAAACACATCATCGAGCACGAAGCGCGAGATAAATATACTATCGAGGGCGAAGCGCGAGAACCAACAGTCAGGCGCCCTAGGCGCGCTCGAACTTGCGAGCCGCGCGCGAAGCGTGCGATGAGAATGTGCCCGCGCAGCGGGCAGATTATTTTCTTTAAAAATCGGTTCAAAATAATTTAGAGTGGGTAAAATAACAGAAATGTTATTCCAAAGAAGGAGGTCTTATTATTTTGCTGAATGAATAATCATTTCGCTTTTTTACCCCTCTTTTTCGTATCTTTCTTTTCTTCCATTTTTATTCAATTCTTCGCGAGCTTTTTCTGTCTCTTCGATTGCAATTTTTGTCGCACCTCGTTCTTCTTGTGCGGCTCTTCTTTTGTTGCACTCTCTGTTGCTGTTCCTCTTCTTTTTTAGCCTTTTCGATGCCTTTGTTAGTAATTTCTCTTGAAAGGAGAAGGGATGTAGTCTAATTCGTGGTCTTTGCCATCACCTGCAAAAATTGCTATTTTCACACTGCCAAACACGAGTTTTTCCATCTTTTTCAGATCGATTCATTGAAAATTGGTGGAAATATCCATTTTACAAAAAAGCATGGGACGCCGCCAACAATAACTGCGCCAGCACACAGCTCCATCGGACAGCATGCTCGCCGTTGCATTGGCGGCGTCTCAACACTAAAGTTCCCTCGCTAATTTTTGTCGACGACATCAAAGAAACGGGTTGACCGATCTGTCTCAATTTGTAATTGAATATTATCAAACGGTAGGCGATTTTGAGTTGCCTCTTTAGTTTTTATGGATCGCTAGGGTATAATTCGTACTAGATCTATGTTTTAAACAGTTCTAACAATATTTATCCATCTTACGACGATTTATTTCATTAAAAGAATTTGGATTTGGGGACAAAATTTATTCAGATTTCCAGGCCTATTATTAAGAATACTTATCCGATGAAAAAACAGAAAAAAGAAGAAGGTTCTATCTCTCCAATCTCTACAAGCCTATATTAAAAAAATAATAATTTGGTAAATTTTCACTTCTGCTGTATGGCCCCACTGATACACCCATTTATTTTTATTCAATAAAATTTGTGTGAATAAATAGTGAGTAATAAATATTATATATATATATATATATATATATAAAATGAGCATGAAAAAGATTCACAATTAAAAAAACAGAATTCCAAACTATCTCACTTTTCGGCTCATTAGAGGCAAATATTAGCAATGTTAGAAATACATTAAAATGTTTGATTGTTTCTTTTCCTAATCGGAAAATGTAATAAGCTAAACAGATTGATTCATAATCAACCATAAATTCCTAACTGTTTTTTCTCATTTTTCAGGTAAAACGAGAAGAGAAAGAAAAGTCGATTCACAAATCGGAAGAAAGTGAAAATCACCAACCCCCAAAACTCACGAAGCCTCCCTCAATGCCCCACGTGGCTGCAGTTTACCTTTTGAACCCTTTCATAATTTTAAACTGCGTCGGTCTAACAACGACAGTATTCACCAACTTTCTCCTATCCCTCGCCCTCTTTTCGATGATAAAACGCTCAACTTTCTTCAGCTGCCTTTCAATTTCACTCTTAACTATTCAGGGTCTCTACCCGATGACGTTGATTGTCCCCGCGACGATTTACATTCTCCAGGGTAAAAAAGAGAATGAAAGATCCTTTGCCATCGCGAAGGTAGTGTTTATCTTTTGCAGCTTTCTGGCTGCGTTATTCTACATTTCTTATCATATCATCGGAACCTTTTCCTTCCTGAGAAGCACGATTGGTTTCATCCTAACCGTGCCGGATTTGAGACCAAATATTGGACTCCACTGGTATTTCTTCACGGAGATGTTTGAACATTTCCGGTGGCTCTTCATCGCCTCTTTCCAGATTAATGTCAATTTTTTGTACGTGGTACCACTAGCTTTGAAGTTGCGTCGGGATCCGATGCTTCTTGCCTTTACCTATTTGGCTATTGCTGCGATTTTTAAGTCCTATCCATCGATTGGAGATATTGGATTTTACATGTCCATGTTGCCGTTATGGAAACACCTGTTTCAACGTAAGTTATCATGTTCCATTAATCGATGATGCCATGTTAAAAGAGACCTAAATTCAGGGAATTTTGATAAAGTTTCTGAATCCTCTAAATTCTAGGACTTCATAATAGTGTAGGGAATTCAGATAAATGCAGAAACAGGGTTTTGCCTTGAGAATTTTGAAGATTTCAAGAGAATAAAAAAGTTTTCTTGAAATTCCTGGCAAAATTTAAATAATGTTTTATTTAGTAAATTTATTTTTAGAGAATATTAAAAAAATGATCCTCAATTAGGAATGCCAATGAGTAGATACGAACATGATTATAGTGCGATTAGATCTCTACTCAACATTACTAAGATTAATTTTAGGTTCGAGTTCGCTCTTCTAAATTTTTTCTATAATATCCTGAACGGCAGCATTTATTTCCGACGTCGCTAGCTGAGATTTCTCTCCATGTGCCTGCTAAAGAACTGCGTAATAAGATACAGTTCAAAACGACTGAACATCGAACAAACTATGGTCGCTATGCTGTACTCTCTAGACTAAGTAAGAATGCTAATCTATTTTCTGAATCAATAGATTTTTTCGTTATTTCTCAGTTCAGCTTTCGACTAGCTCTGCGGAGTGTTCTAAGCCTAATGGACAATAGCGCGGCATAAAAGAGTCTATATTAGCTATACAACCAACTTACACTTTATTTATAACTACGTTAAAATGTGTATGCGTGTATTATATTATACTAGCCCTACAGAACTGGCAATAATGCAGTCAATTATATGATGTACCATCTAAGTTAAGCTATTATTTCTTTCTTACATCTATTACTTCAATTTTATGATTATTTTACTGTATAGAAGGGCGAAAGCTCGTTGATTTCCTAAAATTAATAAATAATATAGTCAATGGGTTATGAATAAAACCCTCTCTTCTCCATTTTTCAAAAATGTAGTCAAAAGATTAGAAAGAGAATTTTTTCTCTTATTATTAAAGAATAATTTACAATTTGAATTTTTTCTTTTAAAAACAAAAATACTTAGGATTGAAGTTTTTTATTTGAAACGTGTGAATAACAAATTAAGTTTTCGGCAGCAATGTATGCGAGATCTCGCGAAACAGATTTTTTTTAAAAGGATTAGTGGTGTCGAATCTTTTTTGCATTTACTATTTTAAAATTCTTTTTGATTGGGTGAGTCCTGCCTAAGGGAGATTCCCCTATTTCTTGAGAAGTCATATCTTGAATCGCGCCACTGTTCATGTTTATTTTTACCCGTTTTTGAGACAAATGTCCAAAGTAATCTCTTATTGTGTATATCCCACGAAGAATTGTATTATTTCTATCTAATAATGCAAAGACGTCACCATTGGACGTAGATAGTACCAGTTTTTCTTCGTTTGGCACGGGCACAAGGTGTTTTTCTTTCAATTGAAGTTGTTTATCTTGAGGAAAAGTGTATCTTCTAATTTCGAATCAAAAATGGTAGTGAGGGACTCTTAGGGCCGCATTATGTCTGTAGAGATACGTGTTCCTCACGTTATGAGGACACCTAGATAGTATGGGTTCTAGGTACTCAATGTATGCTGTTGATGGAATTTTTCACCCATTGCTTTTTTTTTACTCAGACTTTAAGAATTGAGACATCTAGATGGGATGATGCTCTTTTCTCACTCCTGATGGTAAAATGTGGGCCAAGCGTCTCGAGCGCCTGGCCCGCGGCTTTATATAGGAACGCACCTTTGCTTTGTACCCGTTGACGACAATTAAAGCACTCTTCAGTTGGTTTGAACTATAAGCATAGATCTTCAGTCATCCGTATAAAATACATGAGTGGCCTTATGTGCGCGTTTTTTGTGTTGCCCTGAAGAATGCTTCTCTAGAAGGTGACTGTGATCGCTGTGACACACTTGTCTATCCTGGCATACATTCTTCATGGAAGCTCACGTGTATCTATGGCTTCTCATGTGTTTACGAATTAATGTCTCATTCTGTGATAAATCCACTTTGGACTTCTCATATCTTTTCTTCTGTAATTTCTGTTACCCTACGAAAAAGCATTTTTTAGTATATTTCACCTACGGTACTTAATAAGCCGATACCTCTGTAATTATTGCAATTTCTTTCATCTCCCTTCCCTTTATATATTGGTACGATAATCGCTTTTTTCCGATCGTCTGGGACTTCTCTTATCTCGATACATAAATTTATCACTTCGCACAACCTGTGAGGTATGTACTTCCCGCCATATTTGAAAATTTCAGCTCTAATGCTGTCTGTACAAGCAGCCTTGGCGTTCTTTAAGTTCTTAATTATATCTCTACCTTCAGTGACATAGACTTTTTCAATTGGGTTTTCTAATGCATTATGTTTTAAGTCGCTGTTCTGTTGCCCTATATCTTAAACTCTTGATAATTCTTTACAAGAGTCTTTTAAAGCGTATACTATCCTGTCTGTATCATACAGCATGTCACCGCAGACCTCTCTGTTCATACTTCCTAGCAGAATTATTCTTTTACCTTGATCGCAACTACTAATTGTATCATTTAAACTGTCTAAGAAGGCGTCTTTGACTTCCCTCGCGTCGCTATCAACTGGGGCGTAGCACGCTATGATGAATAATCTTCTGATTCCTACCTTCATTCTAGCCCACAACAATCAGAGATCAAGTCTCTAGCTTATCCTATGAGTTTGCATCGTAAGTCAAAGTTTCATAAAACTGCATGCCCCCTATTTGAAGGTCAGCTTTGGGACCACCCTATTGCACAGCCTGCCTAATCTAAAATTAATTCGGTCAACGTATACATAATAATGTACAGGCTACACATTTCAATTTTTTTATTACACACCCAAATTCCACCTCCGGTGTACAACCCTCGGTCGCGCCTGTGCCTGTGCACCATTGGAGTCTGTACAACAAAAAGAAAAGAAATGGTAAAACATTCCAAAGAATAAACAAAAATAAATGAATTAAATATTTTCAAAAAATCAAATCAGTGGGCCGCCAATCGAGCCTTGTTTTCTCGCGGAGATTTCCTCCAAGAGGGGAGGAGCTGTTCACAAATTAATAAAAGTACAAACTATTAAATACTATCAATAAAAGTACCCCACTCATGGCTAAGTCTCACAATCGTGAGTTGGGTGGTCACAGGACACGACGAAATCACAACAACAGGCCGGCAAAACCCTCGTGTATTTTGTGGACACAAAGCGACCCAAGAATGACAGCTTTCTGCGTCCATCTCGCAAGTGCCGTGGCATATTTTTGGCACGCGGGTATGGCTTAAATGTTACGAACCAGTGCTAGTTTTGCACCTTTGAGAGCACCTATTACAAGCACAATTAATTTCACCAAATATTTTGGGTACATTCGTTGCAGCTTCCTCTTAAGGTCTTGCTACCTTTCCTCCTTTTCTTTCTCCTTGGCAGTGATGTTGTGTTCGGAAGAAGCCGAGAATTCTATCACAATATAGTTCGTTTCTCGAAGTCTTGGAGAACAATGTCAGGCTTCAAGTGTGCAACGGAGACTGCTGTCTTAAAATCGTAGTTCCAGAAAATTTGGCACTTCTCATTTTGGACAATTGACTCTATCTCCCTTGGAGCGTTCGGTAGGGCAGGGTGGCGGCCATCATCGTAAGAGCGACTATGATGGTAATGAAGCACTCTTAGGGCAGCATTATGTCTGTAGATATAGGTTGTTCCTGCGTGGGTGGGACACCCTGATAGTATGTGTTCTAGGTACTCAGCGTGTGTATGACACGCTCTCAACCTATCGCTTGAAACTTCTTGACATAAAATGCGGTTACGGTATGCTAAGGTGGAAATGACACTGTCCTGGCATGCAGTTTGGGATGTCAACCCACAAATTGCTATCCCTTCAGCGCAAACGATTCGATTGATTTTAGCATTTTTACTTCGCTCTACTGAAGATTGCAGTTTTAAATTTACATGGAAAGTAATAATTATAGTTTCGAAGAAATGACAAATTTTTGAAAGAAATATTTATGAGAACGATGTTGAACATATTAAAATTGTGTATTTAACCAATTTTATTTTTTTAGACTTTTTTATATCACTGTGAATGGATTTCCAACGACCTAAGTATATCCAATTTTAAAAAATAAATTCTTGAATGGTAGAAATTATTGAAAAATCATTGAAAATTATTGAAAAATATAACATTTCTTATAAAAAGTTTGTTCTTTTCGACATGTAAAAATAAATGTTTCATCTTTCCCCTATTTTCCCCTTTTTCGTGAGAAAATTGCCCTATTTCCCCTTTATCGAGCTTCTTTTGCGCTGTGATCCCTGTATATTAAAAACATTAGAAAATTAGAATTTCAATCTTTAAATAATAATGGTCAGGGATAATGAAAACAAAAACTATTATTATTTTGTTTCCAAGCTATTCTGTAGATCAAACGGGAAAATTACTGCGAATGTTTCGTAATAAAAATGTAACAAATTTCTCTTATTATATCAGAAGAAAATACTTGAAAGTGATAGAAAGTTTATAACAAGTCGTGTCTAAAAGTAATCTTCTAAAGTGGAATGTGGTTTTTGTATTTTGATTTTCAGCTGCAGAGGTGCTGGCTTCGGATCATCCGTTCGTAAAAACACGGCCGCTCAGCGAGGCCACTGCCCTGAGTAAAACAAAAGCGAGAAAAGGATCGGAATTTTTACAGCCTTATAGAAATCGACCAGAAACTTGCGCCGCTTTGGCCAGACGTTTGGTCACGGGTGCTCTGGGAGTCAGGCTAGCAACCGCTAGACAAGAGCGCGAGCGCGAGAAGATTGTGTTGCGTGAAGCTAAAGGTACTGGTACTCATATTATTATATCCGTACATACAGGGCTCGGAACGGGTTACTTTTTAGTAATTTAGTTACTGTTTTGATCCGCGGTTACTGAAAAGTTACTCACAGGGTGGCCACTCAACCGGGAAAGCCGGGAGAAAAATATTAAACCGGGAGATTTCCCGTATTTCATAATTCGCGCGTTTTGTAAGTTTTCAGTAAAAATGATACTGACTACTTCTGTTATTATGTTCCGTTATTTTATAACTTTTAAGGTACACTGCATTGTCAGAAGTCATAAAAACCTAGTATATGAGCTAAAGTACTCTAAGATGGACGTCGGACATTTTGACTTGACTCAATACACGACCGCGAATCAGATAATTATAATCTCAAAAAACCATAACTTATTCCACAGAATTCAAATGCTTCTGATATTAGTATTATTATTTTTGTGGCACATCTAAATTAGAGTCATTTTCATGTTGTTTTAAACCTTATTTTTTACTGTGACGATCAGAAATATTGCGCAGTTCGAAACTGTCCCTAAAAATTAATCAAAGCAGGCGGCTTGCTCCTATAGAGCAAGGTCTTTAGGCTATCGGAATATATTTTCATGAATATTTGACCGCTGTATTTTTATTTAATTAAAAAACGTAGCAGCTGAAATAGATTCATAGCAGAACGAAAAATAAACTGAATGCCTTAAATTTTTATTGAAATCTCAATAAGTTTCTTGAAATTCTATTGAGTGTTTGCAGGTTCCAAATTATACATAAACCTTTCTCAGTAATAATTCATCAGTTATCTGAATATTTACCTGTTGTTACATTGAAATATAAATTCTGGATAATAGCGGTTATATCGGGATATAATTAGAACATTAAAAATGGTCTGTGTATGATATACGTCTGAAAATATAAATAATAAAACAATATGCCCTTCCGAGAACAATACTAGCTTTCATTGATGTGCAAAATTCAATTATATTATCTGATAGTGCGTGAATCCTTTTATTCAACCATGGGCACTAATTATCTGCAACTTACATGGTAAGAAAGAAAAGTCATTTGAATATGCGGAAATGTCACCCGAACACATGTCCCTGGATACATTTTTCAAAAGTGGATTGCGTTTTCTTCCCTACACATCAAACATTTAAGTTTTTTAATGGATATGTTTTTTGATATCAGAGCAAACAATTAGAACAAAAAATTATCATAAGTTTCATACACACAACTGCAGTAGAAGAAAGGTGTGCACTGTGCACAGGAAGACAAATAAACTTTGGGTTGCTAAAACTAGAGGGAGCAACAGTTTTTGATTCAGGGACAAATAAGGTTATGCGTATTCATATGAACCTTCCCCCTCCGCTGAAGAACAAATCATTTGAATAATTGAATTTTTTATATACGTGCCCCTATTAGACTCCACTATCGGAAATTAAGAATCAATTTCTCCAATTCATAATTCTATTCCTGATACTCTCTGCATCTTCAAGATACTACAAGAAACCAACATGTTTCGAAGCCAATTCAGACTCCCTCATCGGGATTATTTATAGGAAACTTAACAATAACATCTGATATCAATAAAAATCCTAATAATAAGAGAAAACAACAAAACAGAGATTAGTACAAAGAGTTATTTAACCTATGTCCACATACTTTGGTGAAAATCAATTTGCACATATGAGACTTTACTATTGAGAATAATGAATTACTTTATCCAATTAATAATTCCATCCTTGATTCTTTCTCCATTCTTGTGATTCTACAAGAAACCAACGTGATTCGAAGCCAGTTTAGACTTCCACGTCAGCGATAATTTATAGGAAAACTACCGGTATGGACAGTAGAATCTTATATTAATCAAAATCCACATGATACCAGAAAATAACAACATAGAGATAATTATAAAGAGTTGTTTAGTCTAATTTTTTATTCTATGGTGAAAATTTATTTGCATATATAAGAAGCCCCTATCGGAAATTAAGAATCAATTTATCCAAATAATAATTCTATTCCTGATTCTCTCTGCATCTTTGAGATACTACAAGGAGCCAACATGTTTGGAAGCCAATTTAGACTTCCTCATCAGGGATTATTTACAGGAAAATTACCGGTATGAACAATAGAATCGAATATTATTAAATGTCAACATAGTAGCAGGAAATAACAACATAGAGATCAATATAAAGAGTTGTTTGGTCTAATTATCTATTCTATGATGAAAATTGATTTGCACATATAATAATTTACTATTGAGAAAAAGGAGTTACTTTATCCAATTAATAATTCCATCCCTGATTCTTTCTCCATTTTTGTGATACTACAAGCAACCAACATGATTCGAAGCCAATTTAGACTTCCTCTTCGCGAATGATTTATAGGAAATGTACCGGTATGGACAGTAGAATCTTATAATAATCAAGATCCAAATAATACCAGAAAATAACAACATAGATATTAATATAAAGATTGGTTTAGACTTATTTTTTGTTCTATGGTGAAAATTTATTTGCCCCTATTAGACTCCACTATCGGAAATTAAGAATCAATTTCTCCAATTCATAATTCTATTCCTGATACTCTCTGCTTACTAATTAAGGTTATTTAAAAATTAATAAAAAATAACTATAAACTAAATAGAATAACTTATAACTAATTAAACTAGGATAAAAATAATTAAATTATGCCGAAACTAATTAAAGCAAGATAAAACTAATTAAATTAAGTTTAAAATAATTAAACCAAGATAAAACTAATTATATTAAGTAAAAAATAGTTAAACTAAAATAAAACTAATCAAGGTAAAAATAATTAATAACTTGAATAATTAAATAATAAACTAACTAATTTATTGACTTACTCTAACAGGATAGAGAACTAGGATTAACTACAATTAGTTTTATTCTTTTGATATAAATTTTTATTCAACAACAATCTTAAACTAGTTTTAATAGATCACGTTCATTATAAAAAATCTTGACCTAGATTTATAAAAGTATTTACTAATATATTGCATGTTTTTGACGCAATTTATTTAGAATTGCTAGGCACTCAGGGCTTTGTAGTGAATGGTTACTATTAATACAAAATTGCAGCTCATAAACAAGATCGTTTGGATTCGTACGAATCAATATACAACGATCAAGATAGGATAGCTCCTCCTCATTCTCCTCCGCCTCATTCTCCTCCTCCTCGTTATCCTCATCATCATCATTCTCCTCCTCCTCCTCCTCATCATCATCGTTCTTCTCCTCCTCCTCATTCTCCTCCTCTTCCTCTTCCTCCTCATCTATCTCTTCCATCTCTTGTTCATCTATCTCTTCATCCAGCTGATTATAATTTAGCTTATCTTGTTTATTCTCTTCACTATCTATATCATGCTTTTCCGTAACATTCCCCTCCTTGTCTTTCACTACATGTTTATCATTTTTCTTCATAACTTTGACATTGTGCTCAAATTTTTCGCTTGAAGCTTCTTCATTGAGAGTCGCAAAACTTACATTCTTTTTCACATTGAAAGTTGAATCATATTTGCGTTTTATTCTGGTACATATTTGATTTCGTACCTTTGAACATGTCAACTTCATTCTTTGCGGTACTCAAATTTTCTTTGAGGGCAGCACTGTTTTGCTTTAGGACTTCACGCAGCTCTGCAATAACTGAACTATTACTGTCATCAGTTTCATAATTGTCCTTGATATCACTTTGAATCGTTTTCGGAATATCATGAGACAATTTGAGGGGAACAACTTCATAGCTTTCAGATTTATTATCAATTTTCAACGTTAGTTAGTTAAATGATCATTAGGAATATTATGATAAAAATGTTCAAAGAGTAACTAGTTTTCAGCCAAACAATATTGAACTGCAGATCAAGAATTCGTGCCTATACCTAAGGCTTTATTTTTTTTTCAAATTGAAATTGTTTGAAATTAATTAATAAAGAATTGAAAGTATTTTCAACGATTTGATGTGACCAAATCATAATCCTAATGCAATAATACTATTTTATTTGAAAGCTCTTGAAGTAAGTCCTAATTCCGAAGTTTTCTGCTTTACTTTCGAATAAGTGAACGGTTTAAATCAGATTGAAACAAGTTTTATCCGTAAGACCCGGATTCAGGACTGAAACAGAGTCAATGTGTTTTTCAAGATGGCAGATTCTCTTGAATTCAAAAGGTTTGAGTCTTGCTTCTTATTCAGATTTATTCTCTTTGTACTCGGGATAATTATTTTTGAAAGCGAAGACTTCAGTTGGAATGATGCATTATCTTTTCGTGAGTTCGTTTTTTTAAACCACGTGAACATAATTTTTATACAAATATAATTATGGATAATAAAATATAAGGATAATTTTTTCTGCTAAAGGATAAATTTGTAGATGAGTGAAAATCCTCCCTAGCCGAGTCTCTACCGTAAATTTGAGAGAAAAGTCAATCTGTATCATCATTTTGACACAAGGGACATTTCTCTGAGTATTCCTCTGGAATCAGAGATTAGTACCAGAAAAGTCATCATCATCATTATTATCAAAACAAGTCACAAAACTTGAATACATTTCGAACATAGATTTCATACTATCAAGGAATTTTTCGCTTCCAATAGCACATACTCCATTAGTGAACAATAATTTTTTTCACCTTTCTGAACAAAAACTTGATTATTAAATAATGAGATAAAACATAACTCTGTATGTTTGTACCACTTATTTTTCTCTGTTTATTCATTTCATCAACAACGTATCGTGTTAGTTACAACAAAAATTTGGAGGAGAGATACGCAGTTGAGGGAAGATGGTACAGGAAAGATAATCTAGTTTAACCATGAATTATAATTATTATATATATATTTATATTTACTAAGACGTCGTTTAACGTCACCTGCGAACTGATGCTGTTTTTAAACATTTCATAATGTTACATGTCGTTGTGGACCGACTCCTGCTCGTTCTTGTAGATGACAGTTACTCCCAGTGGGACCCTGCGGTGGTTGTTAACCTTTAGTTTTTAATTATATATATATATGTGTGTATTAGCGGCTGAATTAATTTAGGGTTCTAGAATTGCATTCTTTTATATGACTAACCCTTTGGGTCGACATGAGTACGAAATCACCGCAGTGTCGGAAACGGTCGTAGTAATCACCCTGAGCTTGCTTGACAAGCTTTAGGTTAGTTCATGCGGTTGCGACACAAAGGCGACAATTTACGCGCAAATTTCAAACAACATCAAAGTGATAACATATGGCATCGCTAGGCGCTAATGGGTTATTATTACCATTTTTTAATTCTAAATAATTTTAGGAATAGATCGAATTTTAAATTACTTATTTATTCCTATTTTGAAGAACAATTTCTATATCTTTGTCATTTTTGTACTAATGAATGCAAAATTAGATAAAGTAACCTTTAAAAGGTGAAATATATATGCATGTATATATATATATTGACATTATACATTATGCATTATACATTGTACATTATATTGACATATTTGATCAGCTGCGATGTTTTGCTAAAAACTCTACTCGGATTTTGAAAGTAGACCTTCAGACCTTTCGATTGACCACCTAAAGACCTTTATTGGGCCAAACCAATTTTTGGCTTGTAGGGGGTCATTCGTTGAGAAGGAATAGCCGATCCAATATGGTCTAAAAATTTTTAAAAATCATGTGATTTGAACCAAATCTGGTTTGCATGGGTTTTTGGGTCGCTGATTAGGAATACGAGCTTGAATCGGCAACTCAAGATGGCGGATCCAAGATGATGGACTGACTTTACAAAAAATAACTGCCATCTTGGATCTTCCACTTCGAATATCAAATCAAAACTCGTATTCTTAATACCAAATTTGGTGGAAATCGCTTGATTTCTAAAAATGTTGTCTGTTATATTGTTTTCGACATCTTGAATTTTGTAAATATGACCTTAGATTCGTAATCAGGGAGCCCAAAAAGCCCCGAGTACCAAATTTGGTAGAAATCGATTCATTTTCCAAAAGTTTTTTCGACTTGCCATGTGGGTTTGGTCTTGATACCTTTCCTCCTTTTCTTTCTCCTTAGCAGTGATGTATTCGGAAGGAGCCGAGAATTCGATCACGAATATAGTTCGTTTCTCGAAGTCTTGGAGAACAATGTCTCCATTTTCTATGTTAAGTTTATGTACGTTTAACATTGACGTAACGCTCGTGGTGACCCCCCCTTCAAAGGCGTTACGTATTTATTGAACGGCTTCATATGTAATATTCATTTTCCTCTAGAGCTTATTAAATAACCGAGTGATTAAGAATGTGTATTGGCATTAAATAATTAAATCCCCAAAATGAACTATTTTTTGAAGTTCTTTAAGACGATATTGCGAAAAAAAACAAAATATATCGGTGTATTCTTAAGTTATAAATATGTACATATAAATATTAATCAAAGTTAAAGAAAAATGCATTTAATTTTTAATGTAAATGTTTATGAAAACATCAAAAAAATATCTGTCCTGAAATAAAGAAATCGTTTCTTTAACAAAATTTCTTCAGTCAACCAAAAAAAAACTTCAAATAAGGAAAATCATCTCGAATTAAAGAAAAATCTTTATTCGAACAAAAAACCATTTCTTTGAATCAAATAAGGCCGTGGCTATGGAAACCGAAATTTCGGTGCAAATAATAGGCGGATTTTTCGGTACAAATAGAGCTGGAAAAGGGTCTATTTGTACCTAAATTTCGGTACAATTGACTACATTTTTTCGGTAATTGTAGACACGTCCATCAAATAAACTTTTATTTGACTGAGAGCCAATGAATATATTTCTTTAATTCAAAGAAATTTTCTTTGAATCGAAAAATGTTTTTCCGATTGTTCATAGTGAAATTTTTTTTTACACTTTATAATATTTGAGAGTAATCTTTATTACAATATATATCTTTGTTGTTAGCATACAATTTTTTTAACATTATTTACATGAATTATAAGATTTAAAGCTAGATCTATGCATATTTAATAGCCATCCCACAGCTTCAAGCTATAGTTATTAGATTACAAAAAATTGGAATAGGGTCATTCACTAATCTTTTTTTATTTTTGCATATTCTAGTATATGCTCTAAAATCACTAATAATACAAGCATAGTGCAAAAAATTTTTTCTCGAATTTATATTTGATTTGATTTAGTTTATTAACGGTGATTCACCTTGGTACAATGAATTGCTTAAAACATAGCTTAGACCATACAGGTATTAACTAAAATAATTCTGTTGGCTTACATATTAGTAGATTAGCATTAGTATTCGTGAAAAAGAATAAACAATAATAAAAATAATTAAATAAGTTGAAGTTTAATTTTTATTTCTAGACTGAACCGAAATTTGAGTGCATTTAAGAATATATAGAATTTTTGCAGATCTGAGGTTTGAGAAAGGTTTTTTGTATACATAGTCTTTTTAAAAAATTATACTAAACGTTTTCTCGAAAATGAAATTTTTAACATAAAAAAAAAACTAAAAAGAAATTTCGAGATAAACCTTAAACCAGTACTGAAAAAATTTTCCTTTAATAAATATTTTTTTAAATTGAAATAATCAAATATTTATATCAAAGATAAAACGTTTTTAGTTTTTCTTAAAAATTACAAAAAAAGTTCCCAAAAAGAGAATTGTTGATTAAAAAAAAATTAAAAAGAAATTTCGAGATAAATTAGAGCTGATTTGAATCATTAATTTGTTTATACAATTTTTGTAGAATTACTTTAATTTTAAATTCAAACAATAATTTAAAAAAAAAACTAAATTTCAAACAAAATTTTGTTCAATCAAAATATTTTATTATCGTATTTTTAATAAATAATATTTGTTGGGAAACAATTTTTTAATTATTTAAATTCTGGAATTGTATAATTATGGAATATTCTGGTTCGGATATTTTATAATTAGGCAATTTTATGTCGGAAATTTGATTATTTGGGAATTTTCAAATTCGGTAATATTATGAAGTGCTAGGAAATTGTATTATTTTTCGAATTTTATTATTCGAGAGTTCTACAGAGTTGGGAATTTCATTTTCGGGATATTTTAGTCGTGCGTCGAAGTACAACCAATTTGCTATAATTATAATTTCGACACCTGGATCTTGTCGATTTTTTCCTGCAGTATTTATTTTCAAAAAAATTATTATTATATGTAAATTTTTGAAATCACAAGTTATAGAGATAATCTCATCAAATACCAGAATTAAAAATTAAAAAATTCGCTGTATATCCAGTTTTTATTCCTGGGTCTTGGAGATTTTTCCCCTAGCACATTTCGGGCACCGGTAAACGGGGATGAATTTAATAGGAATTATCTCTCAGAATATAAGTTATTAAAATTCGAAAAAATTGAATAGACCTTTTTTATCTATAGGTATGTAAAAAAACACTAATTGTAAATTTTTTTAATTCTTAAGGCCTCCATTTGACAACTTTAATTTTAACGTTAAAATTTGCCTCATTTTCAGAATACAGGCCTATTGTTTGAATTTAGAATTTCACAGTGTAAATAGAGTCTCTGATTTTTGGGCTCCTGAAAAATACCAACACCGATTTTTGGGCTCCAGCCCTTACAGTTGAAAAGCAATCCCTTGACACCAAGTAGATATGAATTTGTCAAAAAATAATGTTTTTTAGAATTTCACAGTGTAAATAGGGTCCCTGATTTTTGGGCTCCTGGAAAATACCAACACCAATTTTTGGGCTCCATCCCTTACAGTTGAAAAGCAACCCCTTGACAAGACGAAGATATTACTTTGTCAAAAAACAATGTTTTTAAGAATTTCACAGTGTAAATAGGGTCTTTGATTTTTGGGCTCCTGAAAAAGACCAACACCGATTTTGGGGCTCCAACACTTACAGTTGAAAAACAACCCCTTGACACCATGAAGATATGACTTTGTCAAAAAACAAAGTTTTTTAGAATTTCACAGTGTAAATGGGGTCTCTAATTTTTGGGCTCCTCAAAAATACCAACACCAATAAGTTTCTGAATTTTGGGGCTTGTTTTGATTTTTGAGATGTAGGATTAGGTTTTTCTATTTTGTATTTTCCAGGTTTGAGTGTTTACTAAGGGGTTGGGTTTTTTTTACGTACATAGGGGTGATTTTGGAAAAATTTGTTTTGTTCATTCGAGAGCCCAAAGTATGCTCAAAATTCTGTAGAACTTTGTTTTTTTGCAGATTTTATTTTTTGCAATGGGGTGGTTTTTTGAATTTTTTTTTGTACATTCAAGAGCTTAAAATAAGCCCAAAATTATGGTGTACTTTGTTTTTTTCCAGTTTGAGTTTTTACATAGAGGGTAGTTTTATTTTCAGTAGGGATTGTTTTTGAAAATCGGTTGTTGGCGCATTCAAGAACCCAAAAAAGGCCCAAAATTCTGTCGTGTTTGATTTTCAATTTTTTTAAATTTTTATATAGTGGAGGTGCTGGCTGCAGTCAAGTCAGCACTTTCACTCCAAATTTGAATTTTCAAAAAAAGTAGTGGAGCCCAAAAATCGGCAATATAGCCCAAAAAGCCCAAAAAAAGCCCAAAATTCTGATACAAAGAAATTTGGGAATTTCGATTGTGGAGGTGCTAGTTTGATGCACCTCTAAACAATCCTGTTGTTTAGGACAGCTGTAAAGATCTTATACAGCGTGTTCAAACAAGTTATTGGCCTGTAATTCTCTCTTTTGCAAAATATTATGAGTAGGCAAATTGTCAATTTGGAGGAATTAACTTGTCCTGCTTTCAAAAATTTAAATATGACCAACGAGTACTGTTTCCATCATGGTGTAAATTTTTAATAATTAATTTTTATGAGTGTTAATGAAGCATTAATTTGGCATTTATATAAAGGAATAACTTTGCTAATATTATGAATGAGAAAGGAGGCATGGAATTAGCTTCTTTCTTGATGATTAGGCTTCAATCTTCCATAGACAAAAATCGTTTGCAAATGTTTTTGGCGTTGACGAAGTAGAAAATGTTACCGTTACACCAGCAACGCGCACATTTTGGTACAAACTTCACGAACTTTGTCACTGAAAATTGCCTTTCTTTTTTGCGAGAATAACGATAATAATTATTCACTGCGATTTGCGCAATATTTTCCTTCTGACCTTCTTCAATAAAATAGTCTGGTTATGCACTTCAATTTTTTAATTTTATTATTTAAAATACTACAACTTTCTTTTTAAAAAATCGGTTCATTTGCTAACACTTTGTTATAGACTTTGAAGACAATTTTACATAATTTGAGAACGTTGTATATGATTTACAGAATTTTCTTTGTTGTAGCGAGAAAATACTAGTCAGTTCAATATGAGTGACACCATTTTTTTTAATTACTTAGAATTCGTTGAAATTAGCAGATTATTTTTCTCATTAACAAAATGCGTTAAAATTATCCGACACCGTACTTTTAATATTTTTTTATGGTTCAAGAAACATAACAAATATATTTTCAAGGTATTTATGTGTATGATGAAACTGAGAAAAATTAAAAAATGTAACATTTTATTAAATACAGGCAGACGCATACAACAGCATTTCAATTTATATTTGTTACGAGCATAATCAAGTATATTTATTGTTAATTAACAGTCGAAATCGTATTTTTATAATACATGAAATATAATCATTTTTCTATATTTTTGTTACATTATTTACATTCAAATAATTGTTTTGAAAAACAAAACTTATCACAAACGGTTATGTTTTAGATTTGATCAGGCACCTAATTGCTAGTGGAGCGTATTGAGGTTCAAATGACCATAGCCAAATTTTTGTTGCGAAGGAAAGAGTTTATTTTAGGGCATAAAAAACCTCCACTCAATGAGTGGAGGAAAAAGCCGAAAATCAAATAGTGATCAAGCCTACCCGCGGCGCGGCGTCAATTCTCGGAATCCGTAAATTCGGGAACGTTGAATCCGAGTTCGACTGTATTCTCCTTTTCCCTAGACGCTTGTCGATCTTTCCACTCTTTCCATCCCCTGCTGATCGCATCCGTACCAAAGTGGAGGCATAGTTCGCTCAGCGCGAACGTTCTCTTCGCGGGATTCCTTCCCGCTACCTACGCGCCTACTTGAATCTTTCCCCGAATTGCTTGCGGAGGGATAACTACGATCTTGGAGGGATTGGATGACACCTCTTTCAAGCTACAGTTATCCCACAGAGTATTTCCCTTGAAGAGCGCATTTGCAGGCTCACTTTTGGCTCGCTCGGGATTTACTCTCAGTCCCTGGTAATTTTCAGCAACTAATGTGAAATTACATACGCTGCCGCGGCGTATTTTATGCATCAGTGCAATTTTACCACGACAGAATATGTGAAATTTTGAGAACATTAGGGAGTTTTTGCATATCGTTCCGTGGCTTACGGTAAACGCTAAATGATACGCTAAAGAACGTCGGATAGCGAAAAACTGTAACACTAAACTCGCAGAGCATGCGCAGAAACGTCATTACGTGACTTTAGCGTTTACCGTAAGCTACGGAACGATATGCAAAAACTCCCTATTTTTTACACTGTACGGTAAACGCTAAAGGCACGTGATGATGTTTCTGCGCATGCTCTGCGGTTAGCGTGAGCGTTACCGTTTTCCGCTATCCGACGTTCGTCAGCGTAACGTTTCCCGTGAGTTTTCTAACCTCAAATTTGTTGACGTCGGACGTCGGTCGACCAACATTTCTGACGAGCGGATCATCGTACAGTGTTTTGAGCTCCTATTTGGTACCTTCCCCCAACGTTAGGAGCCGAAATAGTCCGGTCGTTACCGATCATGCACGAAGCTGAAAAGAGCCGGTTGGCGCGCAATTCAAATACCTATATTTAAAGTTTGATGCATTCGCGTAGTTCATACATTAATTTAGAAAAAAAAGTATTTTTTGTTTTAAAATGTTTGTAATTATTGATTCATGCTAATTATATATATCATTTACAATTTAAATAGTGTATAGGCGCATTTCAATTGAATGAAATGCTTATGAATGAATTTTATTGTATTTTTAGAACAAATTTACGAACTGAAGAAATAATCAGAGGGCAATGCAATTCGGATTAGAGGCGGACATACCTGAGATCTTGAAATTAGTATCCATTGTACTTGTCTCCCTTTGTATCCAATACTCACTCATAGATTGCCTATATATTACTCTAATTTAGAAGGCTTAGAATTTAAATTTATTATTAATTTCTTTAAAGTTTTCAATTTAAAATTCATTAACCTTTATGACTTTGAATTTAAGAATATCATACAATTAGTTACAATTTAGTTTCTAAATCAAAATAGCTTGAGAATGAATAATAACACTGCATGCTAAGATTCACTCAGTGAAGATTCCTGGAATATTTTATAATTAATACTCAAATTTAATCAATTATTTATAAAAATCTTTATTAATACATTTTTAGTGATATTTGTGACAAACTTAGACTTTCAACTTAATCTCAAGCTATTTGAATGGAAGGAACAAATTCGCTGTACTTGAACTTTCAAAATATTTGAAAATTGTTCATCTAATTTGTTTATGAAAATATAAATTTTTATATTTCAACAAATATCATCAAACCTATATTATTTATAAAAATATTTTCAGCAATTCATGTATTTTGTTGGAAATTCGTATTTCTGGTTGAAAATTAATTTTGTTAAAAATTCATATTTTTGGCGAAAAATGACTTTTTTCGGTTTGAATTTTGTTTTTTAATTGAAAATTTAATACTCCTTTTTATTAATCAATAAAGTAGTTCAACTTTCAAACAAGTAGTTGAATTTGTAACGAAAAAAGATGAGTTCTCAACGAAAAATGTAATAGTTGATATTTTAAGCAAGAACAGATTTTTATTTTAAATGAAAAACAGCTGAATCGAATAAAAAAAAGACTCAGTTTTTAATAGAACAGTAAAATCCTCAATCAAAGCAATTGAATTTTTAACCCAAACAGATGAATTTTCAAGCAAACAGTTATTTGCATTTTTAACCATAGATAAGCTTTCCATAAAATAGTTGAATTTTCAACCAAATAGTTACAGTTTCAACCAAAAAGAAGAATTCTTACCATAAGGCATTAATTTTTTAACCAAATACTTGAATTTTCTATAAAAAAAAACAAATTTTCAAAAAAATAAATAAATTTTCAACCATACAGTTAAATTTCTTACCAATTTGTTGAATTTTTGAGCCAAAGATACGAATTTTCTACAAAACATTGATTTTTGAACAAAAAATTTCATTTTTCGCCCCGTTGTCGAGGCTGTTACGTTTCTTCGTCGCGAGTGCAATGCAACAGTGTCTGTGACAATGCGGAAGAAACTGGAAACAAGATCAGCTGCGTCGGCGTGGCTAATAGGCGGCAAATAGCCGAAAATCCGAGGAGACAACAAGTTGCCCATGCTCAGGAAAGTGTTAAAACATGTACTGTATCTCCACAAACCTCCGGCTGTGCCTCCGAGAAAGGCCTGCATTGTTGCTGCTGATCGTCTGCAAGATTTCTGGGTCGAACGAGGTGTTCCAAGTGTTGGCAAGCTCGCTGTAGTTAAGAGATTAATGAAAATACACCAAGGCTGGATTGAGCTAAAAAGGTCAATAAACAGGAACACCAGCAAGAAGCGCGATTTATTCATTGCATCTTTGGACAAGCTATTTGATATTGGTGATCGCAGTCAAAAGATAGACCTTGAAGAATATCGGCTCTTCTACAAATCGATGCAGGAGGACAGATCTGCATCAATGGTGTCTGTGGATAAAAAGTAGGTGAAAAGAAAATTATCAAAGGAAAAACGCGATGAAGGCGAACGGAAACTGAAACGCCAGTCCGATGAAGAAGTCAAAGGTCTATTCAAGAAGGGCCAGAAAATTGACGTCTGCTTTGAAGATTCCGATGGAGACGCGGCAGAGAAATCTGAAACAAAAGATGCAGGCTAGTAAACATAATACGGAATGCGATTTTTTTAAAAATAAATCACGCGTTTAAGGTACCGTTTCCTTTCTTGTTGCTTTTTAGATTTTCAATTGCCACATCCATGGAGGGAAAGGAGAAAGAATAAAATTCCAGTTAGTAAGGCTATCACATCTGCTGTGGGTCGGACACAGACAAGCGACCGCTTTTCTGTTCATATTATAAAACAAATAGTGGATTCTACGTTGAATGCATTGGTCGATTGTTTAGGATTGCCGAGAGAAGAATTGGATGTAAAGCCTAATGTGTCATATTGAACTATCCGGCGTCAACGTCAAAGCGACCGAAAGAAGGTCGCAGCAGAGGCAATGGAGAACTTATGTGCAGCACCTGGACCATTCTTTTTACACTGGGATGAAAAATTGTTGGCAGATGGTTCGGACTCTTCGGGTAAGTACTTATTTACCCAAAGATGTCGCTATGTTTAAAGTAGTCGTCTAACTTCCATTTCTTCTTCACTTTTACATATATATAAGTTGGTTCCAAATAAAATATTATTTAGAAATGATTTTATTTCTTCTGGAATCTTATACTTCTGGTGAGAGGGCTGATAAAACTGTAGAGTTTATTGTTTTTTTTAAATAATAGTACTATAGAATTAGGAAAATAATACAAAATTTGTTATATATGTTAGAAAAAGATACTTTTGTATCTCCACGGTTGAAACTAAGAAGCAATTGATCATTTATTTTCGTATAATTATAATTTGTATTAGTTAGTCTAATTTGTATATAATTACTTACATAATAATTTATAAAAGATTCTATAATTTGTTATTACAATTATAATTAAATTATTTAGCAATTTTATAATAAAGTTTCTTATGAAAAACTAAAATGTTGCATCAGTAAAAATTTAATTTCGTCTTTTGATTCCCTTTACTTTAATTCCATTTTTACTTCTTGTGATGTTTCATCGAATATTCTATTCGAAATTGTACAAAAAGACATGTTTATTTGTAATTCTACATTAGAGCATTTTATTTTGCCTGGAAAATACTTTGAATTGAAAGTTTTGAACATTAAAAAGTTGAATAGCCGGGAATTTTTTTGTGAGTGTAACTTATCAGGAAGAAAAATTAAAAAAAAAATTAATACAATTACAATACATACATTTGAAGAAAAATAATTATTGAATGCTCTTTTCAATATTTTTTTGGTTGGAAAATTAATTTGAAAAAAAACGTTATAAAAAATGCAGTCGGTAGGAGTTATAAATTTTTAGAAATCATTTTTTTAATTTTGAAGTTTGCTCTGTGAAAAGAAACTCTTGGATTTCAGCAAGCACTTTGAAAATATTTAAAACAATTTCCCATGATTTTTATGGTTTTCATTATTGTTAATCCAAAGAAATAAAATTTTGAATTGCAATAAATATTAAAGCACGTAAAAAATTTAAGCTTTGAAACTGTTTAAACAATTTTTGTTCAAATAAATTGTTTACCAATGCAAGATACGGAAAAATAATAGCGCCATTCGATTCTGCGGAAAAATTACATAACGAGCATACATTGGACAATTTCTGTTCTTATCCAATTTGTGGTGACACATAAATAAACAATAATTCTTTATTTATACTACCTCACCAATTGGGTGCATAAAAAAGTTGCGAAAAGCATAATCTTTATATAATTCTTTCCGAATTGTCATGAGAAGAAGATACCTTGATAAAAAGGTATTCAGCAATAGGGTAATTGGCAGGAGGACTCTTTCCCACCTGTGCACCCCTTAAGATATCATGAATGTAGAGATAGACCCCGCCCCCTCTTCTCTCATCTCTATCTCTGCGGAAAAGTGTGTAATGATCAAGTGCTATGAGGCTAGATAGATTGCTAGGCGTAAGCCAGGTCTCAGACACAGCTATGATATGATAGGAACAGGACATAAAATTATTTTCAAATTCGTGGTAATTCACAGATAAAGACTGAGCGTTAACATGACAAATATTCAAGGTTTCCATTTTGACAGTGAGAAGTAAAGATCAAGGTAGCACAATCGAAAAGATAGAAGAAATAGGAATTACATGATCAATAACCAACAGAGCCCATATTAAGTAATCACAAATAGGGTTAAGTAGAGTCCAATAGTTGCTGGAGTGACAGTGTAGATATAAATCTAAACTATTCTCAAGTGGGACTGAAGCATGAAAATTTGAGTATACCGTAGAAGTATAAATCTCTGAAATAGAGCGAGAAGCAGTCTTGGTATATTTTATAAAATTTTGTGATGTCAATACAATAATAGATATTTCAGATACAAAATAAAACACAATATAGTCAGAATTACTTTGAATTAACGGATCTTTTGTAGAACGTAATGAATCCCATTATCATAATCAGAATAAATTAAAAACCTTTGACTTGTTAAATAAAAATTTTCAATTGAAAAAATTATTGTGCATGCTAGATGAGTTAGAAATCGGTCTTATTAATAAATAATATTATATTCACCAAAATGTACACTAAGGATGACATTACGAAGCAATAGTTGCTATCTAAGTCTCTCGACAGTCTGCAGATTAGCAAGATAAATTCGTGCAGATCCATCCTCTCTGCGACAAACAATTTTCCCGTCCGCATTCCACAGATATTTAATTATTTAGCCTCTTCTGAGACCCAGGGTAATCGCGTAGATTCTTCTGTTCAGAGATGACAGGGCCTCACTTAAATAAACAGGGTGTTTATCTTTGCCGGACCACCCGAGGTTTTTAGTATTAAAGTCTCTGAAAATCTTACGTCACTCAACGAATTTATCTCGCAGTTGTTGACTGCCGAGTTTCGCGACAATGATGGGGGGGGGGGTTTAAAATATTTCGTGAGTGCAGGCGACAGAGAGATCAAAGAAAGATACTGTTTTTCTGATATACGCTAATTTTAGCAAGGTGTTACACAATCAATATTTTAAGTAGGAATCTGTATTATCATCGGAGATTGTAATTATCGATCCGTTGAGAAATCCAATCACACATACTGAGAATAACGGAACTCTACATTATCGACCCAAGTTGAATCCTTTAATACAGGAAAATAATTACCGTCATACAGTCTAGATAGGGATATAAATTAAAATTTATTAAATTCAAATTTATTCAGAAGAAAAGGATCTACCTCCTCTCACTCCATTGGGATTCGAACACCAGATCAAGTGATTTCCCGTCATGTTCTCTAACCAATTGAGCTACAGAGAGATCAAAGAAAGGTACGGTTTTTTTGATATACGCTTATTTTAACAAGGTGCTACACAATCAATACTTGAAATAGGAATCTGTATTATCATCGGAGATTGTAGTTATCGATCCGTGGAGAAATCCAATTACCTGTACTGTAAGTAATGGAAATCTACATAATCGACCAAAGTTAAATCCTTTAATACTGAAAAATAATTTCCGCAATACAGACTAGAGGGGAGTATTAGTTAGAATTGATTAAATTCAAATATATTGAGAAAAAAGGATCTCTCCCGTCTCACTCCACTGGGATTCGAAAACCAGATTAACTGATTTCCGGTCAGGTGCTCTAACCAATTGAGCTCAAGAGAGATCAAAGAAAGATACTTTTTTCTTATATACGCTAATTTTAGCAAGGTGTTACACAATCAATATTTTCAATAGGAATTTTGTATTATCATCGGTGATGGTTATTATCGATCCGTTGAGAAATCCAATCACATACTGTGAATAATGGAAATCTACATTATCGACCAAAGTTAAATCCTTTAATACAGAAAAATAATTTCCGTCATACAGACTAGATGAGGATATGAATTAAAATGTATTAAATTCAAATTTATTCAGATAAAAGGATCTCTCTCCTCTCACTCCCCTGAAATTCGAACACCGGATCAACAGATTCCCGATCAGGTGCTCTAACCAATTGAGCTACAGAGAGATCAAAGAAAGATACTGTTTTTCTGATATACGCTTATCTTAGCAATGTGCTACACAATCAATATTTTAAATAGAAATCTGTATTATCATCGGAGATTGTAATTATCGATCCGTTGAGAAATCCAATCAATATTTCCAATGCTTTCTATGAAAAACACAATCCATGAGTGAC
This sequence comes from Andricus grossulariae, assembly GCA_011634705.1. Classification (NCBI taxonomy): domain Eukaryota; kingdom Metazoa; phylum Arthropoda; class Insecta; order Hymenoptera; family Cynipidae; genus Andricus; species Andricus grossulariae. The sequence continues at coordinate 204,060,817 of JAABKJ010075445.1, read as the reverse complement.
AGAACGAAATCAGAAACAATAATAGAATCTATTTATTCAGAAACAAGCACTTTGAACAAAATTGACCTTGAGCGAACATTAAATATATATTTTTTAATTTTGAAAAGAATCAGACGCTATTTTCTTACAAAAAAATGTGTAGGGGTGCCAATTTATTAAAAAATAAATAAAACTTGAAAAAGCACCCTTGTAAAGAGATTTTGAAACTAAACATTTGTTCCGTTCTTTCAAGCACTCCTCATTTTCAATAGTCCTACTTTCAAATTTATCAGAAGTTATAAGATTTTAGCCGTTCATTAATAATGATGCAAGAATTAAAAAGTTTTAATACACTTAAAAAAAATTTCAGAGCTTTAAATCGTTCAATATATAAAAGAAACGGTATAAATTTGAAATTAGTCTACTTTTTCATGTTTGACCTACAATTAATATTCAATTTTAAACGTTATAAATCACAATTGTGAAAAATAAACAAATTATTTCAATTGATTTATATTTTAAAACAAAAAGGTTTGTATACTTCAATCTAAATGCAGCTGAAAACACTGATTTTAATATGCATTGAATTCAAGATATGTTTCTTAAAGAAAACTGAAAGCAGACGATCGACTTTCAAAAGAAGCGACTAAAGTAAGAAAGTGACTCGCTGGCTTGCCATAAGCATTAAAAACGGTGTATTTTCACATTTTTACGTTTGAATTTAAACTTTTGACTTTTTCAGGTTGTAGCCATTTCCGGTACCAGAATTTGTTATTTTTGACCTAACCTGTAACTTATAACAAAAATTGTGAAAATTCAAACAATAAGCCTGCATTCTGAAAATGAGGCAAATTTTAATGTTAAAATTCAAGTTGTCAAATTGAGGCCTTGAAAATTTGAAAAATTTACTATTAGTATTTTTTTACATACCTAGAGATAAAAAAAGTCTACCCAATTTTTTCGAATTTTACTAAGTTATATTCTGAGAGATAATTCCTATTACATTCATCCCCGTTTACCAGTGATCGAAATGTTCTAGGAAAAAAATCTCCAAGACCCAGAAATAAATGGATATACATTATATCTAAAACTAAAGGTTAACAACCACCGCAGGGTCCCACTGGGAGTAACTGTCATCTAAAAAAATGACATCGGCAAACAAGGAGTTATTAAACCAATTTTAATTAAAATTTTGAACGCGACAAGTGCTTTTCACTTTCGGCATTTTTGATTATTCGAATCTCACTTCAATAATTAATAAAGACGAAATCACAAAAACACTCGCCAACCTAACCTCAAACCAACCTACTTGTGTTCAAGATGGAGCCCGACTGAAAACAGATGCACAGCCAAGTTTTTGGCGCTGCAATCAAGAGTTGTGAAACAGAGTTGGTTCAAACTAGATTTAAGATATTAACCCTGCTGTAGCCTTAAAATAATTTTCCAAGTTGGGGCCAAACTTGTAAATGGGCAAACATTTGGCAATTTCCACACGGGTGGTTCATAATGATGCGAAATCATGTGGATACAAATTTCAGATTTAGTTGGATTCATTTTGATTCACGCAGATTCAAACAGATTCAAATGGATTCAATTACATTTCGAAACTCTCATCAGGGGATTTCCATTCAGTTTGGTTTGCATGTAATTACTACTACTTTACTATATGTAGGCTTTTTCAGTATACCGCGTATATACTCACACTAAGTCTGAAGGTATTAATTCGATCTGCAAAAAAATGGTCCAAGAATGTCACAATCTTTTTACATTCTCATCCTATAATGAGAACGTATTAGATTTGTGTAAACTTTGACCCCCCCTCCCCCTCACCCGCCGTTTTTGTCAAATATCCACGCTTGGGACCCCCTGAATCCTAAAAACAGGTTTTTACGAATGTGTCTGTTAGAAAATTTTTCAGACTACTTTTTTCAGAATTTGAAATTTCTATGTACGGCCATTAGTAGTACTTAAATAGACGAACAATTTATTCTCATGAATTTGTGATAAAAAAAAAATACCGGAGTTATAGCATTTTATAAATTTCAACAAATAAACGAAAATGAACATTTTAAGCCAAAAAACGCACGATATGAAAAAAGTCAACAAAAGAAAAACGTTGCTTTTTGAACACCCTACAATATTGTGATAACAACTTTTTGAATGTTTTGAAAAATCAAAAATTCAAAGTTTGATGGCACAAAAAAATAATTAATAATTGATCACTTTTTAATAGGATGCGTCGTTTTTGTGTTGATCTAACAGTCTTTTTATAAACTATTTGTCGCCAAACTTTTCTGTCCTGGCATACTACTCTAGCTTCCTGCACGTCCATGCATTTTTCAACCAGTGAGATTTCACTACTTCATTTTAAGAGAGTGTATTTGGAAATTCGGTTTTCTGTATATAATTCTTTGTGCTACAAATTTTTTTTCTATTTTTTCAAAAACTTTCTACAGTTATTCTAATTACTTTGTTCACAGTTTAGTATACAATATATTTTTTTTTAACTTGAAGAAAATGGATAAGATGAATGATTTAAATGAATCTTTCGATGAATATAAAATGTTTTACAAGCCGAAGCGGCAGTATACTAATTTAGTTTTTGACAAAAGATATATATCCTTCAAAATATATTTTTTTCAGGCTATATATTCAAAGTTGCATGGAATTTTAAAATGTTTTTTTTTATTACATTTACATTCTTCATACTTGGTATCTATTCATCTAGGTTTACCGTACCGATTTTATTTCCATTTCTAGGTTATAAAACTTAAGAATTAATCTGGCTACCAAAAGGGGTATAGTAGGAGGGCGGGGTAGGGGGGATTAATTTGTGCCGTATGTCTCAAAGTAGATAAGGTGCACTATGAAGAATTTGGAGTGGGGATCCAGAATGGTGTGTACTATGGAGAACTTGGAGTGGGGGGTTCCCCATGGTGTGTACCAATGAGAACTTGGAGTGGAGGATCCGTCATGGTGTGTACTATGGAGAATTTGGAGTGAGGGTCCGCCATTGCTGGTACAATGGGAAATCTGGAGTGGGGGGTCCGCCATTGTTGGTACTTTGGGAAATTTGGAGTAGGGGCTCGCCATGGATGATACGTTGGGGAATTTGGAGTGGGGATGAGACTTAGGAAATAAGTAGAGCGTCTTATGTCTAATCTAATTTTTTTGAATCAGAAATTTTTATTATAAAAATTAATTATTTATAAAAATCGCAAATGAAAATATTTCCAACTTAAACTCTGAAAATAAATTTTGATAAGTAACTAAAGCTGAAGGACAGGTGAATTAACTAAATATATTTTTCCTGATTACATGTGTTTTTTATTTATTCTCGTTCAAAAAAATTACATCTAGATTCCTAATTCTAAAGATATAAATATAGGTACATGAGTACCTATAGTAGCGAGATTATTCATTACAAGTACGAGAGGGATCCAAACGAAGAGAAACTGCTAAATTCGACGATTTCCAACTAACTATTCCATATTAGAGAAGAGAACAAAACTTATCACCTATCATTAAATTTTTTATTGTTTCTTTTCCTAATTGAAAAATGTAATAATCTAAACAGATTGGTTCATAATCAACCATAATATAAAAGATTTTGAAGCAAAATTTTACATTTTCACTAGATCACAACATATTAGAAACATTTTGATATTTTTTCATGAATTTTCTATTGAAAAATTATTATTGAAGAGTTATTACAAAAAACCATTACAAGTATTATCTATTTTAATACTAAATAAATGTTACATTAACTATGTTATAATCACATGTAATTATAACTCAAATGTAATAATAAGAGATTTGAATAGTTTTTTGTAATCACTCTTCAATAATTAAACATTATTCAATGCCAAATATATGCCAAATATATTTTTGTAAACACTAACAGCTATCATTTTAGCCATATTATTAACTATCAACCCATATCATATGTAAAAATATTGTCTGAAGAATTAACTGAAGCGGGACACCATCATATGCCGAAATGTCTGAAGCAATTGTAATTTAACTGTATGAACTTTATTATTCGACAACATAAATTACTATAAATTAAAGTTGAAAGAGATCTGAATTTTAAAGGACGACTGCAAAATTATACTTTATAATTTGAATTGATAAATAAATTAATAAATCTGTGTTTGAACATGAATATGTAGTTACAGAATTATTTTAAGATCTAATGAAATTGCGGAACATAATTTGAAATGTATTTAATTCAAATGGGAGGGACACTTGCAAACCTCTTAAGCGGAGTTCGTGCTCACCAAAACTACTTACTTTTGACACGAGCGGAATTGAGGATTTGAGTTCGGAGGGTGGTTGACCACGAGCGGAGTTCGTGAGCGCCCGATCTCAGGAGACCCAAGTGTTCCAAAGTACATGTTAGTATGAAGCGAGGGATCTAAGGAGATTCAAGTATTCCATAGTATATGTTAGTATGAAGTAAGGTATCTGAGAAGACCCAAGTGTTCCAAAATACATGTTAGTCTGGAGTGAGGCATCCGAGAAGTCCCAAGTGTTCCAAAGTACATGTTAGTATGAAGCAAGGGATCTGAGGAGGCCCAAGTATTCCAAAGCACATGTGAGTATGAGCAGTGAGGGATCTGAGAAGACCCAAGTGTTCCAAAGTACATGTTAGTATGAAGCAAGGGATCTGAGGAGGCCCAAGTATTCCAAAGCACATGTGAGTTCGAATGGACAGAGCAATGCCAACAAGCTTTTGATTCTCTCAAACAAAAACTTTGCGAAGAGCCCATTCTTCAATTATCAGTCTTCGAAAAACCATTTATATTAACTACTGACGCGTCAAACTTTTCCATAGGCACCGAGCTTAGCCAGGGCGAAATTGGTAAAGATCTACCAATTTCTTTCGCATCTCGACTTTTAGAACCTCGAGAAACACGGTACTCGACTATTGAGAGAGAATGTTCGGCAATAGCCTGGGGAGATGAGCATTATCGTGCCTATTTATATGGGCGAAATTTTACCATTATCACAGATCACAAACCTTCAGAATATTTAAAAACAATAAATCATAACGCAACCAGACTCGCAAACGTAACTGCCACGTAATCCAGTCACAAAAGAAGTCTCCGAAATATTAGCACTAACACCACGAGGAATAAATCAATTGTCAAAAAAGCGTAACAGAGTGGCGGACTCTGATTCGAAACAATGTCAGGCAAAAAAGAAGAGCAAGGAACTCCAACAGCCAAGCACAAGACTTCGTTTGAAAGACGAGTCGAGTGAAAATCCAAGGCAAAAAAAATTAGTTGTCCAGGACAACTAACGTGGGAAAACGAGGAGGAATGGGAAAACATTTCAGAAACAGAAATCACCCCGATTTCTGCGGCAGACGAAGAAGAGGATGACAATCCTTCAGCGACTCCTCGAAGAATAGATTTATCCGGAGACATCCCAAACAACTACCGTGAGGTACAAATCGAAATCTCGGAAGAAAAAGAGGAAGAAGAAGAAAAAGAACAAGGGATAAAAAAAGAAGAAGTAGAAATACAGAAGGAACTACACAGAGGTAGAAACACGATAGAAAAACCATTGCACATTGTTGAAGATGCGATGGAAGAACCTCGTGATAGTCGACTAAGGAAATAACAAATTTAGACCAAGGAGTACAGAATGATGCGGAATCACTCATAACAACGGTTGACCAATCGGAAAAACGTCGCAATGAAATATTATATAAGGAATTCATCGAGAAATCAACCAAAGAATCAAGCATAGAATTAAATAAAAAACAAAGGGAAGAGACAGAAAACGAGAAGTTAGTCCTCAGTGAAAACAATGAAAGAATACCCATCGAAGAACAAAAGCAGACAGAACTCAGAGATGAAGCTAACGAAGCTCTGAAAAATCTCATATTGAAAACTCAAAACGTAAAACTCAAAAAACATAAAAGATCCAAAAATAGTCAAATTTGGAAAAAATAAAAGTTGTGATGGATTGTGCTCGACAAATGCAGTCTTTATTCCCTTTGAAAAAATTACGTAAGATGAACAGTTCTCATATTAAAACTGAAAACGTAAAACTCAAAAAACATAACAGATCCAAAAATATACAAATTTGGCAGAAATAATCCTTTTTCTGGGTTGTGCTCGACAAATGCAGTCTTTATTTCCTTTAACAAAAGTACGTGGGATCAACAGTTGTCATATTAAAACTCAAAACGGTAAACTGAAAAAACATAAAATACCCAAAAATAGTCAAATTTCGAAAACATAAATCTTGTGCTGCGTTGTGCTCGACAAATGCAGTATTTGTTTCCTCTCACAAAATTACGTGAGATCAACAGTTCTCATATTATAACTCAAAACGTAAAACTCAAAAAACATAAAAGATCCAAAAATAGTCAATTGTGGAAAAATGAAAACTTGTTCTGGGTTGTGCTCGACAAATGCAGTCTTCATTCCCTCTGACAAAATGAGGTAAGATCAGCAGGTCTCATATTAAAACTCAAAACGTAAAACTCAAAAAACATAAAAGATCCAAAAATAGTCAATTGTGGTGAAATGAAAACTTGTTCTGGGTTGTGCTCGACAAATTCTATCTTTATTTCCTTTAACAAAAGTACGTGAGATCAACAGTTCTCATATTAAAACTGAAAACGTAAAACTCAAAAAACATAACAGATCCAAAAATATACAAATTTGGCAAAAATAATCCTTTTTCTGGGTTGTGCTCGACAAATGCAGTCTTTATTTCCTCTAAGAAAAGTACGTGGGATCAACAGTTCTCATATTAAAACTCAAAACGTAAAACTCAAAAAACATAAAATATCCAAAAATAGTCAATTGTGGTGAAATGAAAACTTGTTCTGGGTTGTGCTCGACAAATTTTATCTTTATTTCCTCTAACAAAAGTACGTGAGATCAACAGTTCTCATATTAAAACTCAAAACGTAAAACTGGGTTGTGCTGGGTTGTGCTCGACAAATGCAGTCTTTATTCTCTGTGACAAAATAACGTGAGATCAACAGTTCTCATATTGAAAACTCAAAACGTAAAACTCAAAACTCAAAAAACATAAAAGATCCAAAAAATTAAACAGAAAAAGGCTTGTGTGAATGTACAAAATAATAATGACAACGAATGCTTCAAATGGGCAGTGTTATCGGCATTGTATCCAGCTTCACAACATGTATTTTGCATGTCTAACTATACTCAGTGTAACGATATATTAGATTTTAGTGGAATAAACTTTCCCGTAACTCTGAAAGATATACAAACATTCGAAAAACTAAATGATATCTCTGTAAACGTGTATGGTCTGAACAGAAGAAAGTTTAATTATACTGTTGTCTCTCAACATCTAACAGCTGAAAAGAGGAACAACATATTAACGTTCTTCATGTTCAAGACAATTACATTGACGAGAGTCTTGACGACAACGACGATCAAGATTTTTATAACTTTCATTATGTATGGATAAAAAGTCGATCTAGTCTGCTTAGTAAGCAGCTGTCGAAAGACAAGAACAAAAAATACATTTGGGATAGATGTCTTCACTATTTTACAAGCGAAGAAAAATTGTCCGCCACGAAGAAGATTGTAAGACCCTAAACCATTACAACATTAATCTACTCAAACCCGGCAATAACTTTGTAGAATTTAAAAATTATAACAATAAAGAAAAGGTCCCATTCATAGTCGATGCAGACTGTAAACGTTTGCTCAAACCGGCTGAGAAACCGCAGGAAAATAAATCCTATTCTGAAGTTTTCCAAAACCATGGAATCTTCAGTATAGGATATTATTTGAAATGCAGCTATGATGATTCTCTGTCTGACTATCATTCCTGCCCTGAAGGTGCAGACCATGCGAAGTGGTTCGCCAAGGAATTGGAGCAATTGGCTGAAGACGTTGAAACCGTCTTCCTATGCCCAATTCCTATTTAACGGGTAAATATCGAGGGCCGGCCCATCGAGATTGTAACATAAACTATCAAGATTCTCGAATTATACCTATAGTGTTCCATAATGTCACTAGCTATGACGCGCACTTTATAATTCGTGAAATTTGTACAGAATTCGAAGGTAAAGTTGACCTCCTCCCCTTGAACAAAGAAAGATATATTTCTTTCATGAAACATATCAAGGGGAGTGAGATCAAATTGCGCTTCGTTGACTCGTTTTGATTTATGGCGTAATCACTAGAAAAACTAGCCTCGTACTTAGAGACCTATAAAATTGTAAATTCCGTGTTCTCCAATCTAAGTCGGGAAACAAGCCCAAAGATCTGGCTGAACTGGATGACGAGCTTCGTGGAGATTTTTTCGAAGAACCCGACCTCTGGACTATCACTTGTAGTGTGTATAATGCAGCGAGAGCTTTGGCAGATGTAAACCGTAAAACGAAACAAACGGTTGATCACAAGACCAAAAGACGAATGCATCAACTCAGCACAAAGATAGGCTGGGCAAGGCAATAACGCTTCCCGCATTCAGTGTGTGATTCACTACATAACATCTGGTAGAACTTTCACTGGCAAGGTTCGATAGTTCGCGCGCGAACAGCGGGGTTGTCATCACACGCTCAACTAGTCAAAGCTACTGACCATCAGGCTGCATATTGTTTGCAGAACATGAGTACTATCTAACGCTAGGAGAAGTTTAGAGTGGCGAGAGAGGTGGGTCAGAGGAAATCAACAGTTTTTGTCTGACGCATTTCGACTCTTCCAAGACGCTCCAGTTACTATCGTCCACCCGCCCACACCAGAGGTGGTCGAGGCATTTTGCAGAGAAATATAAGAAGTCCAGCATCCACTGAAAGAACACTCAAAGAATATAAATTGCTTCAAGGAGCTTCGCAGTGCCCTCATAACACCTGAAGAGGAATGTCCACCTATCACTACCGAGGAGGTGAAAAACGTATTAAGAGGCATGAAGAACTATTGCGCTCCGGGACCACATGGTATCGAAACCTACTGGTAGAAGAAGTTTCCTTTAACCCACCAGCATCTGGCCCGAAGTTTCACCTCATATCTAAAGTCGGAATAGCCCATTCCGGAGTGGTTAGTTGAAAGGCGAACAGTGCTCCTGCCAAAGTCAAGCAACTTAGCTGACACTAAAAATCAAATGCCAATAACTTGTCTGAACACAGTGTATATGATCTTCACAGCTTTCCTAAATGATAGGATTGTTCGGACAATTGGACCTGTCTGGCGAGAGATTTACGAACAACGCGGCTCAAAGAAAGGCCTAGCGGGATGTCTGGAGCACCTGCTCATCGATAGATGTGTCTGTGAAGACGCAGCATGCTATCAGCGTTACCTATCGATGGCCTGGATTGATTACCGGAAAGCTTTTGATTCAACCTCCCATAGACTTATTATCTGTCTGTTGGAAAGCCTAAAGGTTCATCCACACATCGTGAGGTGCATAGAGAGATTAATGCCGCTTTGGAAAACCTTCAATAACAACAATAACATTGAAAATTTCGATAGTAAATTTTCTGAGCAAAAATTTTCTGAAGAAAAAATTTTTCTCCAAAAATGTCGAAAGCACTATCGGCTACAATAACAACAATAACATTGAAAATTTCGATAGTAAATTTTCTGATGAAAAATTTTCTGAAAAAAATTTTTCCCCAAAAATGTCAAAAGCGCTATCGGCTTTAATAACAACAATAACATTGAAAATGTCGATAGTAAATTTTCTGAGGAAAAATTTTCTGAAGAAAAAATTTTTCCCCAAAAATGTCAAAGCGCTATCGGTTTCAATAACAACAATGACATTGAAAATTTCGATATTACATTTTCTGAAGAAAGAATTTTCGGCAGAAAAAATTGTCCCAAAAAATGTCAAACGCGCTATCGGCTTCAATAACAACAATAACATTGAAAATTTCGATTCTAAATTTTCCGAGGAAAAATTTTCTGAAAAAAAATTTGTCCCAAAAAATGTCAAAAGCGCTATCGGCATCAATAACAACAATAACATTGAAAATCTCGACAGTAAATTTTCTGTGGCAAAATTTTCTGAAGAAGAAATTTTTCCCCAAAAATGTCAAAAGCGCTATCGGTTTCAATAACAACAATAACATTGAAAATTTCGATAGTACATTTTCTGAAGAAAGAATTTTCTGCAGAAAAAATTGTCCCAAAAAATTTCAAAAGCGCTATCGGCTTCAATAACAACAATAACATTGAAAATTTCGATTCAAAATTTTCTGACGAAAAATTTTCTGAAAAAAAATTTTTTCCCAACAATGTCAAATGCAACTTCAATAACAACAATAACATTGAAAATTTCTATAGCAAATTTTCTGAGAAAAAATTTTCAGAAGAAAAAATTTTTCCCCAAAAATGTCAAATGCATTATCGACTTCAATAACAACAATAACGCTGAAAATTTCGATAATAAATTTTCTGAGGAAAAACATTCTGAAAAAAAATTTTGTCCCAACAATGTCAAATGCAATATCGACTTCCATAACAACAATCACATTGAAAATTCCGATAGTAAATTGTCTGAGGAAAAATGTTCTCAAGAGAAAATTTTTCCCCAAAAATGTCAAAAGCGCTATCGGCTTCAATAACAACAATAACATTGAAAATTTCGATTGTAAATTTTCTGAGGAAAAATTTTCTGGAAATCTGGAACTGTGATATCATATATTAAACTGTCCGTGTCAGTGTAAAGTAATTTTGCACTATTTCCAAAATTCTTTTTCATGTAATTACAGTGAAAGTCATAAAGAAGTATTTATGATACATCGAGAATGGTAGAACCTATATAAATAGGCTTGTTGAAATACATCTTTAACCGATTGAGCTCTATTAAGACCATATCTTCATCAAATATGATACAGCTATGGAAATTTGGTTTCACTATCAGAGCTTTCGCACCATACCTCCCTTCCCATTTTGTGACTAATTTAACCTCTTTGTGTTTTCTAACATTTTCCATAGTTTTCCCAAATACGGAATTATTCATTAGTTTGTAAATTTTTTTTTCAAAATCGTTGTTTGACTTTTTTCTTAATTCTGTATTCAGATCAATGTATTTCTTTAACCACGGTTTTTGACTAAATTTCAAGACTCTGTGAATTTTCATCAACTGGATACCCAATTTCAAATATAATTTAAGATTTCTGTAGTGCACAATGTAATTTTTCTTGAGCAACAGAGTTGTTATCATTTTGGAATTTTACATTTTGAGTTAGGAGGAACAAAATGCTCTGGACATAAAGGTAAAACTTTGTGAGAATCATGTAGTTCATCAGGATAGTCTGAATCCACTTCAAGTATAAAACCTTCTGGTGAATCATCAGGAATTTTCAAAAAATCAATCATGGACAAATCTTTGACCCATTCAAAATGTTTGTAAGGTAACAATGTACACATAGCTGTACCATACTGATTATTGATGTCAAGATAGAAAATATAGTTCTCAGGACAATGTGGATTAAAATCAAGTCCCATATAATAAGCTGTGTAATAATGCAGGGGATCTAAATTATATGTTGTCAAACAGTGACGTCTAAAATTTTCAAAGACATCTGATCAAAGTAAGACGTCAGTTTTGAGGTAAAGATCAGAATATTTACCTAAGGTTTTCAAATTGAAAGTTTCCCACACACTGCACGCATCCTCATAATCTTCACTAGAAATATTTGTGTTATTTAGGTTAGAAAAAATGCCTTTCTTGGAAGCAGCTCCTTTTCTTCGAGTTTTTCCCAATCGTCAATATATTTGTATGGAAAAACACCTTTTCTAGTTAGTAAATTAAATTCATTGTCATTCTTACAGTGTCTTCTTGTAATTTTCTTTTCATGACAGAGTTTTTAATTCAGAAAAATGAAGTTTCAACTCATGAGAAAATTATAGTAAGGCATGAAGCATGTACAAGAGAGAGAACCATGTGATGTAATTGACTTATAACCTATAGTGAGGTTTTTTCTTTTTTTTCCAGTCATTTTTCTTTTTTTTTCAGTCATTTTTCTTATCAGTGAGTCTTAACTCATAATAAAGTGACAGCAAGGTATGAAGCACGCGTGCAGGCTGCAGAGAGAGAGAGAGAGAGAGAGAGAGAGAGAGAGAGAGAGAGAGAGAGAGGGAGAGAGAGAAGGAGAGAGTGAGAGGGGCTATGTATTAAATAATTTTAATTCTACAAAATAATGTTGTAACATTTGCAAGGTTTCAGAAGGCTTTGTGATTGAGCGACTCAAAAGCAATCATAAATCTCACAGCATGCCCTTGCAAATGAAATAAACCATGTAAAAATTTTGCACGAATCCAGAAAAATACCAACAGATTCTTAAGAGATCTTATTACAGCCAGCGGATCAAAGTGAGAGATTTGGAATCTTAAATCGATATAGCTCAGATGTAAAATAAACTATTAGCAATTTATACTTGGTAACCTCGTAATAATTTTTAATAATATTGGTTCGGCTATTTTGGGATGAAGGACATATAATTCGAAAGCTCTTGTTAGAATTTATGAAATAAAATCAACCACATAAATATTATAATGGAATGTAAAGAACGTTGAAATCATCTTTCGCATAATAGAGTAATCTGCTGAAAAGATCCAATTTACTTACTTGGAACACTTAAATAAAGTATCATGATTTATAAAATAAATTCAGCAATATTGAAATCTAATGCAAGAATACTGTAAATCAAACTTCGGAAAATGATACAATGATCTAGTGATAACATGAACATCTACTTTCTGAAACTCTTGAATCAACATTTAGTGATATAGAAATTTAATTAGTTAATACTGAAACTGCTGAGTGAAGTATTGATTACGTATATTAAAATCAGCTTTTATATATATATAACAGTTGAAAATCTTGTTTTTTCTTAGAAACAACATTTTATTCTAAATTGCAGTTAAATAAATCCATTTAAAGGAAACAGGATTTCTGGTTAACAGAATAATGGACATACAGTTGATTTAACTGTTCCAACTTCGTAGACGAAACTTTGTTTCACTAAAACGGGAAGCGTGAAAAAACTCGATGAGTTCTCTGAGTTGATTGGTAAGCCACAAAAGGTACTTGCTGATAGGGGAACACAGTTTACCAGTCAAAAATGGAGACTCGCATTAAATGAACGAGCAATAAAAATGGTTCTCACGTCGATATGTCAACCACAGGCCAATATGGCGGAAAGAGTTAACAGAGAGCTCGCGAGACTCTTTGGGACACTTTTTCCGAAAGACAAACGTGGATCATGGTTCGCCAAACTCGATAACATTGAAACTATTTTGAACAAATTATATCATGAAACCACAGAAATCACGCCTTATGAGGCCTTGTGGGGAAGGAAGCCAAAGAGATGGTGGACGCACCTGCTACCACCGACGCCGCCCCACCCTATGACGAATCAGCAAGAAAAAATCATGGTACTGCGTGACAGAATCAAAACGAAACGTGAGAAGAGATTGGCCGGATTAAATGAGAACAAAAGAGGCGTTACCTTCTCTAAGGGGGAGTAGGCACTCGCAAAAGCATGTAACGTATCACATACGGCAACAGGAACAATGGCAAAGTTCCTAGCCCTGTACGAAGGCCCATACCGAATTAAGAAACAAATTGCGACGAATGTATAGATCTTACAAGGAATAGAAAATGACAGAGACAGGGGCCAGTACAACGCCAATGGCCTGAGAAAGTATCACCGAAGGAAAATTGGTGGAGGGGATGCGGGAAATGTGCAAACGAGAGAAGCTGAAGAGCTCGAGAAAAGGGCCGAACATGAGAGAGGTCAGTTCTAAGAAAAAACCGAAGATGCCAGACGCTACTATCCAATTCGACACTGTAGACTCGAACTTCGACGTGAATATTCAGTGTGACTTGAATAATAAGGCGAAAAACTCGGAAGAGAGTTTTACGCATAATTATCACACCATAATGGCGAGATCTCGATTCATCCACGAGGCAAACCGAAAAGAAATTAGGCCCAAGAATACCACGGTTTCCGATGTTAATATACCAAAGCTTGGATTCAGCAAACGAAAAAGAGGACTGGGAACGACAGATGATGAGTCCCAAACGCACATGGAATCGTCGCTGCTATCAACCAGCATGGCACGCATGGGATCGCCGCGGTCGTCTACCAGCGCAATCCATGATGATTCTCTACTACCGTCAACGAGCACAGTATGCGAAATTTTACCAGCGCACTCCAAAAATGTCTCTGATACGATATCTGTTTGTTCGGTTTGTAGAGTTCCAAAGTTCCTCGAGGCTGTCTGGTAGGGGGTAGTTAAGAATAGAAAATGATCTTAGAATATATCTTTTTGCCGAAAAACAAAGCGTTTCTTTAGCTGAGGTTCACAAGTTTCTGCTAGCATGACGTTTATCGGAGTGCTTATTCTATAACCAATAGCTATTCTTAAAGCCTGATTGCGAACTTCTTCTAGTTTAACAAACAAATTTTCATGTTTAAACGTAAAAATGTGAGAGCCGTAATCTATACAGCTTCTGATGAGTGCATCGTATATTCTCAAAAGAACGCATGGATCAGCTCCCCACGAGACACCCCTGAGAACGTTAAAGATATTAAAAATCTTATGGCATTTTTCGGTTAGATAAGCAAAGTGGGCGTCAAAGGAAAGTTGGCAGTCCAGTATTATCCCTAGGAATTTTACAATTTCTTAGGGATAAATACGAATGTTACTTAAGGTAAGAGAAAGCTAATTGCTACTGAAATCTAAATTTAATTTTTAAAAAAGAACTAGTTTGGTCTTCCCCGGACAGATTCCGAGACATCTTTGGACCAGAAGTCGTAAAGCATGTCTGCGCATCTTTGAAGAGAAGCCACACATTGTACAGAATCCTTGGATCTGCAAAGGATAGCTATATCGTCCGCAAATTTAATTATAATGCAGTCATTAGGGATGAGAGAATATATTTTTCTTGTATATATTGGAAAGAGAATTGGAGTGAGTATACTTCCCTGTGGCAGGCCCACCGTGCTAGTTCTTGGGCCTACAAGTTTGCCATTGATTTGAAAAAAAAAATATATATTTTTACATTCAGTGGAATTGTACACGAATCTAGCAATGGGATCAGGAATGCCTATCTCCCGAAGGTCTTCCACCAGAATCTGAGGGATGACGCTCGGGAAGGCACCCTTCAAACCCAGAAAAAGACCGACCGTGACCTCTTTATTGACGAAGCCTTTCCAGACTTCTGTTGCCAGAATAGCCAAATTGTCAGCGCAAGATCTTCCCTTCCTGAAACCAAATTGTGAAGGGGATAAAATCCTATTCTGCTCCAGATGCCAGATAAGTCTATTGTATACAAGTTTTTCCATAAGTTTAAAGAGACAAGACGCGAGCGAAATGGGCCGAAATTTACCAGGAGTTGACATTTTCTTCACCTTTTGGCACAAGAAAAACACTTTCGTAGGATTAGAATCATAACCTGAAGTACATCCCGGAGATATACACCGTTGTCCGCTTTTTTTTAATTTTCCACTATTCCCGTGTTCTTGATTTTCTTTTCTTTTGAGGGGTCTCTTTCCTTCTTAATTTTCCCCATAATTTAGAATTAAAATCATTTGTCAACACACTTTCTAATTCAATAAAAATTGTAAAAAACCGAGCTTGTCTGTACATCCGCCATGTCGTTGTTGGCAAATTCAGGTTTACATGCCACCCAGCGCCACCTATAACTCAGCTTACACGAGAAAGCTGCGTGAACTAACCGAAATACACGGACGATGCATAGGGCTGGTGCACACCACTTCACTTGCAAGAAGAAGCTGAAAATGATTGTTGTATTCATAACCCAAGATTGTATTTTTCCTTACGGAGGGGGGGGGGGCATCGCCCCTCGAACCCCCCGTTGGGGCTCCGCCCCGGACCCGCCCTGCGGCTGCACCCACGACCAGCACTCGCAAATGAAAACCATTCCTTTTTTGCATAAAATATCATGTGTCACTCCGCAGCAAATCGTTGACGACCTTCTACTACAAACATCGGCCTCGGACGTCAAAGACCGGGTTTGCTGCGTCCTAATACAATACACTATTCAACCAAATAAATAAATTTTCAAATCAAAAAATTTTTCAGTGGCGAAAAAAGGAAAATTCAACAAAATTATAATTTAAGGTGAAAAATATTTTTGTATACTTGATAAAAATTTCGAATAACTGTTTATTATTATTTTTTTTTTCTTATTTTAAGGTTATATAAAAATAATTTATAGGATTTTTGACAAAATTTTACCAAATTTATCAATATTTCAGATATGTACAAGAATTTTTTAAATAAAAATCAATGTGTATTATATTCAAATTACATTTAGGAATATTTATAAAAAGAATTATTATTTTTCATTTTTTAAATTAATGTATATAGAGTACAATTTTGATTAAAAATTTCATGACAGTTTTTTGTACCATGTTTGACCCTGGGGCAGAATCAAGGAAAAATATTCTAAAAACATGTTCATAAGTTATTAAAATACTGTCACGTCCCGCGACTTTTATAATAATAATAAATAATTATGAACAATAGATTATAACTACATAACAATTATATTCATCATAGTTTACTGAAACTTAATTGTTTTTAATGTTTTTAACATATGAAAATTGTGAAATCATCGTTTACAGATAATTAATTGTTTTCAATATTGAAAATGTATATAATTACATGAAAAATTGTAAGATCACCGTTTACCGAAAATTAATTGTTTTAATTTTGAAAATATTCTTAACACATACACATTGTGAAATCATCTTTTACCGTTAATTAATTGTTTTAATATTGAAAATATTCTTCAACGTATGAAAAAATTATGAAACTATTATTTACTGAAACTTATTTGTTTTTAATATTGAAAATATTCTTTAATGTATGCAAAAATTGTGAAAACATTGTTGACTGAACCTTAATTGTTTTAACATTGAAAATGTTCTTGAATGATAAAAAAAAGAAATTTTTGTAATATCATCGTTTACTGAAACTTAAGTGTTTTTAATTTAGAAAATATTTTTATCATATGAAAATTGTGAAATCATCGTTTACTGATAATTAATTGTTTGGGTACTGAAAATGTTCCTTAATACATGAAAGATTGTGAAATCATCGCTTATTCGAAACTAGAAACCTTTTTAATGTTCCTTTATACAAAAACATTATAAAATATACGACTGATTAAAAATTAAGTAACTTTGTAATACTGAAAATATTCAACCGAAAGTATGAATAGTATAGCGTTTCATCCAAAGTTCATAAATATGCAATATTGAAAATGTTTTGCATACAGAAAATCGTAAAATCTTCGTTCACTCTGAATTGGCAACCTTGTAATATTCAGTGTTCTTAAATCAGAAAAATTGCACACTGGCTATAATTGAATAAATAATTATTATTTCTTCCGAAATATCGAGTATAGTTCAAAAACTTTTTCGACTATCCTCGATCCTCGTGGGGAGGTATTACGAGATGTAACGCCCTATTTTATGAGAGAAGTTTTATGCTCCGGAAGCTACGATCATGGTTCCTTAAAGCAACCAATCTTGACGCAACTGGAAAGTGTACGTCATCCACGTCTGCTCCCTTCTGTCCTGGAAGGTAAGCAAGAGCGGGAAATTTACGCGAGAAAACATCGTTCAACACTGTTCCTTGGAGTCAGGTCTCTAGCTGCGGATGACCTTACGCGGCAGACGGGACAGTTGGAGATGAAAATTTCACCTCTGGATACTTTTTTAGAGCTACCAATTCATTTTTTAGATGACAGTTGCTCCCAGTGGGACCCTGCGGTGGTTGTTAACCTTTAGTTTTTAATTATATATTTATATATATAAATAATTAAAAAACAAGGTTAAACAACCACCGTAGGGTCCCATTAAGAGCAACCGCCATTTAAAAATGACACCGGCTCCCAGTAGAACCGCGGGAAATCGCACTCATGGCCACGTCTCACAACCGTGAGATGGGTGGTCACAGGACACGATGAAATAACAGCGCCAGGCCGGCGAAACTCTCGTGTGGCTTGAGGACACAAAGCGACCCGAGGATGACAGCTTTCTGCATCCATCTCGCAAGTGCCTTGGCATATGTTTGGCACGCGGGTATGGCTTTAAGGTTATGGACCAGTGATAGTTTCGCACCTCCGAGAGCCCCTATCACAAGGACAATTACTTGTGATGGAGCCGAAAATTCGATCACGAATATAGTTCGTTTTTCAGTCTTGGAGAAAAATGTCAGGCCTCGAGTGCGCAACGGAGACTGCTGTCCGAAAATCGTAGTTCCAGAAAATTCGGCACTTCTCGTTTTGGACAATTGACTATCTCCCTTGGAGCGTTCGGCAGGGCAGGGTCGCGGTCAGCACCGTAAGAGTGACATAGATGGTAATAAAGCACTCTTAGGGCCGCATTATGTCTGTAGATATACCTTGTTTCTGTACTGATGGGACACCCCGATAGTATGTGTTCTGGATACTCAGCGTGTGCATATCACCCTCTGTACCTATCGCTTGGAACTTCTCGACATAAAATGCGGTCACGGTATGCTAAGATGGAAATGACACCGTCCTGGCATGCGAAAATAAAACCCTCTGTACCTGAATCAAGCCCTGATGATCTGAGGAATGCAAAAGTTTACTCCTTCGACAAGGACTGTTTTTCTACATTTCTGTGAAAGTTTCCATGCATTTTCTTATCGAGTAGCTGTTGGTGAAATTTTGCAAACTCTGCTTTCTTCACTTCGGCTTTCAGAAGTGAAGCATCTAGATGGAGTAATGCACTTTCCTCGCTTCTGATGTTAAAATTCAGGCCAAGGGTCTCAGCTGCCTGCTCCGCGGCTTTGTAAAGAAACGCTCCTTTACCAACCATCTCGTGGTTCCTGACCATTTTTAGGAGAGGATCTTTTCCATTTGCAACGATGTAAGCTGTACTCAAAACTGCCAAAGGCAAAGGTTGCACGCTCCAGAGGAAGAGTGTCCACTAATTACTGCTGAAGAAGTGAAGAAAGTTATCGCCAGAACTAAGAACTTTTCAGCGCCAGGGCCAGATGAAACCAACAACTTTTGGTGGAAGAAGTTCACTTCTACGCACCAACATCCAGCTCGTATATTTACTACTTTCTCAAACGGAGAACAACCCATTCCGCAGTGGCCAGTGGAAGGACGCACGGTATTGATACCTAAGACCGGAGATTCGTCAATTTCACAGAACTGCAGGCCCACAGCTTGTTCAAACACTAGCTACAAGCTATTCACTGGTATCCTCAAAGAGAGGATATTAACATCCATCCAGCCAGTATGGAATGCAATAGTTGAACAACGTGGATGCAAGAGAGGGCTGGCAGATTGTAGGCAGCACCTGTTAATAGACAGGTGTATTAACCAGGACTCGATCAGGTATCAACGCAATCTGTCCATGGCTTGGATTGACTACCGTAAGGCATGCGATAACACGAACCATGAGCTACTTATTAGGCTCCTTGAGTGCCTGGAGGTGCATCGAAAAATAGTGAGATGCATAAAAGAGCTTATGCTCTTGTAGCGGACAAGATTTGTCATAACATCTGACAAAAGACAAGTGACTATCAGCTATATCACATATAAGAGGGGGTCTTCCAAGAAGCTTCTCTAAGTCCGATATTTTTCTGCATCTCCCTCTTGCCTCTATCTATTGCTTGTGCTCCGAGGCAAAAGCTCTGGATACCTATGTGGGCCGCCAAAGAGAAGAGAATATAAGGTCAACCACCTTCTATACATGGATGGCCTTAAGCTCTTTGCTGCTTCGAAAGAGGATCTTAACATCCTTGTGAAGGCGGTGAATAGGTACTCTGAAGCGATTGGCATGAGATTCGGACTGGACAAGTGTGCCTGCGTCCGCCTACACCAAGGAAGACTAGAAGCTACATTCAATATCTTGGTAATGGAGAAACATATACATATCTTGGAATACCGCAAGCGGAAACCCAAAATTGTGCATGTGTTGAAAACGGCCCTTGTAAAAAGGTATCGCCAAATTCTGAGAAAAATTTGGGCTTCCGAATTATCTGGAAAGAATAAGATCCAGGCGACCAATATGCTGGCCGTTTCTATACTGCTCTACACGTTTGGTGCAGTAAAATGGACTCTGTAGTTTTGAACGAAAACTCAGGTTCTCTTACAGGTTCCTGCGTATTTTAAAAACATAAATACAGGATCACGTACGGGTTTCTGCGAAGGTTCATACGTCCTTGAAAGCCTAAATGCAGGCTCCTTTACAGTTTCCTGCGTATTTCAGAAATAGAAATGAAGGTTCTCGTGAAGGTTCCTACGTGCTTCAAACCTTGAAAGCAGGTTCCTGCACCTTTCATTATGAAGGTTCCTATGCGACTTGGTTGCCTCAATGGAGGTTCCTGTGAAGATTCCCATGTACATTGAAAGTGAGTATGTACAGGTTCCTTTACAGGTTCCCGTGAAGATTCCCACGATTTGCTCAAAGGTAGCGCAGGTTCCTGCACAGTACAGCGAATCAAAAAGAGCAAAATTTATCAATCAAAAAGCCATCGTCAGTGCAAACTTAAATTTTTGGTCTTTTGTAGCAGGTTTCCAATTTTTTAAGTGAATCTATTAATATCCTGATGTTGGGAGGAGCCTGAATAAGATTTTTAAAGTTTTTGATTTCTGAGCTGATGATGTATTTTTAATTTCTTTGCTTATATACAGTAAATCGACGCCTTCATTCAATATGAGTCTATGTGCTGACAGCGCCGTGTATGAGTCTATGCGCTGTGTATAAGCATAGTGAATAGTCTCATACAGGGCGCTGTGAGCACATAGACTCATATTAAATGGAGGCGTCGAAATACTCTTCTTTTATCAATCTCATAAAACGAAAATAAATTTCTTTAATGCTGAAAATCCTCCTCATATATTTTTGAGTCTCTAGAAATGTTCTGTTTTAGTTTTATGAGGTGTAGATGAAATAAATTTTCCTATAAATAAACTCAAATTAGAAAGTCATCCTAATTACTCGAAATTGGACGTATTATGCAGATAACGAAAAAAGTATCATTTACAATTTATGCAAAATTCTATACATAAAAACAATTTATATTTCGGCTCCGCCAAACCTCAGAATATTAATCGAGTCTTTTCCAAATTTCACACGGACATCCTAAGTAAAATTTGTAAGTGCTAAAACGATTTCAATTTCTAATTATATTCCCTTTTCCCTCCACTCTACTGCACTAGAGAAATTACCTTCACTAGACTCTTTCCAACGAATCGCTAGAAAAATTTATTACGTTTTGCAGCCATTCTCCAAATTCTCCATCCCAATCTCTCCTGTGTACTTCTTGACGATATTTATGGCAGTTTGAAGTTTGCTTTTACCAGAGGCATAGATCGTCAGGTCATTCATATAAAATACATGAGTGACCTTATGCTCGCGCTGGTTAGCGTCGCCACAGAGGTCTCCAGAAAAATTTCGTAGTGCGAGAGATAGAGTCAGAAGTGTGATGTAAAAAAGCAAAGGGCTCATGGTATAGCTCTGAAAGACGCTTCTCTGCAAGGTGACTTTGTTCGTTGTCACACGATAATTTCCAGATGAGATAGTCAATCTAGTTTTTCAAAGAGGAATCAATCTCTCTATGCATCTCATTATGTGTGGATGTACCTTCAAGCTTTCCAACAGACGGATGATAAGTCTACGAGAGGTTCAATCGAAAGCTTTCCGGTAGTTGATCCAGGCCATTGACAGGACGCGTTGATTGGCTGCAGCGTCTTCAAAGACACACCTGTCAATTAGCATGTTTTCTTGACAACCTGCTGAACCTTTTTTCGAACGACATTGTTCGTACATCTCACGCCACATAGGCTCAATACTTCGAACAATGCTGTTGTTTACGATAGCTGTAAAGGCCTTATACAGTGTGTTCAAATAAGTTATTGGCTGTAATTCTCTGGGTGGGACAAGTTGCCTTTTTTCAGTAGGAGCATAGTGTGCCCTGAAACCAGCCACTGCGGAATAGGCCTCTCCGACTTTAAATATGAGGTGAATATGCGGGCCAAATGTTGGTGCGTAGAATTGAACTTCTTTCACCAGAAGTTCTTGATACAATCTGGTCCAGCAGCGGAAAAGTTCTTCGTGCTCGTTTCACCTCTTCGGCAGTGATTGATGGACATTCCTCCTCAGATTTCATGAGATTGCCGAAAAACTCCTTGAAGCGGATGATATTGTCAGTATCTTCATACAACTTTAGTGTTTTCAGAATCTTGTATACCTCTTTCCAAAAAGTCTCTACCTCGTTGGGCTTGGGTAGATTAGTGACAGAAACAGGGTGATCACTGAAGAGCGAGATGGGTCGGCGAGAAACTTTTGATTCTCCCTGATTCATCTCTCCCTCTTCTGTATTCTCCTCCTTGCGTCAGATAAAAGCCGTATTTTGTCAACAATATGCTGCTTGATTGTCAGCAGCTTTGACTTGTTCAATGTATGATTCAAGATCCTCAGCATATTTTTTATCCTCCGTATACAGCACCAGTTTATACTGAGTTGGTTCCATTGTATCACTCGCTGCAAGCTCACTGTTTGTATAATTCACTGCAAATTCACTGTCACTGATGCACTAGCTGTTGTCCGGTTGACCTACTGACTAATATTCACTACTGTTGACCGTGCTGCACTGGCCACTGGCCCCTTAACCAGCCATGCGCAGTGTAGCTGCAGTGGCTGTAAGCCGTACTTCTACCACCAAATTCCGTTGAACCCTACATTCCCGTAACATGAACATAGAAAAATGTTTGGTTTCGGAAAATCACGATTCTATTTACAGGTGTTTCAAAACATGCTAATCTTCATCAGCTGCTTTGGAGGTGTCTTTAAAGAACAATTTCCGCTAGATGAATTTTGGAACCCCACTTAACCCCCTGTTATAGTTCCACAAATGTGCCAAAAAACTAAAAATGCCCATTTTTTCCGTACAATTGAAACATTAAGTGATTAATAGATTCATTTACCACAGAGAAAAATAAATGTGTGAGACTACTAGAGAAAAAATGAATTGGAAAAATTAATATTAATATTAATTAATATATAGTTAACCAAATTTGTTTGAATTGGAGTTTTTATGCACTACCTAATACATCAAAATTTATTAAAGCATGCCAATAGTCAATGAACAAATATTTACGGTGAGCCAATAAAAGGAAGAAGCGCGTTTTATGAGTACCAATTTTACAAATCAATGGTGACTTTGAAACGTGATTACTCGTTCCAAAATGGAGCAATACATTTTTTGAAGAGCGGTTCGAAAGATTATTGATTGCTGTGACGTGGGAAGCTGATAGAAAAATTTCGAAATTCACGGGGCGTAAGCGATAAAATCTTCTTTTTAATTTATGCTCATAAAACAGTAGAAATATTAACGGGTTCCCAAGATATGACAACAAAAATTGCCAAGAGTGTCGGCGTCGAGTTTCAGGTGGCAATTGCAAGCACTGTTGGACATTTCTAGTCATATCTTGAGAACCCGTGAAATTTTTTTAAAAATTTTATCAACATAAATTAAAAATGCAGCTTCAAAGACTGTTATATATGAATTTTAAATTTTTTCCTCGACTTTCCTATGCCATGCCACAAGTTGAATGCGAGGTACGAAATTCGAGAAATTCTGTCATTTTTTAAAAAACTTCTCAAAAAAAGCTTTGAAACTTCCTTCAAATCATTAAAATCAATCGAGAATTCCCTCGAATTCAAAAAGAATAACAATTTTAAATTCAAATCACAATAAATTGATTACAAAAATATTCGAACATTATTGTAAAATTCAGAAAAAACCATTAAATTGGACCCTGGAACCTGTTAAAAAGTCGTAAAAATGCCATGATTTCTATAAGAGGGAAAAAAGCTTTGAAACTTCCTTCAAACCACTAAAATCAATCGATAATTTCCTCAAATTCAAAAAGAATATAAATTTTTAATTCAAATCACAATGAATCGATTACAAAAATATTCGAACATTATTGTAAAATTCAGAGAAAACCATTAAATTAATCCCTAGAACCTGTTAAAAAGTCCTAAAAATGCCATGATTTTTATAAGAAGGAAAGAAAAGCTTTGAAACTTCCTTCAAACCATTTAAATCAATGGAGAATTCCCTCGAACTCAAAAAGAATAACAAATTCAAAGCACTATAAATTTATTAGAAAAATATGCGAACATTATTATAAAATTCGGTGGAAACCATTAAATTAATCCCTGGAACTTGTTAAAAAGTCCTAAAAATGCCACGATTTTTATAAGAAGGAAAAAAAAGCTTTGAAACTTCCTTCAAACCATTCAAATCAATCGAGAATTACCTCGAACTCAAAAAGAATAACAAATTCAAATCACCATAAATTGATTAGAAAAATATTCGATCATTATCATAAAATTCAGTGAAAACCATTAAATTAATCCCTGGAACCTGTTAAAAAGTCCTAAAAATCCCACGATATTTATAAGAGGAAAAAGAAGCTTTGAAACTTCCTTCAAATCAATCGAGAATTCCCTCAAACTCAAAAAGAATAACAAATTCAAATCACCATAAATTGATTAGAAAAATATTCGAACATTATTATAAAATTCAGTGAAAACCATCAAATTAAAACCTGGAACCTGTTAAAAACTCCTAAAAATGCCATGATTTTTATAAGAGAAGGAAAGCTGCGCAACTTCCTTCAAACCATTAAAAACAATCGAGAATTCCCTCGAATTCAAAAAGAATAATAATTTCAAATCCAAATCATTAGAAATTAATTGGAAAAATATTAGAACATTATTATAAAATTCAGTGAAAACCATCAAATTAATACCTGGAACCTGTTAAAAACTCCTAACTTCTCAACGTTCGTAGTCTCGCCTGTACTCTGATATAAACATAAAGGACTTGTCTTTTCAATAATTAAACATTAAAAAACCTGCCCCTTCCACAATCAATAGAAAATCGACTGCTCTATATTTTTGGACATTTCGTTGTTTTCAATGAATTAGCAAATAACTAAAAATAGAAAAATTTGTGCTTCGCAAGTTGTTCCAGAGCTTATTACTGAGTCTTGGAAGAACTCTTGGGTTTTCCGAATAGTAATAAAATATTTTAAAAAAAGGCATAAATTTCAGAAAAACTCGTGACTATCTAGCATTATTGCAGGTAAAGATAGTTAAAAATCAACCAGAATTTGATTAAACACTTATTTTTGCTGAATTGCATTAATTATTACCTCACTCTGACTCTAAGTGAATGGTTGACAAAAAGTGAAAAATTTCAGAAAAAAACGCATCTACTTAGCATTACTATAGGAGAAAATATTTAAAAACAATAATAATTTGTTTAAACAATTATTTTGGATAAATGTCAGTAAGTATTGCCACACTCTAAATTCTAAATAAAAAGAAGACATAGAGATGAATATTTCAGAAAAAATCCGCAACTTTCTAAACATTATTCAACAAGAATATTATTAAGAATAATAATAAGTGGTTTGAAAAATTATGCTCTTTAACGTGAATAATTTAATATTACTTCACTATAATTTAGAAGTAGATCAAAAGCGGCAAAATTCTGAAAAAAACCGCGACTTTCTAACTCTATTTTAAGAAAAAATGGCTATAAACAAATATATATTTTTTAAACAATGTACTGAAACATCTAATTATCAGTGTACAATAATATTTTATGTATTAGAAATTCACACTCAAAAATAACTAGAAAAAGACTGACAAACCAAGCTAATTCTAAGTACGGTGTATTCAATTTTGATAATTTAAAAATCGACCAACATTTCGAAATTTATTGTTAGGGCATTGAAAATCTCGTTAGTTTTGATAATTATAATTTTTTTTTATGAGAATTTCTATCTCAATCGGTTTATTTAAATTTGTGAATTGATTTTAGGACTTTGAATGGAATTAAATAATTAATTAAGAAAGAAAGGGATTAATTCAGTGGTTTTCACTGAATTTTATAATATTGTTCCAATATTTTTCCTAGTTAATTTACTCAGAACAAATCAAGACCTCCACCACTTGTCATCGACCTTAATTTCAGGGTTAATCAATATGCATCAAACGTTATCCATCACATGTACTCACATCTGAAATCCCTGACGAATAAAACGCTTATGAAAGGCTCTATCCATCAACTTTATCAACAAGAGGATGTGCATAAAGGGTTTCATTTAGGCGTGCTAAGACTCTGTCATTTCCACTTTGGCATACCGTCGCAACATTTCGAGCTGAGATATTCCCGATGATTGATGCTGAGCGTATTATGCATAACCCAAGCACCTAGAACATACACTATATAGTTTTTCAACTCATAAGACTGATACCGGTCCGCAAAACGCCCCCAAGTAAATAGAGTCGATTATCGAGGATGATAAGTGACGAATATCTTGAATCAACATATTCTCCAAAATTTTTTCTATCGGGCACTCGAAGCCTGACACAGTTTTTTTATGCCTTCGAGAAACTAACAATGTTTGTCATCGAATTTTCGGTACCAGCGGACAAAAACATTACAGCCAAGAAGAATGAGAAGAAAGAAAGGGGTTGAGACCCTATAAGGTAGTTTTGACGATTGTACACAGAATATTTCGTTACGCTTGTCATCCTGATCATCAGTGCTTCTGAAAATGCCAAGCTTTTACTGGTTCATTATCTGAAGAGCATTCCAGAGTGATAATAAAATGCCGAGAATCTTGCGGAGAAGACACAGAATGCGGTTGTCCTTGGCAACAGCTAGAACGTTGCCGCGATTTCGGCGTAACTGACGGATATTTTCTAAAATGGCACCCGTTTTAGGTGAAATCTCGCGATTGTCTTTATGTTAATATTTCAACTGATATTAGTCTACTATTATACTCACCGATATAATTAAGGACGATGGTCAAGGCAAGGATCAGAATATAAGCAGTCTTCATTTTTTTCAAGTTGAGGAAAAATTAATCATCCACTTAAGAAGAATTAAGATAACAGTATAGCTACTGATTAGTTCAACGCTACATCTTAGATGATATAATATGTTCTATAGTCTTTATCTTATCAACCATAGCCGGCAAGCTTGTGGAAATAAATTAAAGCTAATCAATTTTCAACGAGATATAAGCAGGATTATTTTTTTTCACTTCAAGTAAGTCCTTATTCCAGTTGAAAAATGTCAATAATCCATGATATTATATATTTATTCGCATACATAGTTATATTATTTTTAATACCTGGACAACCAGGATTAATTTTCAATACGACGAACCCCTTATAAAAACATCCAGGTATGTTCAATTTTAATTCTCAACCAAACTTCCTCGGAGAAGATTTATTTTTAATACCTGGACAACCAGGATTAATTTTCCGTACTACGAGACCCTTATAAAAACATCCAGGTATGTTCAATTTAAATTCTCAACCAAATTTCCTCGGGGAAGATGTATTCTTAATACCTGGACAACTAGATTTAATTTTCAGTACGACGAAACCCTTAAAAAGACATCCAGGTATGTTCAATTTCAATTCTCAACCAAACCTCCTCGTAGAAGATGTATTTTTAACACCGGGACAACTACGTTTAATTTTTAGTACGACGAAACCCTTATAAAAACATCCAGGTATGTTCAGTTTCAATTCTCAACCAAACTTTTTCGGGGAAGATGTATCTTTAATACCTGGACAACCAGGAATAATTTTCAGTACGACGAGAACCTCATAAAAACATCCAGGTATTTTCAATTTCAATTCTCAACCAAACTTCGTCGGAGAAGATGCATTTTTAATACCTGGACAACCAGGACTAATTTTTAGTACGGCGAGACCCTTATAAAAACATCCAGGTATGTGCAATTTCAATACTCAACCAAACTTTCTCGGGGAAGATGTATCATTAATACCTGGACAACTAGGTTCAATTTTTAGTAAGGCGAAACACTTATAAAAACATCCAGGTATGTTCAATTTCAATTCTCAACCAAACTACCTCGTCGAAGATGTATTTTTAATACCTGGACAACCAGGATTAATTTTCAGTACGACAAGACCCTTATAAAGACATACAGGTATGTTCAATTTCAATTCTCAACTAAACTTCTTCGGAGAAGGTGTATTTTTAATACCTGGACAACCAGGAATAATTTTCAGTACGACGAGACCCTTATAAAAACATCCAGGTATGTTCAATTCCAATTCTCAACCAAACTTGCTTGGAGAAGATGTATTTTTAATACCTGGACAACCAGGATTAATTTTCAGTACGACGAGACCCTTATAAAGACATACAGGTATGTTCAATTTCAATTCTCAACCAAACTTCTTCGGAGAAGGTGTATTTTTAATACCTGGACAACCAGGATTAATTTTCAGTACGACGAGACCCTTATAAAAACATCCAGGTATGTTCAATTGAAAGGATTAAAAAGAATTTAAAAAATAAATTTAAAAGATTTTAGAAATGCAGATTTTTAAAGCTTTAAAAAAAACTTGAGAAGCTTTAAAAGAATTTGAGAAGTTTACAAAATTTAGAAAATTAGAAGGCAATTTTTGACATTTTTAATGATTTTTCAAAATTTTAAGATAAATTCGAGTAAGTTCAAAATCATTTTAAGGATTTAAGACATTTTAAATAAATTAAAATAATTTAAAAACTTGGAAACATTTCCGAAAATTTATCAAAAATTTCTTGGTTTCCAAAATTCTGAAAATCCTAAACATCTTTTAAAAAAGGACTCGAATGTTTCTTAATATTCTGTAAAATTTTATAAAATAAAAAAAGTTTTTTTAAAATCTTCTAGATTCAATTTTGAGGCATCAGAAATATTCAAAATCTTTTTTAATTTTCTCAAGAATCTTATAAAAAATTATATTTATATAAATATCAAAACAAACTGATAATATTTAGTTTCTTGTTCTCAATTATCAGTATTCAATTTCAGCTCGAATTTAAGTGTTCAAAAACTTTGAACAAATAAACAGTTATATTAAATTATTGGTTGAAAAGTTATTTTTTTTGTTAAAAATTCATGTTTTTTATAAAAAATTAATCTCTTTGGCTTAAAATTCATTTCTTTAGCATGAAAATTAGTTTTTTTATTGAAACTTAATTTTGTTAACTGCAAATTTAACTATAACTTGTTTGTTTGGTTAAAAATGTCTGTATTTTGTTAAAAATTATTCCTTTTTGGTAAAAAATTAATATTCTTGGTAAAAAATTAATCTTTTTGGTTGAAAATTTATTTCTTTGATTAAAAAAATTGAAAATTCATTTTTTTAACTGAATGATTTGTCGAATTTTTGTCTTTAACGATATTTAATCTTTTTGGTAGAAAATTCATTTGTTTGTTTGGAAATTCAACTATTTTGATGAAATTTTATTTTAATTGATTGTAAAATTATTTCTTCAACTTAAAATTAAACTATTCTATTTTTTGTTAAAAATTTATCTTTTTAGTTGAAAATTCATGTATTTAATTGAAAATTTATCTTTTTTTTATAGAAAATTATTCTTCTTCGTTGAACATTCAACTAATTAGTTAGAAATTATAATTTTTGATTGAACATGCATCATTTCAGTTAAAAGTTGGTTAAATTTTTATATTCCTCATGTTTAGTATAAAATCAATCTTCTTGGCAGAATTTTTTAAAATTCAACAACTTGGTTGAACTGTTTTGTTAAAATTAATTTTTTGGTTAATTGTTCCTCAGTTTAGTTTAATTTATCTGTTTGGTTGAAAATTTAATTATTGTGTTAAAAATTTGATTTTTTGGTTTATTATTAATCCGGTTTAATTGAAAATTCAACTTTTTGGTTAAAAATTTATGAATTTGGTTGCTTCATCGTTTTTTTTATATATACAATTAATTTTCTTGGCAGGAAGTTAATTTTTTTTTTAAATTATCTACATGGTTTAAAGTTGAACTTCTTGATTAAAAATTCCAAAATTTTGATGCAAAGAACAAAATTTTGGTTATTCATTTCTCTTTTTAATTGAAAATTGAACATTTTGATTGAAAATTCATATTTTTTAAATTCGTCGGTTTTGGCACAAAATTATTCTTCTTGGCAGAATTTTTCTTCAAATTCAACTACTTGATTGAACTGCTTTGTTGAAATTAATTTTTTTGAGTGATTGTTCCTCATTTTAGTTGAAAATTGATCTCTGCGGTTAAGAATTTAACTATTGTGTTAAAAATTCAATTCTTTGGTTGATTATTAATCCGTTTTAGTTGAAAATTCAAATTTTTGGTCGAAAATTCATGAATTTTGTTCATGTATTGTTTTTTTAAATATAAAATTAATTTTCTTGGCAGAAGTTAATTTTTTTATATAATCTATCTACATGGTTTAAAGTTGAACTTCTTGATTAAAAAATCCAAAATTTTGATTAAAAACCAAAATTTTGGTTATTCATTCCTCTTTTTAGTTGAAAATTGAACTTTTTGATTAAAAAATCTTTTTTTTTTTTAATATTTCGATTTTGGTATAAAATTAAGCTTCTTGGCAGAATTTTTTTTTTCAAATTCAACTACTTGATAAAACTGCTTTGTTAAAATTAATTTGTTTGGTCAATGGCTCATAGTTTTAGTTAAAAATTTATCTGTTTGATTAAAAATTCGATTTTTTTGTTGATTATTAATCCGTTTTAGTTGAAAATTCAACTTTTTGTTTGAAAATTTATGAATTTTGTTAATATATCGTTTTCTTATATAAAATTGATTTTCTTGGCAGAAAGTTAATTTTTTAAAAATTAATGTATTTACATAGTTTTAAGTATTAATTTTCAACCAAAATGATGAATTTTCAAGCAAAAAAATAAAGTTTTTAACAAATTAGTTCAACTTTTAATTAAGTAGTTATATTTTCAACAAAGAAAATTAATTTTTCCCCAAGCAGATTAATTTTATATAAAAAAGACAACTTTTCAACAAAATACATAAATTTTCAAGCAAATAGTTGAATTCGCAACTAAAAAATATCAATTTTCAAGAAAATCATGGAAGGGTTAAATTTTCATTTAACAACATTAATTTCTAGCTAAAAAAATACAATTTTGATAAAATAGTTGAATTCTTAACAATAGAGATGAATTTTCAACAAAAATTATGAATCTTCAACAAAAAAATGAATTTTTAACAAAGAAGATTAGATTTTTTCCGAAAAAGACAAATTTTCAACAAAATTCATAAATTTTCAAGCAAACCATTGAATTGAAACTGAAAAATATTAATTTTCAACAAATTCATGGAATAGTTAAATTTTCATTTAACAAAATTAATTTCTAACTAAAAAAATACAATTTTCATAAAGTAGCTTAATTTTTAACAAAAGAGATGAATTTTCAACCAAAATTATGAATCTTTAACCAATAAAGTTAATTTTTAACAAAGTAGTTTCACGTTTATCAACTAGGTAAATATGCAGCAAAAAAATTAATTTTTCCACAATCAGATTAATTTTCTATCAAAACAAGATAAATTTTCAACAAAATACATCCATTTCTAACCAAACTAAAAAAACCAGTTTATACAAAAAATAAAATCAAAATTCCCTCAAGAATACTAATTTTCTACTAAACGAAACAAATTTCAAACAAGCAAACAGTTGTATTCTCAAAAAAATGAATTCTCCATAAAAAATCGATTAAAACAAAAAAAAAAAAAGATTTTTATATACAATAAGAATGTATTTCATCCAAAAAGTATTTGTATTTTAAATTTAAAATATTTTACTCAAAAGACAACTTTTCAGCAAAATGTCTGAAATTTCAGTCAAATAGTTGAACTTTAAACCCAAAAAAATTTATTCTTAATAAAAAATGTAATTAAATCAAAAAATATTGTTATTTTAAATAAAAATAATTGAATTTAATCAAAAAGATTAATTTTAAACCAAGAAATATACCTTGAATACCATACTTATCTCGTAGGCTTGGGATTCTGTCAAAATATTTTAGTTGTAAATTTTCAACCAAAGACGTGAATCCTCGACAAAATACATGAATTTTCAACCAAATAGTTGAATTTTAAAGTAAATAAGATAAATTTTCAATCCAAAATATAACTTTTCAACCAAAAATGGAATAATTATATTTTCAGTTAAACAAAATAGTTAAATTTTCCACTTTAAAGATGAATTTTCAATTAAGATGATGAATCTTCACAAAAAATTGATTTTTAACAAATTAGTTCAATTTTCAACCAGGTAACTAAATTTTCAACAAAAAAAAAGATGTATTCTGAAGAAAAAGTCTAATTTTCGATATTTCAACCAAAAAATATTTGAATTTTCAGCCAAGAATTAAAAAAAAAACTAAGAAGATTAAATTTATACGAAAAAGCACAAATTTTCAACAGAATACATGGATTTTTAATTAAAAAAGGATAAATTTGTAACCAAATAATTGAATTTTCAACTAAAAAAGTTAAATTTTCAACTAGAAATGTAATAATTGAATTTTCAGTTAAAGAAAGTTTATTTTCAACCAAAAAAGAAACGAATTTTCAAAAAAACAATTAAATTTTCAACCAAAGAGATGAATCCTCAACAAAATACATGAATTTTCAACCAAATAGTTTAATTTTAAAATAGAAAATATCAATTTTCAATCAAAAATATAAATTTTCAACAAAATATGGAATAATTATATTTTTAGTTGAACAAACTGGTTAAACTTTCCACTTTAAAGATAAATTTTCTACTAAGATGATGAATCTTCACAAAAAATTGATTTTTAACAAATTAGTTTGATTTTCAACCAGGTAACTAAATTTTCCAAAAAAAAAGATGTATTCTAAAGAAAAAGTCTAATTTTCGATATTTCAACCAAAAAAAGATTGGAATTTTTAGCCAAGTATTAAAAAAAACTAAGAAGATTAAATTTATACGAAAAAGCACAACTTTTCAACAGAATACATGGATTTTTAATTAAAAAAGGATAAATTTGTAACCAAATAATTGAATTTCCAACTAAAAAAGATAAATTTTCAACTAGATATGTAATAATTAAATTTTCATTTGAAAAAAGTTTATTTTCAATCAAAAAAAGGAAAAAAATTTTCAAAAAAATAATTAAATTTTCAACCAGAGGTGAATCCTCAACAAAATACATGCATTTTCAAACAAATAGTTGAATTTTAAAATGGTTAATTTTTACCCAGTTGTATTTTTAACCAAAAAGATTAAATATTTTCCAAAATAGACGAATTTTCTAAAAAAAATAGTTTATTTTTTAACCCGAAAATATGAATTTGCAAAAAGAAAGTTCATTTTCAACCAAATAGTTGAATTATCAACAAAATACATGAATTTTCTAGCAAGAAGATTAATTTTGTAACTAAAAAGATTAATTTTAAACTAAAATGGTTAACCTTTAACCAAAAAATCAATTTTTAACAAAGTAGTTAAGCTTTTAATCAAGTAGTTGAGTTTCAACCAAAAAAATGAATTCTCAACAAATAATGTAATAATTGATAATTCAATTTAACAAGATTTTAATATTTAACAAAATAGTTGAATCTTCAACCAACAAAATATTTTTTAGCAAAAAAAAAAGTCAAATTATAATGTGAAGGGAAAAATAATTTTTAATACAAAATAAAAATTTTGAATAACTATTTATTTTTTAAGTTTATTTGTAAATTTTCTTTAAGGTTATATAAATATAATATTTCTAGATTTTTTGAAAAAATCCAAAAAGACCTTTGGGTTTTCAGATATGTCGAAAAAGCTTATAGAAAATGTCTAAGAATTTTTTTTGTGGTACAGGATTTTACTAAACTTTAGGCAAAACATGATTAAGTCGGAAAGATACTTATGACTTTTTGACGATTGAAAAGAATTTAGAAATTTTGAAAATCTTTCAAAGTTTTAAAATATTTTTTACCTATTCAAAACTGCTAAAACTTCTAAGTATCATTTGAACGGACTCGAATTATTCCTGGAATTTTCTTAAAATTTTCCGGATTTGTTTTTGACAATTTCGGGAATCTTTTTTTTTCTGAAGTATCTTCAGAAAAGTTTTTTATGTTCTTGAAGCCTTTCACTCTTTTTAAAA